>JAFMSR010000004.1:55131982-55230028 GCA_022818135.1 Saxidomus purpurata
CGTTTCTATAGTTTCTATGAGATATAACAAAAGCATCCTTACACAACAAAACACTCTTAATACGAGGGTCCTGCAAAATGATACGAGAATCCTGCAAAAATAGTTTTCACTTAAGGGATTCATGAAGATTTATCAAAGGTATATTTTAAAACGCTAAACTGTACCTCTATTCTGTTTTTCTACAGGAACCGATACCCGTTTATTTCGTACAAATTGCTATTCAAATGACCAATATATTTTAAAAGCAACACTATTCGAGGAATAGTGTTGCTTTAAAAAAAGGTGGTTTTCATCCGCTGGAAAAACAAAATCTATGTCACATTTACTGTGATAAATCATATACACGATTAATAGTAACACACAAGTAAAGACCGATCTTGCATGAAAGATTGAGCAAATTATCATTATGATGTTTACAAAAACCTTATCATGTATATGAATATATCTTTGCCAGTCATTCGTATACGGGTACGGGGGTGATATAGAATTAACCAAACTGTTTTTATTATAATGGCATAGTTTGTAGAAGCACGAGAAAGTCACAATCTTTACTTGACCATCGGTCAAAATTTCGTTTTTCTTTTATATAAATTATGCTACCGTTGAATTTTGACAGTGACATCACGTTATACTCAGC
Source organism: Saxidomus purpurata (assembly GCA_022818135.1). Classification (NCBI taxonomy): domain Eukaryota; kingdom Metazoa; phylum Mollusca; class Bivalvia; order Venerida; family Veneridae; genus Saxidomus; species Saxidomus purpurata. The sequence continues at coordinate 55,132,620 of JAFMSR010000004.1, forward strand.
AATAATAAATGGGTATATTTCACTCACCTCGCCCAATACAAAACTGTAGCGCAGTAGGTAACTACAAACGCCTGTAACATCAGAAGTTGAATATTTCGAATAGTTACACCAATTTTTTTGTAGTTTCATGTAAAGTTAGTTTTACTTAAGTTTTAAATGTCTTGCATATCAGTAATAATTTTCTTTTTATTTTCTTTGAATATTTACTTTTATTTTAAGTGAGAATATATATGTGTAATGAGGAATATTTTGTGAAATTCGGTCTAAGATTAAACCTGCCAATATGTTAAACATCAATACGTTTACAAAAACGAAAAAAGATCACGTGACGGGATTTTAACCTGTACCGTATGTGCAGAAACAACGCAAAGGTACAAATCTATGCCTTTTCGGTATCATTTATGAAACTATCCAGTCTCACAAACTTGTGTTATTTGAGCCACAGAGAAAAACTGATAACAAGCAATGCAAACGGAAACAAGTTCAATGTACATGTGTATTGCCAATAAAAATCAGTACGTAAACAATGTTGTACGCCATTTTTATTAATTCTAGCGGGCCGGTTGTTCAAGTGCCATATCCATATGAACGCTTCTATCAGATCTCTGTGTTGAAGAAAGTTTGAATGTTTTACTATTAGTAGCGTCGAAGCAAAGGAAGGTCAGGAGTCATGACAACGCCTCCTCTTAAAGGGGCAAGGCTATAAAGGCTGTATTGGAGTCTGAAAATGTGCTTGTGATCAACCATACGCTTTACGCACCGAACTTGCGTCCGTGAGAGTTATTTTAATTTTCAAGGATTAAGTTATTGCTTTCTGTGAATAAATTCAGTCCAGAAAATCTGCTGGAAGCACTATATACCAGTTTTTCCAACAGATACTAAGGAAGATTATCTAGCCGCATTTCACGACTGGGTAAAAGGGTTACAAATGTGTGTTCTGTAAAGGAGGAATAATTTGAAGGTCTGGAATAAAACTATCTTTGATAACAAGATGCGCTTCAGAAATCAAACCCTAATAACAAAACTGTTTGCAGGACCCTCGTACCTTAATTACTTGTACCCGTCATCGTTCGAGCAAAAATAACCTGCTGGTTATTGACATTGTTACAGTATATATTTAAAATAAATAATGCCATTTTAACTTGTAAAGTTATAGTCATAAATTCATAATATTTAATTTTCAAATTTGTAAAAGCTTAGTCTACACATATTCGTGTAATTTGAGACTTTATTAGTTATATCACGTTCACCTTTTCTTGTTAGATAAGTTGCAAATCATTCGATTGAACAAAGATATTTAGTCAGCCTCAACATGTGATTCGGCACAAGGACTTAACCAAGAAAAAAAATTACATCCGTCTATGTTGATTTTAAGTTGATATGACCAATGAAATGTTAAAAGAACGTTTTTGAAAAAGCAATTAATGTAAATTTATCAAAGGTACTACAGAATGGGTAGAACGGAAGTATCATTATTTGATGTATCCATTTTAAAATGACGCAAACCTTGCAATTGCCCAATGGGTTGATTAGTTATAACGTTTATCACAGTAATCAATGTTAACAGGATCTGCATCAACCAATCACTTAGCTTAGTCTGAAATCATAAGCAAACATCTAGTTTCGAACTTCTATATAAATATGCACACGACATTTTTTCACCAAACAGCGATTCAATTCCTACTTTGGTGAAAGACGTTATATGCGAAGATGGAAACAGTAAACACGCACAGACTACAGGTACGTTATTTCTACTTTCGCCAAAGGTATTTAGAACGAAATAACAACAAAATAAGCTTAAATTTCAGCAAATAATTACCGTTAAAGTTATGTCTTACTTTTACTGCATTTGAATTAACGTCAATGCAGCACAACATTCGTTTGAAACGCGTTGAATGCAAATTAAACATATTGTTGTCTGTAATGATATACTGGCATTGCTATGTTGTTGAGACGGACGGTCTCTCCTTTTTGTTTAAGAATTTAATTTCCTACATACCGCGTTTTATAACAATTCTATTACCTTCAATCGGCATATATTGATAAACATGCACTCGGCATACACGCGTGTGTTCTTGTACATTCTAATATGCCTTAGTCAATTCGAGTGCTTTAATATCAATCTGACGTCTTCTGCATAATGTCACAGTCAGGTATTTGTTGATATTTTATTTATTAGATGATTAAACTCTAAAATAAGTTTGTATAATATAGTTATGTATGACATTTTGAATGGTTGCCCGAATAGGGGAGTGAATTCTTACAGCCACTATTTATGCTATTTTACACATTACCGCCGAACTGAAAAAAGGCCTTGGTAGTAATGATAGTTTTAAAAAATTCAGCTTATAAGAATCGAAATAATCTATGGCTTGGAGTGCTTTATCGAAACTGAATCATTTCTTAATTATGCTACATTCGGTTTAACTGCACGTGCTTTATACTGAGCTTTAACATGAATGTGCGATTTTCATTTGCCATCCTTAAGAATTCACGTGCAGGACTCGTCCTGTTTATTATATTACCATGCAAATTAACTCATTTTTTATCATTTTTTGCTACTGAGATGTCGAATTTAAGCGTTCTTTTTAGATTTCAATATGATATGGATGAGAGCAAGACCTGTTTGTGTTATGTCTATGATAAACATTTTGCACGCGGTCAAAACACAAATCACTAAGTGACTTGTAAGCGAACTAAGGCAGACCGAAAATGTTCAAACCTGGTAAAATTGTGTCCGAGCTCGTTTTCGGGGTTGTCTTAGAGTGTCAGCATTTGACTTAGCTGTCTGTCTTTTCAACATGCAGAAGCTTTCTCGGCATAGTGTTTGAATTCACACAGACGGTAACTATTGAAACTTGTCTTAAACCGCGTAATATATGGTTTATTATGTTACGTCTGTCAAAGAAAATATATTGTTTCATGTTCAAAAAGTGTATATATTATTTTCTAATTCTTGAACCTTTTTTTGGTTGCAACTGAAAATAGTTTTTATGAGAAACTATAGATATATTTCATTTTCTACCTAAAAGTGGATGGAAGATATTAAGACTAAAATAAAAAACTATGACGTGAAAATTATTTCAGGTATTTTCTAAATATTTAAAAATATTTATAAAATTGCAAAAGGTTTTTACGTTATAACAACAACATAATTTCTCTTAGTAATAGATAGAGTATTGTTTGCGAGAACTATTACTTATTTCTCGGAGCCGTGACTTCCGAGGAATGACGTAGTTATTCCAGTAAAATAACTCTGTCTTTTTTGTATTTATTTAAAGCAAGTTATTTTTGCTCTGTTGCGCTTTTTAGCTGTTGTCTGTTTTAGATCATGCTCTCTATCAAAAATGGACCGAAGTTAAGCTCCGCCCAATGCACAGTGCAATTTATCAGACATACAGTGCGGTGTTTTCCTTATGATATAAGTAGCAGCCATGATATAATACAGTGTTTGTAAATAGTTCTTAAAGATATTAATGGACAACATATTCATCATCAGATATTTTAGTGGGACAGTTAAATTGTCAACCAGAGGAAAATACTGTCACCCGAGGCTTAAAACTTTTGTGAAATTATTTCATTATACCGAAAAAGAAATGACAGAACGTTTGTTGCGATAAATGCATGATCCAATCATAATGTCTAGTTTTTCCTTCATTTTTCTAAAAGATTGATCAATACAAGCTGTGATTCAACAAATCTAATAACTTTTTTCAACAAACAATATGGTTCGGCAAAATTCAGTAATATGTTTGTCATCGAAAAGTAACTTTCAAATCGTATCATGTGTTTCATCATACGATACCTACATGTATAAAGTTTAACAGATGCTGATGTTTTCACAAGTCGCTTGCGTATATAGGGATATCATGAATTTTAGCGATCACATGATACCTTGATAGTAACTGTATAAATAGCTATTGTTTCATCTACGGGAGTTTAACATTGGTTAATATGGTTTAATATATTTGTATAAATAGCAGCACCGAAACTTGACACTTAATTTACTATAATTGTATAAATAATCAGTATACATGTAGCAACCCAATTATAAATGATGGTAATTCAACATATAAACTGACAATAATAAACGTTTCATGAAATTTTGTCATACAAAAGATGCTTTTAAGGGTATGAAACGATGTCCTCAAAATACATATTATCTGAACGGTAACTATAGCAAGAGTTCATAAATAAAATTATTTCATATCATGTCCGAAATACAACAATTTGACCTGTTTCTAGGCATCACTTTTCCATGAGCATCAACACAACATCTGTCTCACCATTTTTTAAATCACATCCCGTTAAAGAAACTTAAGTAGCAAGATAAACAATATAAATGTATATCTTAAAAGCTGCAAGAAGACCAAACACATCATTCGACAGTGAATCGATTTACGATTTATGATTTCCAGGTATTGTGTTTGGTCGTTACTGTTGGAATTTGCTTGTGTCGAACTGGAGTAAGCGCTGCTGCACCAGCGCAACAACAAGAAGAGTTCAAAATTGATGGAGACAGTGTCGTAATGTGCTCAAAGGGCGCATGCGAAAAGCGTTCGTAAGTTTATTTTCTTAATCCTTAGTTATTTCTACGTTGTAATTTGTGGATTATTTATTATTATATATTATACAACATGTAAATCTATGCTTAATAGTGTTGAGCGAAGCCTTTTGGACGTCAAACACTTGTTTCCAAAAGTGTGTTTGACAATAAGTATTGAAAGAAATGGCTGCATGTTCGGCCGATTCAACAGAGTCATATTGCCAAAGAAGCGCTCTAATTGATAATTCATGGGACACACACTTAAAAGTAACATTGACTGTAAATTTGATGAAAAGCGTTAAATGAAATTATGAAGAAAACAATGTTATTAGTATGTGAAGTTTCCTTTTCGAATGGTTTTGGGATATTAGCGAGAAAGCTAGGAGTACAACGTTTTCTAACATAAATTAAAAATATTCAACCATGAGGGGAATGTGGGGGCAGTAAATGCAGACACATTACTCACTTGGGACAAAACTGAAGGAGCTTTTTTTTTTCATCGTTTTTAATCCTTGTTTTAGAGTGTGTTTCTTTTTGTGAAATACAGTAGAACATAAAAGGATTCATGATATAATTTTGTTTACAGTATTCCTCAAATCTATTTTGCAACTATTAGTATTTCTCTCCTCCGAACACCTATCCACAGTAACCCACACATTTATAAATACGCCTCATATATTTCCATTGAGTTACTACGTTCGCTCGTTTACAGACTTGACGATATCACAGCAGCCTACCCAGATTCGTTTTCAAGCCAAAAAGATGCTGAAGAAAAAACAAGTCTGAAGTATTACACCTATGTTGAAAAATTTCCCACAACGTGTAGAAGCTGTCAACAATTTTTCTGGAGTGACAAGGACACATGTTGTCCAACGTAAGTCTATCTATTTGATTATTTGTTACGTGTAACTTATACCATATCTATCACAATAAAAAAATAAAATACATATACTATTTGTTAACAGTGGAGAATTGATCAGTTTCAAAACTATAACAAAGATCGGTAATCGTCTTTCACCTCCAATAAAGATGACCAAGAATTTTGTCGTTCTGCCTCATCCGTCATATTGGAAATATAGCAGTCTAAGTTTATTGAACTCATAATCAGAGAGTGCGTGTGAATATTCTAGAAGTAGCTAGTATAATCTACATACTATGTTTAACAAAATGTTGTTTTGTTGTATTACTTACCATAAGTTAGTTGTAAATATGACTAGGTTTTAAGCTTAACCCTTTCGATATGTTATATAGAGGATAATTGTTGGTTTCGGTGTAAGATCACGTTATAATTTCACCGAGTGGGCACCAAAAGTGATATTTTCACGAGTGGCGCAGCCACGAGTGAAAATAACTACTTTTGGTGTTCACGAGTGAAATTACCGTGAATTTACACCGATACCAACAATTTTTCTGTTTATTTTATGGTTAAAACTCTATTTTTATTGAGTTTGTTTCTATAAAACATCGAAAATCGCGGGAAACGTCATCAGAAAACATAGAACAAATGACGTCATTTAAACGACGTCATCGTCGCATGGTCTCCAGCATTAATAACGCTCGGTATACTTTTTGGCGTAAATCCGGGCTAAAGATTGCAAAAACAGTGAAAAATAAAAATGGTAATCCACTGTTTCAAAACTGTGGATTATCACTTTTATTTCACTGAGAAAACTCTATAATTCACTGGAAAACATAAAATAAAACGCTGTATTTATCAAAACACTTTCTGTGTTCGGTTTTAGTATTTTTCTTTTGTGAAAGTACATAGGTATAGTACTCTCACAAGTTCATTATAGTGATGGAACAACCCCCTTTTTGAAAAGTTTAGAAGAGTTTATTGTACTCATATGAGAGTAAGCACAACCATGGCGACCAATTTCTAATCTCAAAGGAGACGATTGATTTTCGTACATTTTTACTCATCTGTTATTGGCGACTTTCCTGCACAATGCATTATAGCTTTAAATCTCTTATCTTCGATAATTTCATATATCAAAATCTTCAATGTAACATTCTTTTTATTGTATTTAGAAAGTATATAGACCTATACATTTTTAAAAGTCTTTTCAAAGTCTAAATAAATAAAACATAACACATGGTGACGCTCGTGATTACAAGAGGAAATAGGATACTCAGTGAAATTAAATGTATAAGATATAATATGCTAGTATTATGTGCTATGACATACAGGATAATTGTTGGTTTCGATGTAAGATCAGTGAAATTAACGTTATATTACACCGAAACCAACAATTTTTCTGTTTATTTTATGGTTAAAACTCAACTTTTATTGAGTTTGTTTCTATAAAATATCGAAAATCGCGGGAAACGTCATCAGAAAACATAGCGCAAATGACGTCATTTTAACGGCGTCATCGTCGCATGGTTTCCAGCATTAATAACGCTCGGTATACTTTTTCGACATAAATCCGGGTTAAAGATTGCAAAAACAGTGAAAAATAAAAATGGTAGTTTCCAAACTGTGGATTATCACTTTTATTTCACTGAGAAAACACTACAATTCACTGCAACACATAAAATAAATAACTTTATTCCCCGAGATAACCACACAATTATCATCATAGAATTGTACGTTACAAATAATGTTTTCAGAAATGTGTGGTATTGTCTTATTAAGCAGGAAACAGTGTAACCTAATTGCACAGATTTTTTTGTACATATGGGGTCACTTTGTTAAACAATTAAAGACAAGTATTTGGTGTCATTGAGTTAAATTACCTGTAACTTTCTGTTATTATGAGCTCCATTAGATTTGTTTGTTTGATATTTTTAAAGTTTGAGAAGTGTTTTCCAGATATGTATAGCTAAACAAAATAAAAACAATAAAAAAAGCTTTAACCGAGTTTGGCGAATTAGTTTTAAGCTTTTATCAGGCGCTACCTCACTCTTATTATAATCGCTAAAATTATCTCAAAAGAATAATTAAGTCGCACCAACATTGTCGTCTATGCATGTATGTGTAGTTTCAATAATGCGACTATACCTTTATTACCGTTTAAAATATTTTTATAAAGATAAACTTGTATCAACTGAAAGTAATCAAATCCCGAAACGTTATATAAACGACTTCAGTTGCGCACTTGTTGCTTCATTATAAAATGTACGAATGTAAACAGTTAAGAACCAAGCACTGAGTTATACAAAATTATACTCGAAGATAATTCATTTATGACATAATTACATCGTATCATCACACTTTATCTAAATTGTGTCTACAGATGGCGCTATGTGACAAATCCCACTACCTTCAACGGATGCTACATTATTCAGATTCCATTGCGTCGTTTATATCAGTACATTTCTGTTGGACTCTGTGGGTATGTACTGTTTTGAACATTCTCATATTATCGTTTGCAAGTGATAATGATAGCGAAACATTTACTCTACATATTTAAAAACTACATAAAAGGAGCTTTGTATAAGCTACTGAAAGTGAACTTGTGATGTGATTCCGAAAAGACTGGTAATGCTTAATAGTCGTATTAAGGTTAGCGCTTAGAAATTAAAAAAATCATTATAACTTTTAAGTTAGCAGACATACGATAGAAATGATCTTATGAATAAACCGTCGCTGTTTTACATTTACAGGCCAAAACAGAAGTGCAATAAATGTGTTCAGCAGTACACTATACAGTCGTTACTGGCGTGGTGCCCATGGTCTTCCGGCCTCCGCATACATCATTTTCGTATCCCTACATACTGCTCCTGCCAAAGCTAACTTATGTGCATACCTATGGATAGCCTTCAAGACAGTAGTTGTTAAGATGGCTTATTTTGATTTTTTATATTTTCCTGTCATTTCGTATATGTGTAGATTTTATTCACATCATGCAAAGTATCTCGCCAAAATAACAGAGATCAAGTGAAATCATCTTTACTGGCTGATATTGTTAAAGTGTATTTTTAAATTCATAGACAAAAAATTACTTTGAGACATGAGTGATATGTATAATTTTATCGGAAGAATCTATATATTTTGCATGTTTGGTATACACAAATTTACTAATAGTATCAAGAATTAAAGTTGAACATGTAAGCTTGTGAAACAGTGTATCTGTAATAAATTGAATGAATAAAACATATTTAAATTTCTTTTGATAATTTAATTCAATCATTTGTATTTAAATCTAGTAAAAACTGATAAAAAAAACTAAGCAGTAACATATATCACAAAGCCAACGTGTTAATGATGTGACCCCTGATTCATCACACTTCTCTTGATGTTAGTTTTACTCATTTACCGTTGTTAAGAAATAAATTGAACGTTTTGTCTTTAAAAATACAGTTATCATCATAAATGAATACTTTGTTTTTTAGTTTGGACTATAGTGTAAGTGTTTCTTTACTGACATTTAAGACAAAAATGTTTACCTATTTAGTTCAAGGAATATTTCAAGGAATGTTTGCGTTGATGTAAGACAGAAAGAAAAAAATTGAAACTGTTTTTGTCTTTATTCATATACATCTTTTTCTATATTTCTTTATCTAAGCAGAATTCAAATAAATTATCAGCAAAACGATGTTTTTGTTTTTATTTCATTGTCTCCCATTTTATGCATACTTCTACCAGCGCTTATAACCAACCAGGCCCCAAAACCACTATAAAAAAAAAAAAAAACCCCCAAAAAAAAAAAAAAAAAAAAAAAAAAACACCCCACACAAAAAAAAAAAAAAAAAAAAAAAAAAAAAAAAAAAAAAAAACCCCCCCCCCCCCCCCCCCCCCCCCCAAAACCCCCCCCCCCCCCCCCCCCCCCCCCCCCCCCCCCCCCCACCCCCCCCCCCCCCCCCCCCCCCCCCCCCCCCACACCCCACCCCCCCCCCCCCCCCCCCCCCCCCCCCCCCCCCCCCCCCCCCCCCCCCCCCCCCCCCCCCCCCCCCCCCCCCCCCCCCCCCCCCCCCCCCCCCCCCCCCCCCCCCCTGTGGCTATAGGGCCGTTACGGAGATATTTTCCGTAGGAACGTGAGCTGTCTCGCATAAAACTCATAGCGTCGGCTATAGCTTTGCCATTTCTTAAGATTTCTTCATCAACCTTTCAAATTGTATTGCTTATGACAAAAGGGACATGATGCCGCCAACTTTCTTTTAGGTCAAAGTCATATTTGACAGAGTTATGCCCCTATTTGTATTTTGTGTTTCTGAAAACGTGTAAAAGGCCGACACAAGTGTTCAACTGAACACCCATCTAGTTTATATATATTATATTCATACACACTAAGCCAATTGCTGTCAATATTCTATTGAAAAACAACAACATACCTCATACGGACACTTTAAGCTTTCTCACAAAAAGGGTTTTTGAGTTATTCATCCGACGGTATATTTCATTTTCGAATTCATTAACGAGCTTAAGTAAACACAAGTTGTAAAACGCTGAATTACTTGCTCTTTAAAACATGAACCTCACAAATTGATTATTAAAACAACGATGTCGACCATGGGAGCTGAGTATAACTTTGATAACATAATGTTATGTCGCATGAAAATGTCGTAATGGAAATGATTGAAAAAGTTGCCTCGCTCCCTGATAGTGCTACACGTAACCGACATGATGAATATACGCTTTTGTGTTGCCAAATGTTGCGTTTTACGCGACCGAGACAAGTATTTTGAGATAACACTGACGATCACCGATTACAAACAGTGATACCTAAACATAAAAGCAGGGATACCAACTTTGTAACTGCAAATAATCTCAAACTCCAGCGGTTACTTCCCCTTAGATTATACATTTGAGAGCGGAGCTCACCAAATCAAATCGCTGTGAGGAGTTTGAAAGAACCTAACATTTTCTTCCATGTTTTGTGAAGGGGAATGTAATTTTAACATTTCTGACATGTAGAAGCGGGTAGGGGCATTATCACACCAATATTTGTCCTTGTCCCGTATCCTTTGTTGCCCCGCCAAAATACTTTTGACGCTCAAAAGTGATTTTGTTCTAGGTTAGTAAGGAGACCGTAATTTGTTGTTCTTTTTGCAGTGAAAATGAAATAAAATTGTAGGGTCGGGGTGGAAAGGTATACGGGTTGTTGCAAATACACAGATTATTTGTTTTGACCTTGATATGTATAACTGGAATATAAACCGTTTTTGGTACGTGGCTTTCCCTGTTTGATATTATTTTTGTTTTTTTGACAGTGTTTAAATATAGCAGAAACACATTTCTTTCTGATAGCTATGGAAACTTGGAAGTAAGAGCAGCAACTTATAAAGAATAGACTAAACGGTATAATATCAGCTGAACATAACCATTTCCTCGGTATTTCCATATCGCTCTGTATTCCTTTTATGTATAATGCATGTACAATATGCTCTATGTAAACATGTTGTGTCTTTTATCGCCGAGTTTACAGTAAAGTACGGAATAGTTTTTTTATATTTGTGTTTTAATTCAGATTTTGATTTGGTTTTTTATAATTTAGTTAGGTAGCGATAGCTGAATATGGTTTGCCAAAATCTTCAAGGTTATTATCTTTTTTTTGTCAAGACTTCTTGCAAACCCATACGTTTTTGAAAAGGTCTGATTAATATTTATACAAATTAGAAGAAACAAATGCTGGTGCTCATTTCGACTGAAACAATTGGCTAAAGATCATGAAATGAAATTTTTGTCTTACCCATCAGCAAAGTTGAACAGTTCTGATACAAATGGGTATTCTTACTGTGATTAAAACAGCTTCCTTTATTATTATTTTACGTACATTTATATGAAACAAAAACTCAAAATCGTTTCAAACATCTATAAAATATGTCGATTAAACACAGTAAGAAGTAGCAGCAAAAGAGCTAAAAATAGATTTATGTCGTGCACACATGTTCACTGCATCTAAAAGGTTTAGGCACATACTGCTTTTTTCTATGTTACCCATTGCGCCGAGCACTGATTTCACGAGCTTTGTAATAAATCAAGCAAACGAATTGAAATAATTGCATTCCCCGCCGAATTTATAAGAACACCTAATACTAAAGCATCGGCAGGACATTATAACATGGTGTGATATTCTTAGATTGATGTGTGTTCAGTATTTTCAGACAATTGAATGAAGAAACTGATATGCGAACAACCGTTGTTTATAGTCTAACAGACGACGCGCAGCATGAGAACGAATTAATAAGCGATAACATTATTTTGATACAGTTAAAGTGTCTCTTCTGCAGTTTATAAGATGGAGACCATTTTACATTCATTTCAAACTGTATTTTGGAGTAAGAATGTTTTGTCTTCAGCATAAATTACTGAGAACTGCAATATGTATGGTATTTATGTTCCAGTGGTATATACACCATGAAGACAATGAAGGTAGCGTTTGACACAAACAAGTCGTGGTGGCCGAGTGGTAAGCGCTCTGGACTACCAATCCGGAGGTCTCCAGTTCGATTCTCGGCCGAGACACTGGATATTTCAGAAACGCTTTTCAGTGTTTCCCACCTATCTGAGATGAACTAGTAAGAAACCCAGAGGTAGTCTCGCGTGTATCGGTGCTATACACCGGGCACGTAGAAAAGAACCAAGGGGTCTATTCGTAAAAGAACGTTTTATCCTGTTGTTTAAAAAAAAAAAAAAAAAAAAAAAAAAACAAAAAAAAAAAAAAAAAAATTATTTAAAAAAAAAAAAAAAAAAAAAAAAAAAAAAAAAAAAAAAAAAAAAAAAAAAAAAAAAAAAAAAAAAAAAAAAAAAAAAAAAAAAAAAAAAAAAAAAAAAAAAAAAAAAAAAAAAAAAAAAAAAAAAAAAAAAAAAAAAAAAAAAAAAAAAAAAAAAAAAAAAAAAAAAAAAAAAAAAAAAAAAAAAAAAAAAAAAAAAAAAAAAAAAAAAAAAAAAAAAAAAAAAAAAAAAAAAAAAAAAAAAAAAAAAAAAAAAAAAAAAAAAAAAAAAAAAAAAAAAAAAAAAAAAAAAAAAAAAAAAAAAAAAAAAAAAAAAAAAAAAAAAAAAAAAAAAAAAAAAAAAAAAAAAAAAAAAAAAAAAAAAAAAAAAAAAAAAAAAAAAAAAAAAAAAAAAAAAAAAAAAAAAAAAAAAAAAAAAAAAAAAAAAAAAAAAAAAAAAAAAAAAAAAAAAAAAAAAAAAAAAAAAAAAAAAAAAAAAAAAAAAAAAAAAAAAAAAAAAAAAAAAAAAAAAAAAAAAAAAAAAAAAAAAAAAAAAAAAAAAAAAAAAAAAAAAAAAAAAAAAAAAAAAAAAAAAAAAAAAAAAAAAAAAAAAAAAAAAAAAAAAAAAAAAAAAAAAAAAAAAAAAAAAAAAAAAAAAAAAAAAAAAAAAAAAAAAAAAAAAAAAAAAAAAAAAAAAAAAAAAAAAAAAAAAAAAAAAAAAAAAAAAAAAAAAAAAAAAAAAAAAAAAAACACAACAAAAAAAAAAAAAAAAAAAAAAAAAAAAAAAAAAAAAAAAAAAAAAAAAAAAAAAAAAAAAAAAAAAAAAAAAAAAAAAAAAAAAAAAAAAAAAAAAAAAAAAAAAAAAAAAAAAAAAAAAAAAAAAAAAAAAAAAAAAAAAAAAAAAAAAAAAAAAAAAAAAAAAAAAAAAAAAAAAAAAAAAAAAAAAAAAAAAAAAAAAAAAAAAAAAAAAAAAAAAAAAAAAAAAAAAAAAAAAAAAAAAAAAAAAAAAAAAAAAAAAAAAAAAAAAAAAAAAAAAAAAAAAAAAAAAAAAAAAAAAAAAAAAAAAACCTATTTAGGAAGCATGTAAACCTAAACCTCTTTGGAAAGATATTTACTTTAAAACAAATTAACTGATGGTATTTACTGCTTGAGGGTTTCGTGTTACGCATTTCTGATATTGTCTTCAAATTAATGTTATGATCTTACATGTGCTGTGACGGAAGGTTATACACCATAACCATACAACTATGCTCATATGATTGTAACAAATAATGTTTTCATATATCTATGACACACTTCCCCTAAGCAGGAAACCATGTATAAAATGCAAGGTAGGGTTGTTGGGTGCGCACCATAAACCGGTTTAAGCTCCCCAGTGGTGTTTTTGCCCTGCCGTTCCAAGGCGGTGCCCCACTGTGTTCCTTTTAATTGTTCTTTTTCCTCGTGTGTTTCTTTTTGCTAGGTGTGCTGGTGTGTTGTGTGTGTGGTGTCTGTGTGTGTGTGTGCGTGTGTGGGTTGGTGGTGTGCCTTCGGGTGCTGTGGGGCTCGTTTTGGAGATGCTGTGTTTTTGGTACGTGGCATTCCCTGTTTGATATTATTTTTGTTTTTGTGGCTTAGGGTGTAACGCCATGCTGTAAACCCTGTTTACAAATTTACAGCAGGTAAGGATTTTTATAACATTTAGTGACCTATTTCTTTTTGTACAGTAAACTCCGTATATAACTACTCTGTATATAGCGCAGATCCGGATATAAAGAACACATTTTCTAGGTCCGAGTTTTTTCTTTCGATATATGGATGTGGCACATATGGTCCAAAGGAGATATTATAAACGGGTTTTCCTAAAAAAATAAAAACCCCAATTTAAAGGAGTTTACTTACTTTTTTAGAACGATTAAAATAACCTTTCTAAAAATGTACAGGTTTACATACTTGCAAAACACAATAAGAAATAAACGTGTTTAAAAGTTTTTTCAAATGTACTTCTAGCTTTTCTATTGCGCTACCTTTACCCTTGTTTAGAGATAAGAAATGTCGAAACTAATTAATATAAGTAATGTTTATGAATTTTGCAGTCAGTCTACGATTTCATTGCTTGTAAATTGAGGTCACACTACAATAATAAAAATTAATGAAAAAGCTGACATTTCGGTCGTTAAGTTATTCAATCTAATATTTGATTCAATGCCTGGTAGGTACCTAGAAATTAAAGAGACGAAACGTCGGGAGGCAATGGCATATAATTTGTTATTTCCTTCATTATGGCTTGCATGGCATTAACAGTTTTACTTCACAGAAGCTACAATGTAAACCAAACTATCGATAATTCTAAGGAAAAGTAAAGTATTGACCTTAAAAAATAAAACCACGACTTTGTTTTTATTGCATCTAAATTCTATTTAGGAGACACATAAAGGATTGTGCCGATGAACTTGCTTCCTATAATTTAAATATCTATACTACCAGATCTTCCCTTTTGTTATCTATTTGAAATGTCATTTATATATTCAGGTATATCTTTGAAATATCTGCACATGTACCTGATATTCCAATTTTCTACACGTTTCGCTTTATTTTAAAAAACTTTTATTAATTTTATGAGTTACTGGACATTCCTTTATAAAAGATAGAAAAATAATGTTTGATTAAAATACGTTGGGAAAGAGACAGCTTCCTACATTTGCACATTTGTTTAGACAAATAACGTGATCTGCGTGCACCATATCAATACGAAGATCAATTGCATTATTTCCCTATGGTAACCTATTTGAGTAGTTTATATATAGGTATATCTATGAATTTTCTACACCATAGTAATGCGAAAATTTCTCATCTGATCCATTTCATTAGTGTCGCTGGATCTAGTCAGTAACAAAATTACTCTTCTTTTAATATGAAGTATTACATGCCTTATAAGCACCTCTACCTTATCATTATTCAAATGACAGTAATGTAATTTGTATATTAAACAATGAACAACACAGGTAGACGGGTGAACTAGAGCTTTATTACTAAGAATTCTAACTACAGCTCCACTAAAGAATAAGCTCGCAAATAGAAACAACATGGCTTGCGCTACAAAATATAAGAGCATCATAATATGCATAAACAATACAAATTATGCAAAGTGATAATATATACTGAGCTGATTTGAACTTTTATGCTACCTTTCAGTTAAGTTTCAAATCCCATCAGAACCTTTTTATTGTTTTCATCTACTTTCATTTCTTTTCTTTTTCAGCTTTATATAACGTTTCTTTTTTTTCAAATTCACATGCTTCATTTTTTAAATACTTCACAGTATAAATAAACATGCAATATTTTGGATAAGGAGATATGGTAATGGCTTATTTCAAATCTGATTATTTGAAAACTTACACGATAAACCTTCAATGTGCTAGTCACTACGCTAAGAGTTGTGTTTCAAAGAAAGTCAATTGCTTACACATTTGCACATTAACCTTTATCAACTTTAACATTTAAATTTTATAACCACATCCAAAATGGATATTTTGACAGTGCAATCTTATATTCATTATGATGGAATGTAACTCTACATTGTATACCACAGCTATGCCAAATTATTTGTATTACTTGCGAAAAGTGTTCTGCTGCATCGTTGGTTAATATGAACTGTCGAACGGTAATTTCCTTTGACAATTTGCAGTTTGATCAATGAAAGAATATAGTTGATAAAAATGAGAATTCCACATTTCATAGGGCCTACATGTATGACCCATAACTATTAGGCCACTACTACCTTAATTAGATGTTTGATCGAATGTGAAAATTTCATAAAACATAGTGTTTGCTTCAAACTTCTTTAACTAAATCCAATTATTTTACTAGAATCTGACAGATCAATTACAAGACTGAAACATGATTAACTTTTTATGGTTGATACGTGCTCTCTTGTGAAATTGTCTTGCCTGCATGCCATACATTTTGCAAAGTAACATTATATGCTTTACCATGGAACGACTATATTTTGTACTAATGCATTTAACCTCGATTAAACATGGAACGACTATATTTTGTACTAATGCATTTAACCTCGATCGCGAAACAATTTTTAACAACTTACATTAATCGTTCCCGAAACTTGCTTCAAATAGAAGCAACTTCGGAGAGAGAGAGAGAGAGAGAGAGACAGAGAGAGACAGAGACAGAGACAGAAAGAGAGATTGCTAGAGAGGGGGTGGGGGAGAGAGAGAGAGAGAGAGAGTGCGGGCATGTGGAATATTATGTCATGTATAAGGGCACAACCAATTTGGCACTGGTGGGGATCGAACCCGAGACCATCCAATCCTCAGGCGAACGCGGCACCACTGCACAAAGACGGCTCCAAACGGCTACAATACTTGTGTTTTGAAGGAAACCATGATTTATCAATCGTGACCTACGAAATGGACGTAATATGTGTATTGTACATTTTACTTGATTTCAAACTTGCTGCATTAAGGGTTGGATGTCTTTGGTGCACTGTCCAGTTTCTATAGAACATGGAGAAAGCAGAACTGTCGTTTGGCACGACGTTAGTCTCAGCAATCGGAGAAAATTGACGGGTCGTTAGAAGAGACATTTGTAGTCAAACTTGTTACATTCATGGGGCGGTTTGTAACATCCGAGAACGCAGAATCCTGTCTGAACACTTTGTAGCCAAAGTAATTTGTCAATGGCCTTTCATGTTTGACTTCTTGTTTTACAGTGTCTGCTCTTACACGGGATAATATAACATCTGAGATTACCTGTTATTATTATCATTATGATCAACCCCGATCAGACTACAAGAGGAATAACACGCTGTTAAGTGGCTATAATTCGACAATCATGGTAGAAGTAGTCATTTCAAATAACTATAAAACACTGCACTTTTGAAAAATGAATTTACCGGAAATTCAATTGAAGCGTTGTCTTAAAATCTATTTCTAGCAAATGACTAAATTGTGCGGTCGAAGACAGTTTGAGCATAGACATGGTTTTGATGTTTCACACTGTCCGTATTGACGCGTTTCGCTGCAACTTCATCTGTATCCTGCTATGACTTATAGAGCATTATATGTTTTGTATATCAAATACTTATATAAATGCATAGCACAGTCACTGCACGTATTAGATATTTGAAATAACTTAGACCTCTGTACATATGTAGTTTCAACCTAGATAAATTGTGATTGCTAGAGTATTCTGTGAAACACATATAATATATCAATGACATAATATCTTCTTTTAAAGGTGGTCAATTACTTTTAAGCAACAGTTTATGACAATTTTTACTTTTTGTATATTCTGTTAGAGATTTATGTAATGAACAAAAAGACCCATTACATAGAGTTAGATCCCTATGAGATATTTACATTTTATTAACTTGTACAAACATTTTTTTTTACTCCCCTTTAATATGAAAGTATTTAAAACGTTGAGTATTCTTTTTTATTTCAATATAATTTCTACCTTTGCATTTGAATTGGATAGATTTACAAATATTTTAACATTCTGAACCAAAATGCAAGTTTTAAAACTACGTGTAGCTTCTGAATTCATTTATTTCCAATCGATCTTTGGTGCGCACCCAAGATAGGTAAAGGGAGGTAATACTATCTTTTCAAACTTGAATTTCTAATGAATTCCATCTAAACATTAAATTTTTAATGCAAATATTTCACAAATGCAATACAATAGGTCTTATATTTATATGTTTCCTTAGGCAAAGTATGTGTATCAAATTTTTACTTATGATAAAGTAACTCTATTGTGATTGGGCAGCCAGGATAGTGAAATCAAATTTTAAAAATACCTCCAGTGAAAAGCTGACTTGAATTAAACGCTAAATGAACATAAATGAGTGTAAATGATTAGATGTTAAAGTTTCAAACAAATCTGTTACATGGCAAAATTCTAATTATATACCTTTAAGGGGCAAAAGACTGTAATATCTTGATACATATACTGTCAAAATATGTCTAACACATTTACACTTCTCGTTGGTATATTGTGAGGTATACTTGAAACAATAGAAAAAAGTTTTTCCCTGCAGTATATAATGATGTAGAATATGATGCAGAATGATTCTAGAATATGCATGTCTTGGGAACCGCCAGGAAGAAGTTAGAGCTGTCTCAAAGCAAAATTTGATGAATATGTTGTAGCATTGTAAAAGCCAAGGAAGAACTGTTTTGAGGAGAAAGGAAGCAATATTTTGCGAGCCTAAAGAAAATAATGATAACAGTAAGTAAATATATAGATACCGCTATTTAATGGTAACAACTTGCGGCGCCATCGACACAAATACATTTGATATAAACAGAAATATCAAAGTAAGAACTATCTATTACAAATACAGCCTTAGCAAGATTTGAGTATACTGTTGAAATGTAAGGAGATGCCTTTAATGTTACAAATATGTGAGTGGCATGCAATAGAGAGTTTTTAATTATATTTTATTTAATTATTACATAACTTATGCTTTTTCAGTCGCACATGCGTTATCGTTAATATGAACTAATTATTAAAAGTCAAGTTCGTCTGTCCATTTATTTTCATGAAATTTCATATAATTTTAAATTACTAGTTCCAACGTTATCTTTGTACACGTATAAGTGTACATAGAGAAGGCAAGCTACTAATTTTGCGGACTTTTATCTGGTTCTGATATGGTTATGTAAAAAACTTAGGTCATGAGATGTTGCACTTTTATTAAAACACTTTGAATTTCGTGTTTATTGGTACAACGGTGTATTGCTACGTGGAGTCTTCGTCCTAACGCATGCATAAATGTTTTGTTGCGGTATATTGATTGCAGGTGGCCACTTGAGGGACATTGCTGTGAATTTATTTACAATTAAGTTATTATTATTCTGGTCTTCAGTGCAGTTACGACATTGCTTCGTAACAAAGAGGTACGGGGCTAAAATTCCAGATCAGACAACATAATGTATTCAACAACGAGAGAAGTATGTTAGACAAACATGATCAATCTAACCGAAGAGCTGTTTATTTTGTATTAGATTGTGTTTTTAGTTTTACATGAGACTTTGTTTATTTTTATCATTTTTTCCAATCATCTTTGGCATCTTAAGGATGTACTGAAATGAGGAATTAGACCGTTAGCCAGTCTGAATAACGAGAGGTAATTCTTGAAATCATGCCGATGTCGTAATATCGTGAACGTATAGTCATTTCTTTAACATGAAATAACATTTTCAATATGTTTGTTATATAAATAAATTGTTTCCCATGCTTTGTGTTGTTGTTTTTTGTGTTACCCTTTTAAGGTAAAGCTCCAAGCAACTTTTCGTCCAAATGACGTCATGATCATTATCGGTAAAACGCTTGAAAAGATCGTCTACATGTGTTTAAACAGTGTTTTGTCTTTTTATATGAGCTGAAATACTATCATGTTGCTCTTTATGACTAAGATATTTTAGACTATCCTATTTAGGCTTGTAAAGACATGTTTTGCTTCTAAATTTAGAAATAAAGGCCGATAATAAATCAATATTCGCCAAATGACTGCATACGTGAATGTCAAATAAGTGAAAATACTTTTCGATGGTTTTGGATTATCTTTTCATCGGTGCGGCTTAATCGGGAATGAAATTTCACAAGGTGAGTTCTTGTTTCTTTGTTCAAGTTTGTGCGTTACTGTTTTGGTCAGTCTGCTCATAAAACCCATATAATTTGCGGAAAATTCAAACCGAAAGTAGAAGTAGTACAGTCTTGAGTTAGAAATCATACAAGCTGCATACTATCTGATGGTAGTTTCAGTCAAGTGCAGCAATAATTCACATTGTTATTTAAAGAGCTCCACCAGATTGAGTACATAATGTGTTTTAAAGTAAATGAATTTTGTATCATGAAAACTGACTTGGAGTGGGTGGGGAAGGGTGTAGTGAATTGTGGCATTGTTTAAAAATATCGAAAACTCCAGACTCAATTCCTCATGCAGGCATGACTTTCTTCATAGATCTATAATTCCTGATACCTGAATTATTTCCTGACAAGAAGTCAAGTTAGTACAATATTTTTTATTATAAATACATTGTATCATGTGCATGAGTGTGTGTGTTGGAAAAACAATTTATTAAAGTTTTTGGACATGTGTAGTCGCAGTATCTTTAATGTTTCATACATGTTTGACTGCTTTTACAAGCATTATGGATAGTGTACAATGCTGCTGAAAATAATCATGTATATGGCATAGAAAGTGTATACTGTATCTACTGTACCTGTAGATACATTAAATCAAAGATTATGTGACATGAGTAATAGTTCCAAATGCAAAACGTAAACATTTATGTACATCATTTCCTCTGTGTTTTCAAAGTTTGAACTGTTTTCTTTGAGAGAATCTGCACATTATTACACTTATTTTCAGTGCAAGCTCAATGCAGCCAGGATGTTATGCTCCAGTATCGTTTTGATTATGCTAAGCAGATATTTAAGTATACCCTGTTCAAGCCAAGGAATGCATTAGAAACTGTTTGCTATGTGTATAATAGGTTCAATTCAAGTTATGATTATAATGATACATCATAAATGATCTAATTAGTTATCAAATACTGAATGTTCACTGACCTGTCAAAATGATAAATGTTCATAAACTTGACATGGTTACAGGATATCTGTTTTATTTCTTGATTGAAGAAAAGATTTACACTGTTGGAAAGGAGAAAAACAAAAAATATGACATCTCTCATCTATTATTCATGATCATTTCCAGGACAAACTGTAACTGCATATGGACAATTCCACAGAACAAAATGAAAAACTGTCATCTGACATGTGAAGGGCCATGAATGGCATGCATGTGCAATATCTAGATCTGCAGTACAGATTTAAAGCCACATGAAAACTAGACACACATAATTTTCTTCAACCTGATCTATAGAAGGTAATCTAAATAATTTTTCATCATTATTTGCATTTTAACTACATATTTGACGGTTGTATAATGTTTCTCCAAGTTATTGAGATGAAAATGCCAAAATCAGCTTATTGTCACAATTCAGTCGCTCTGTATTATCTCTTCTGATTCAGTTGTCAATTATAACATGCATAGTCAATAAGCCTTTATTTATTGTTTCAAAATTTCATAAAGATTGGATAATATTCGTTTGAGATAATGAGCGGAATACTTTTCGTGACCCTTGCAGGCGCTGTCCAGCCGCCACGTTTGATTATACAATATAGCTGGGTAAAAGAGCATATTAAAATCAATATATATTTACATTTTATCTTAAGTCTTTTATAGTATCATATTCTTTTGATACTAAGTAGAAAATATTGGATTACTTTTAATGCATTTGAAGATATGTTTAAAAATCAAATAAATACATATTCATATTTAAACACTTTTTAGACAAAGGAGGTAATTCAAACAAGAAAAACTCAAACTTTTGATCAGCGACCTATACTTTTGTTTTCAAATATTGAAAACTGATAGTAAACTCCATCATCTGAAGAAGTTTAAGGAAAAGTTAAATATTATAAATATGTTTTTTTTCTTATTAGAATGTTTTGAACCAGTCTGTTTTTAGACCTGAAAAATATGGGTTCACATCAGGGCAAAATAACGTCATTTTTGGGGGTGTAATTGCAACATATGATATGAACTTCTAAATATCTGGATAAAATTAACTCAGAATGTGTTTGTAACCACAAAGAAACAAAAATATAGCATATCATCTTTCAAATATTTGTAATTTGCATGAAAACTGACTTTTCCCATGTGCTTAAATAAGAAAACTGTTTGCATATCACAAGGCTTTCATAAATGAATCTAGCAAAATATAAAGCACATCAAGATATCATTTTTTTTTTGTATTGCCCATACATCCAACTCTCAAAATAACAATGTTACAAAAAAGTTAAATATTATAAAAATTCCACTTTTCAGTTCAGTACATCCTTAACACTATCATAGCTTTTATTTTTGATGGCGTATGTGTTAAATTTTGAAGTACCATTAACGCTTATGTAACCGAGAAAGATGTTTTAAATGCAAAATTGACCTTCATTAATTAAGCACTGTCTGACAACGCTTTTTGAAGAAGCAACAAGAAGAAAGAAACAGATGCATCCAGCCTTAGTGTTTTGACTAATAAAACAGAATGCCATCATAACTATCTCTGTAAATGTATTATTGTTTTATAAGTATTTTCAGTGCTCATGTGAATGTGAATGCGACCTATGCTTTGACTTCTTTCATGTTTCGTTGTCTTCCGTTGTCTTCCGTTGTCGGTTTGACCATTTGTGGTCATAGCTTTCAATTAAGTACCTTATATTTCACATTTCTATGTTATAATGCCAGTCTATTGTTCCTAACAGACAACTGTATCATCTTCTATAGTTGTTGTTTCTGTGCTGCCATAATGTATCCACAATTAAATTTCCAAACTTGACTTGATTTAATTTTACCTATTTATACTTCCGAAAAGCGGCGATATTACCACTGTATTGTCAATTCGTGTATTGCTGGTTCGATCCTTAGTACAGGCATGATCTCCATGATGATTGATCATGGTGACTTCCAACCCCTGCATGATTCATATGAGAAATCAGACAATGGCTGATGGAGACTTAATCCTTAGTACTGGTGCCACGTAAAATGGTGATTAGATGGCCACTTCTTTACTTTCTGTGGTCTAAGACGCCTCCAAGTGTCGTAAACAACGTCTCATTTACTTAACCAGTATGGTTAAAGGCTTCATAAAAATGCGACGGCAACTGCAAGAAATGCATACTAGTATATAATCAAAGTACATTTAAATAGTAATTACTGAAAATTCTTAATTGTCTTTAAATCGACATTTGAATATTATGTAGAGTTATTCCTGTCCTGTCGAAGTATTTTTTTCTGCTTAAAGGTTACTGGACTTTGAAATAAAAAGTCTGAATTCAAGAATGTTAACGATAATGTCTTTTGTTTTATTGTAATTATATATAAGGTCTTTTATGTAAATTTCTTATATAAAAACAGCCAAAATTTTAAAGGTAGCAAACAACATAAATACGTATTACGTTTGAATCCAAGCATACACAATTGTCTCACCATAAAAGTGCGATATATTTTTAAATTCAGTTTCAAAAACCACCCGTTTTTAGTTGAACGTGTGTTGAACTGGAGGCTTATTGTAAATACAGTTTTAAATCTGTACAGTTCACTTAAAGTTAGGAAGCCATTAAGATACCAGTTTGCCTTACCGTATAGTAAAGAATATAAAGCCAAACTGCTCATTGCCGTTAAGTAAAATGATACTAAAAACCACTCTCGGTGTCTCAATATATACACATTTTAAGTATTTTTCTCACAACAAGGGTAGTTTCTTCAGAGAAACATAAAAAGTAAAGAATTAGAACTCTCATTCATGCAAATTTGGACGCGTTATTATAAAGAATTGCATTGGTAAATTTGTCATCTCGTTTATACCAGTTTCATTTTGAATATTTATCTCATGTCGAAACCTGGAAAATGTTCTATTTGAAATCCCATGTAGTAATTAATGTTAAAAGTATCAATGTGATATATAAATTAGTGTAGCTTTAGGTGTAAACTATCTTTTGTTTTGATCTAGAATTAACCGAGCTGTTTTCATTTCAATGGCATAGCCTTTAGTAGCACCATAAAATCACAATTAAAGGCCAATTAGCCTCTTCTTTGTAGATATTTATTACCTTCATATTTACAGGAATTTGCAAACTATGTATACGTTAAAACTGTTCTACAGGCAGTACATGACCTGCAGTAAAAATGTCTTCCTTAATTATTTGTTCATTAACAAGGTTATTTTCAAGGAGTTTTTCTGTTTTTGCTGGGCGTCTTTCTTACAACAAACAAAATCACTTTTAAAAATTTACAGTGCAGTTTTGAAACTGCTTTGAAAACTGGAGTGGCTTTACTTTTATAAAATTTTGATATAGATATAGCAAGACAGTAGCCCAGTCAAAGTGGTGAGTCAGAATAGATAAAGAAACTTTTCCGTTTAAGCTAAAAATAGACTATCAATCAGAGGTAACGAATGAAATAGAAAGCGTCTGTTTGTTACAGAGGTGAAAGGTCTTCACATAAATGATAAACCAGTAACATGTCAGAGTTGTTTACAAGGTTTTTGATTGTTTTAAACATTTTAAAAATGTTCTTTCAGTTGTTATGTAAAAAACAGTTTCCTAAGTATTTACTCGTAGTGCGCACGCGCCTATTCTTCTGTATAAGGGTAACGGATCATCGAGAACAGGGCATGGTGAATTTAGACACTGATGAAACATTGTGTTAACAATTTTATACTCAACAAGTTGGCTGCTTAAAAAGCATCCAATGGTTTGGGCCACAGTGGTAGCATACATAAACATTACAAGATAGTCATATAACATCACTTGAGAACAAGAACCAGTTTGGCAGTAAACATTTGTTTAGCTTATATAAAGATATACAGAAAAAAATGAGAAGTTTAATTTTCCCAACGTTTTCGTGATCAAATTTCAACTTGCTTGTGATACATTATAGTATCTACAAATTTGTTTTAACATACGCAATGGCAACATGCGTGTAAAACTACGTGCATTAGCATTGCTATTTCAGTTTGAATCTTAATAATTAAACTTTCAGTGGTCGGTTTTCGAATTAATTTGGTATGTTAAGTACTAGTATTAACAGGACGTTTCGCTTTATTAAGAAATGAAATGATATAATCACAAATTCATAATATCCTAGTTTTAGGAGATTTGTCATTCCAGGCGTGATTTATTCTCTTTAACTTGAAATAACCATTTTATTTTTTGCCGTTATCCGCATAAAATATGCAATTTATAGCTATTTTGGTCCTGTCAAATGCTTTGATTAATGATGGTAGGTCATTCCCAGACGGAGATGAACATTTGCAGACTGATTTCAATAACAATGACACATTTAATTTTAGAACGGTAATGTAGGCGAAAGTACGCCGTATGCAAATTTCAAGAAAATTATGCATATTATTGCATACATATCCGAATTAATGATAAGAACCACATGCGTCTTCAATGTAGCAAATGTTTCTTTTTGTAAGCGCATGTGATTGTTTGAATAAGATATTCTCGTATGCAACTTTGAATTTTATTAGCTCGATTAATTCCATTTAGCAAATAGATAATCACCAACAGTAAAGATTTAATCAAGACAACATTCAATTCAATTCATGCATTTACAATCGACTCATAGTTGGCAGACTTTGAAATTCATTGATGTATGAATACAGAAATGGTTACACCCGACTTTTGAATACACTTGTATGGAGGGTCTTGTTATCGACTTAGGACCCCCGAGTATGCATCAATAGAAAGCAAAATCCAGGCACTAAAATCTTCAGTGTCAATTTGTTTACCTCACTCTTTTCGCGTTTAAATAAATTAACTTTCAGTATCCGATGATATTTAATTTCTGCAGACGATTCATGCTGTTCACTAATAATTTAATTCTAAAATTGGCTTGTATTCATTTCAAAATACATTTTGGTAACATATACTATACGTTTTTCACTTGCATTTAAAATATCAAAATCATTCCTACTAGACGTAGACGTCTTCTTATCGCAAGCCATTTTACTGTATATTCCGAAAGAGATATATCTCTAATATCAACGAGATATATTTCGTTTTAATAGAGACATCACTTTCACGTTGAGAGATGCTTTTGAATCACAGAAATATATCTCCTGAACATTACGAGATATCTCTTCTACTTACAGAGATATCTGTTAAACATCATTTAAGAGATATATTTCTAATTGGAGAGATATCTCTCAAAGTTACAGCCCTGCAAATGTACTTTTACAACGTAAAATCATGTAAGTATGATTATAATTACAATTGATCTTATAATAATACTACTACTCCTAATAATGATAATAATAATAATAATAATAATAAATATGAGCCGTCACCGGAAATGCCTGCCGACGAATATGTAAACACTGGCAGTATTTTCACATCAATGTAACATATTTAAGGTTGTTTAGCGGCTGCTTTTCCCCTAAGATGAAAAGTTTCATGGTTATTAGTTATAATTCCCTTCTGTATCATTTAAGAAAGCTGTCAGTTTCAAAAACTGTCGTGGCTGTTCTATTATTAACATATTGCCATTTCTAAAGAGTATTGTGGTTTTAAGTTTGAAATATATGCAGTCATATACACTGACCATTTTACAATCTACCTGGTAAACTGGTATGAACGAAAAGACTGAAATTCATAGCTATAAGAATTACCCCACTAAGTGGTGTTTTTGCCACTGACCGTTCCAAGGCGGTGCCCCACTGTGTTCCTTTAATTGTTCGTTTTGTCCTCGTGTGTTTGCTTTGTATGCTAGTGTGTTTGTAGTGTATATGTGTGTGTGTGTACATGATTGTGTGTGTGTGTCGTGTGTGTGTGTGTGTGTGCGTGTGTGTGTGTGTGTTGGTGGTGTGCACTTCTGGGTGCTATGGGGCTCGTTTTTGGGGAGGCTGCGTTTTTGGTGCGTGGCATTCCCTGTTTGATATTATTTTTGTTTTTTTGGTATAAATGCAAAGTAGATTTTTGATGAAATGTATGATATATATATGGGCATCAGTCCATAGCAGTGCGTACTTAATTTAATGAATACAGTTTTTAAAGCTGGGGAATTGTCTTTTAAAGATGACGCCCGCCTTAGTAGGCCTTATACCTCTATTACTTAAGCACAACACGCTGCTTTAAAGGCTGTGGCGGAACCGGATGGCCACTTGTCGATGAGATATACATCTAGTAGTACTGGCTTATTCGAAGGCAACGTGTAAACGATTCTGAATAAGCATTTGCATCTTGCAGAGGAGCAACAGAATAAACGTCTAAAATGTGACCAGGAACTTCTGAAAAAACAAACTTTAAAAGTCGGGTTATTTCTAATTTGCTAGCAAGTGACGAAACCTGGGTGCACATGTTTGAGCCACGAAGAAGACCTGACAACAAGCAATGGGAACGTAAAGCTCAAACACCCCTATGTAATTGTGTATTGCCATGATAACAATCAGTACGAAAAAATGTTTTACGCCAATGTTCTTTATTCTATCGGGCCGATTGTTCAAGTGCCTTGTCCATCGGGCCAAACATTCACCGAACGCTTCTATAAGAACTCTGTGCTGAAGAAAGTTAAAATGTTTTACAATAAGAAAACGTTTTAAAATAAGAAGCCATCAAAGCAAGGGATGGCCATGTACCCATCAGATTCATGACAACACACCCTCTCACATGTGCAAGGCTATTAAGTATTTATTGGTGTCTGAAAACGTTGTACACAATCCGCCTTTGGCATCAAACCCGAGTCCATGCGACTCCTTTTTATTCCCATAGCTGAAGTAATTGCTTTCACGAAAGAAATATAAGTCCAGAGCAGCGTGATACCAGTGTCTCCAACATATACAAAAAGAAGACTATCTAGTGGCATTTCACGACTGGGTAACAAGTTAAAAATGTGTTTCAGTCAAAAAGGGAATACTTTAAGGTTTGCAATAACACTGTTTTGATAAAACGATGCCCTTCCTAAATCAAACGAAGATAACAAAGCAGGACCCTCGTTTTTACATAACTGATATACATTCTCGCCATCGTAGGTGTAAAAAAGAGCCTGCTTGTCATTGACGATATATTTTATTGTTACAGTATATATTTGAATTAAATATATTCTTTTTGACTAGTAAAATTATAGGCATAACATCTTATCTTTAAATTTGTAAAAGTTTTACCCAGACATTATTCTTGTAATATGAGACTTTCTACGCTCACCGTTGTAAGCAATAATATCACGTTCACCTTTTCTTGTTGGATAATTGCAAAGTTATAAGTCGCCTCGGAAACTGATTGTCTACAACCTGTATGAAAAAGTTAGACCAGTTTACACCCTAATTGGACATGGAAGTTTACAATTTATTTCACCCTGGCTTTCAACATTTAACAGATGACAACAGAAGAGACCGTATTCTATTTTTAGTTATAACTGGTGCAAATATATAATGTTTTCAGGATAGCTTTTTGCGAAATATGCAAATGAGCGGCACAAAATCGATCCTGAAAATTTCTTTCAAAGTAGATTATGCAAATGAGCTGCATATAATCCACCCTGAAAAAATCAGTCAGCAATAGTTTCCATCCGGAAAATGTGTTTTTCAGTCTGGTATTTGAGCAAATTCTACATCACCCTGAAAAATTTACTTGTATCATTGAAAATCCATCAGGATATTGAAGTGCAATCCCATCCAGTAAAAGCGAAGCCTAAATTCCACCCTAAAAATTTACACAAACAAAAGGTCAGATGCAGACAAGAACAACCACTGCTTTTTGATTAAGTTTTTGGATCAAACTAATTTGATTACATTGAACAAGAGGCCAAGAAGGGCCGGTTTTGTATTACTGACTGTTTTGAGTAAGTTTTGTAAAATCTTTTGGAACACGTCACCTGCTATCAAGGTTTTAGAAGAATTGGCTGTAAGCACAATTGGTTTTCCAACATTAAAAAATGATGATCAACAGATTGCAGGCAACCTTCTGAGCAAGTTTTGTGAAAACCCATTGGAAAATGTCACCTGCATATTGTTTTCATGGTTTTCCATTAGTCTTATGTAGTTCGGTTGGTTTTCGCTAAGAGTGGCTCAATTTCTGAACACAACTCATATACCTGTTGCAGGTGAAAATCAATTGGAGATTGTGACATGTAGAGTTGAGTTTAAATACATGTTATCAAGGTTTTGCAATGATTGAGCAAGCATAATACTTTGTCTGTCTTAAATTTTATGATGTAAACTCAGAAATCTGAGACAATGACCATAGAGTAATTATATCAGAAAAAAGGAGATCCACACCAGAAAGGAATGTCACTTAATTCTGATAAATGTCATGACTTTTGATAAACATTAAAGGTTATATGAAGAGCAAGCTTAACACCTGAATATTTATTCATAGAAAATCATACATAAGTCAATAATAGACATCAATTTATAACTGATAATATTTAACCTTTTTATAAGACTGATCTTATGTTAAATGATACCTAGAGTTGGTGTGACTCATACAACATAATTCAAGTCTTGTAGCAAACGACACAAGTTTTCCCTTGGAAGTAACACTTTTAGACCTTCAATGAACAATTCTACTCAGACTTTATACCATTTATGCAACAAAACATTTGTATTAAATGCCAAACAAATCTATACTTTGATTTCATAATTGTTTTAACTTAAACCTCTGATCTTATCTTATGCAAAGCAAAGCGCCATTTCTCTACCTGAACCTTTTTTTTTAGATTTGCTCCGTAAACAAATTGCTTTTGAATGACTGACTACTACCTTTGTCCCTACATTTTGTGCCTTGGTTAATTTTCTTGCTTGTTAATTTATATGAAAGCACTGCAAAGTCATCCAAGTTTGTCAGAAGGGACTATATAATACACCTGAGTTATTTACTGTAGCCAAAAACTATTTAACCTATTTCCAACTACATGAAATTAGTGTATTATATTAATCCAGAAATCAAAATTTCACAGCAATATCTGCAGCGGATAATTAAAAAATACTATTGCAACAGAAGATATTTTGGATCAATTTTATATATCGGTATTTGAATTGGCCAATTAGGGAGACAGATGCATTACCTATGGTCCATGAATAGCATGTCGCATTTCATGCAGTCACTAACAAGTCAGGGTGGAAAATTCATAGTCAAAGTATGAAAATCCCATCTATAAGAAATATGTATCATAAAAATCAGTGTGAAA
Organism: Saxidomus purpurata; assembly: GCA_022818135.1. Classification (NCBI taxonomy): domain Eukaryota; kingdom Metazoa; phylum Mollusca; class Bivalvia; order Venerida; family Veneridae; genus Saxidomus; species Saxidomus purpurata. Next base: position 55,162,520 of record JAFMSR010000004.1, read on the forward strand.
AATGCTTGTATTTTGTTAAGTACTGATATTCCGTCTCATGGAAATTTTCTAAGTTTTTCATCTCTGTCCTTAATATTTGTTGTAGGTAGATTGGGTCAGGGTAGGATTGTCTTAATATTCCATGTGTACTTTATGTTAAAAGTCAGGGTCCATGTCAAAACCGCCTTGATGTTTTAGATTCTCGTTCAGAAACACCCTGATTCAGCCCTGATCATATGTGAAAAAAATCGTATTATTGAATGCACAAATGAATGGGTAAAACGAAAATTTATTAATCGATGTTTCCGTTTAAAATGACTCAGACGTTGCAATTGGCCAATGGGTTGATCAGTTATAATGTTTATCGCATCAATCAATGTTTACAAAATCTGCATCAACCAATCACTTGGCTTCGTCTGAAATCATGAACAGACATCAAAGATCTTTGCTATGAAATGACTAATTTAGAACTTCTATATAAATATACACAATGCATTCTTTTATTAAAGAGCATTTCAATTTCCATTTTGAGAAATAATCCGAAGATGGACACATTTAACACGCACATACTACAGGTACGTTATTTCTCTTTTCGCAACAGGCATTTTTTATAAAATAAAAGCGACGTTTTCACTTATATCAGCTTTAATATTACAGCAAAGTGTTATCTTATGTTTTACTCGTTGTGCATTTGATATTTCAGCAATTCTGCAAAAAACTCGTTATAAGCGCGATGGTCTGCTAGTTAAACGATAACGTTTTTAAAACATTGTCTGTAATACTATACTGGTATTGCTATATGATGCTGAGTCGGTCCGTCTTTTTTTATAAAATACATAGTTTTATGTATATATTGTGTCTAATTCTTGAAACCTTCTTGGTTGCAACTATCATGGGTTTATAAGTTATGAAAGATTTAATATGTTATTTTCATCTTTAAAGATTATTGTAAATTTGCTTTGAATACAAAACTAAGAAATGAAAATAGCTATAGTCTCAGCTAATTGTTTCTTCAGCTATTTGTTTTATCAAACATACTCGTGAAATACTGAACAAACTTAAATCCTAAATCTCTATTTATTGGAATGGAAAAGTTATGCAAAAAAGCTGTAGGTCGGACAAACTGTAAACCAATTATATATCCATTTTACAGGAATTGTGCTGTAAATTGGCTCTTCCGACCATATAGACATACATTTCTTGCATATCGGATTGGCATTTCCGGTGCTTTTACCCATGCCGAAAAAACTGTCTGGCACCCCTCCTATGGCAGACGACTCTCGATAATTACTTGTGATCTAACGTTATAAACTCTGTCACTTTTCCAAACACAACGACTGAATGTCGTTTGTTTTATATGATAATGCACCATTTGGGCAGAGCCTTGTTCCCGCCAAAACAGTTACCCTCGGTGACGGATATTTCGATCTGAACCTCGTGCTCATGACAGAAACTGTTAGTATAACCTTTACATGCAGCAGTTCGAAGGAAACATTTATTAAATTGCAATAACTCTTTACGTTTTAACATCTACATAAATTATCTAAGTAATAGATAGAGTACTGTTTATGAGAATAATTAAATTATTCCGAGGAGGTGTGACCTCCGAGAAATGACGTAATTATTCCAGTTAACAGTACTCCATCTTTCCTGTATTAAAACACATTAATATTGCTCTGTTGCGCTACTGTAGCTGTTGTCTGTTTCAGAATGATAATGTTCCCTATTACAGATGGGTCAAAAATAAGCTCTGCCACATGCACAGTGCATATCATTTGAGATACATTATAGTGTTTTCCTATAGAAATATGCAGCAGCCATCCATATAAAATAGTATTTGTAAATAATTTTAAATCATCATAATAGACAATACATAAAACTCGCATAGTTTTGAGTCGGACAGTAAAATTGTCCACCAGAGGAAAGTGCTGTCACCCGAGGCTGAAAGCTATGTGATACTATTTCATTATAAGGTTATTCTAATAAGTGTATGCCTCCATTTTGGGCGTTAAAAGCATAATGCTTTTAGTGTTTTCTTTATTTTGACAGATTTATCAATACAAACTGTGATTTTAAAATTTTGATGCAGGTTTTCTACCAAAAATATGGTCGGGCAAATTCAGTTGCATATTTTTCATCTGAAAATAGCTGTCAAGTTGAATCATGATACCAACATGTATAAACTTTAAAGGATGTTGATGCTCAAGCTGCGTGCGCATATAGGGACACACTAGAGTATAAAACTAAAACACATTGCGAGACAGAAAAGTTTGACGATAAGCTGAAAGAATATTTTAGCGATCACGTGATACCGTGATAGTAACTGTAAAAATAACTATTGATTCATCTGCAGGAGTTTTATATTGACAAACAAGAGCTGTCCCTCACAAGTGACGAATGCCCCCGAAAGAGGTGCCTCACAGTCTGTGTCCTCTCCATGTGCTCAATAAATGTGCTATGTAATTTTAAAATCCTTCCATGCATGACAGAGTAACCATGCATACAGTATTCCATTACTTTAAACACTAAGTGTGACCTTGACCTTTGAGGTAGGGACTTGGGTCTTGCACGCGACACATCCGCTTGATGTGCTAGACATTTGTGCCAAGTTATTTTAAAATCCTTCAAAGCATAATAAAGTTATAGTCCGGACACAAATGTATGCATATATACAGGATTCCATTACCTATAAACTCTAAGTGTGACCTTGACCTTTGTGGTAGGGATGTGGGTCTTGCACGCGACACGTCGTCTTGATGTGCTAGACATTTGTGCCATACTATTTTAAAATCCTTCAAGGCATGACAAAGTTACAGTCCGGACACGAATGTGTGCATATATGCATATATAGAGGAATCCATTACCTTCAAACTCTAAGTGTGACCTTGACCTTTGAGCTAGGGACCTGGGTCTTGCACGCGACACGTCGTCTTGATGTGCTAGACATTTGTGCCAAGTTATTTTAAAATCCTTCAATGCATGACAAAGTTACAGTCCGGACACGAATGTGTGCATATATGCATATATAGAGGAATCCATTACCTTCAAACTCTAAGTATGACCTTGACCTTTGAGCTAGGGACGTGGGTCTTGCACGCGACACGTCGTCTTGATGTGCTAGACATGTGTGCCTAGTTATTTTAAAATCCTTCAATGCATGACAAAGTTACAGTCCGGACACGAATGTGTGCATATATAGAGGATTCCATAACCTTCATACTCCAAGTGTGACCTTCACCTTTGAGGTAGGGATGTGGGTCTTGCACGCGACACGTCGTCTTGATGTGCTAGACATGTGTGCCAAGTTATTTTAAAATCCTTCAATGCATGACAAAGTTACAGTCCGGACACGAATTTGTAAGTGGGGACGCACGGACGGACGGACAGACGGACAGACGGACGGACGGACAGACGGACAGACGGACAGACGGACAGACGGACAGACGGACAGACGGTGCGATTTTAATATGCCACCCTTCGGGGGCATAAAAAATGAGGTCCGGTAATACAAATTGCATACGGCATGTCAAACAAATTTGGTTTAATACGTTAGTCGAAATAGTAACACCGAAACTTGACATTTAATTTACTATGTCTGTAAAGTCATCAATATAGCAACACAATTATCACCGATGACAATTAAACACATAAACTAACGCTAATACATGTTTCGTGAAATTCTGTCATGCAAAAGATGCTTTTTAGGGTATGAAACGAGGTCTTCAAAATACATGTTATCTTAACAGCAGTTATAGCAAAATGTCATAAATAAAACTCGAAATAAAAGTACGAATGACAATAATGTTACCTGTTTATCAGTATCACTTTCTATTGATGTAATAGTTTTTGACACTTGTGCACATAATAGTTACTGTGAATTTATTATGCATGTACACTTGTTTATTTTAAACTCAACTGTCACTCTCTGTTTAATGATCAGACATTTAGTCACAACGCCTGTCTCCATTATTTGTTTTTAATTATTACCTGTTAATGAAACTTTAGTAGTAAGATCAACAATATAAATGTATACCTTAAAGTTCGCAATAAGCACTTAAGACATCACTCAAGAGTGAGTCGAATTACGCTTTATGATTTACAGGCAATGTGCTTGATCTTCACTTTTGGAATTTGCTTGTCTCGAACTGGAGCAAGCATTCAAAGTGAGGATGAGGTTAGCGGACCGGCAGAAGAAGAATACGCTGAAAATGGATTTAAAGCTCTCCGACTGCAGCCTGTAGAAAGGGAACAAGAAGAAGAGTTCATAATTGACAAAGAAAGAGTCGTAATGTGCTCTGAAGACAAATGCGGACAGCTTCGGTAAGTTTATTTCCTTTATCCCTAGTTACTTTTACGTTGTAATTTATGGATTATTTAAGGGTAAATGAAGCCAAACTGTTCTTGCAAATTGACATTGAACACATCTTTACTTTTCCTTCTCTTCAAGCGTTAGATAATGAGAACTTACAATCAGGAGTGCAAAACTTCTAAGCCGAAAGGGTCAAAGAACTCTCAGCAGTTTGTCATTCATCCCTACTTCAAATCATTTGTTACTTTTTTGTCCTGAACTTCTGTTTACACATACTAACTTTGATGCAATATTTACGGGCAGCTTTCTTCAGTATATACATGAACAACAGTTAAACTAAAATTAATGTTGATCGAATCCTTTTGGACGTCAACCACTTGTTTTTAAAGGGACATACCTTTTAACTAAATAACCTTAAAAACATAAATATAGAATATTCGGAAGTATTATAACTTTACCTAAACATTTAAGCTATGCGATCAAGTCATTTTTGGTAAAATCAGCGTTTTAAAATATGGTGCAGTACCGTAAACCTTTCAAAAGTATATGTAGAGTTGGTGTTAAACAGTTAATGGATGATGGATAGCGATTTATTACTGAAGGTCTCCATATTGATTAATTGTGGAAAAATTAGGCATTTCGATAGATTCATGTTGCCAAAGAAGCGATCAACGTGATAATTAATGGGACACACACTAAAGGGAACATGGAATGAAAATTTGATGAAAAGCGTTAAACATCATATGCATTTACTTCGAAAAATTATGATATTATAATGAAAACAAAGATATTTGTGTGCAAAGCGTATTTCGAATGGGTGTGGGACATCGGCGTGAAAGCTAATAGAAAGCTACACAGTTTTTTTTTCATCAACAGCTAACAAAACTGATAAATATTCAACTCTAAGGGGAATGAGGGGATAGTAAATGCAGAAACATTTCTTTCTCGAGGCAAAACTGAGGTCTTTTCAAAACCTTTTTGTGAAATACAGAAGATTATAAAATGGTTCATGGGATAATGTTGTTTAAAGTATACCTCATGTATATTTCGCAACTATCAGTATTTCTCTCCTCCGTACACCAATTTCAGTAACACAGACATTTACATATATACCTCATGTATTTCCATTTAGTTACTACGTTTGCTCGTTTACAGACTTGAAGATATCAAACAAGCCTACCCAAATTCTTTTTCAAGCCAAAAGTATGCAGAAGATATAACAGGTCTGAATTATTACACTTATGTTGAAGAAATTCCCGAAGCGTGTAAAAGCTGTAAACAACGTTTTTGGAATGACTATGACAGAAGTTGTCCAACGTAAGTCGATCTATTATTTGATGTATTGTTACCTGTAACTTATATCATATATATCACAAGAGAATAAAATACAAATACTATTTTTTTTACAATTGATAATTGATCATTTTCAAAACTATAACAAGGATCAGTTATCGTCTTGTACCTGATATTAAGATGATCAAGAATTTCGTCGTATTACAGGAGACATCAGTCATCTTGGAAGAATAGCAGTCTAAATTTAATGAAGCTCTGAAGATAGTGCGTGTAAATTTCTAGAAGTAGCTAGTATAACCTAGTACGTATTATCCTTAACGCAATGTAGTTTTATTGCATTATTTGCCCTAAATAAGTTGAAATATGACTAAGTTTTAAGTTGGACGTTTTCGAAATGTCATGACTCTATTCATAAAAAAACTTTCTATGTTCGGTTTTAGTACTCTTTTTGTGAAAATATATTAATATCAAAATATCACACAAATTCAATATAGTGATATAAGAGACCCGTTCTTGAAAAGTTCAGAAGAATTGTCTGTACTTATATGAGTGTAAGCACGACCATGGGCGAACAATTTCGTATCTCAAAGCAGACAATTTATTCTAAACTCGTACATTTTGTACTCATTTGTAATTGACGACTTCCCTGCACAATGTCTTTTAGCGCTGGTAAGCAACTGCAAAATCTCTTATCTAATAATTTCATTTATCAAAATCTTCAAAGTTTTTAATCTTTTTCTTGTATTTAAAAAGTTACAAACTTACAAATTTTGCAAAGTCTTTTTCAAAGTCTAAATATATATAACATATCAAATGTGGGCGCTCATGATTACAAGCAGAAATACACAATGTAGGATACTCAGCGTAATAAAATGTCTTAGATGTCATCATTTTTTGAAAACGCCGTGTAGCATTAGGAAGCCCTCTATACTTTAAATGTGTTTTAGCATTTTATACACTATTCCTTCTATGAAAGAATAGCGTCACCGAAAATTACTGTCTGTTTTCAAATTATTCTATGCTAATATATTTGATATGACAAAACGTTATTCCCCGATAACCACACAATTATCGTCATAAAATTGTACGTTACAAATAATGTTGAAACAATGTACAAATTGCATAGAGTTTTTCGTACATAGGGGGTCACTTTGTTCAACAATTGGAGACAAGTATGAAGTGCCATTGAATTTAATGACCTGTTACTTTCTGTAATCATGAGCTCCATCAGTTTTGTTTGTTTGATTTCTTTAAAGATTGGGAAGTGTTTTGCCAGATATGTATAAACTTACATACTAGCTAAACAAAATAAACCGCTTTAAAAATAAAATAAGCTTAAAAACAAAAATAATATCAAACCGAATTTGGCGAATGAATTTTAAGCTTTTATCAGGCGCTACATCACTCTTATTATTATTGCTAAAATTATATCAGAAGGATAATTAAGATAACCGGTTTTAAATCTTTTTCAAATTAAACTTGTATCAACTGAAATTGATAGAATCCCGAAACGTTATACAAACAACATCACTTGCAGACTTGTTGCTTTATTATGAAGTGTTCGAATGTATACAATTAGTAGAAAACAAAGTACTGATTTATCAAAGTTATTCTCATTCTCAAAAATAATCCATTTATGACATAATAACATCCTATCATCACATATTACTTTAATTGTGTCTACAGATGGCGCTATGTGACATTTTACAACGGCAGTCTAAGAGACATAACCAACCGATGGTGCTACATTATTCAGATTCCATTTTTTCGTTTATATCAGTACATTTCTGTTGGACTCTGCGGGTATGTATCGTTTAGATCATTTGCTAATGATAATGCTAGCGAAACATTTACCCTACATATGTTAATCAAAGCGCTGTGAGCGCTGAAGGCCTGGGGCTATAGATTAACTACCCTAAAACAACTTTAACCGTCGTGATTTACGCTGAACCTTACCTAAAGCGCGTGTCGAAATGTGCATAGGGCGAAATTTAGTATCTGACACAGAATGAATGATTCACAAATATATGGGTGGCAGGGAAGTTTGTTTTATTATAAAACGTACGTTAAATGAAAAATAATCACATGGTCAACAATATCAATTGTTTGAGAGAACAATAAAAATAATTCAATCTGCGCTTTGTTCAACTTCAAGCGATATCTGATGATGTGGATCAAAAATTATTGTGTACCAAGGACAAGACATTGAAACAGAAATAAACAAAGCAATACCAACAATGAAATATAAATACAGTACTGTACAATGTGTATAACAGGAAAAACCAAAAATGATTCTTGGTTACCTTGTAGTTGTAATCGGTGAAACCGTTCACTGGGCCTTGACATGCAGCGTCCTCGATAAATGGCGGGTGATTTTGATCACGCGAGTTCCTTCTCGGGAATGTACGTAAATTGTATCTTTTTTTTTAAAGAAATTTATTTTTAGGTAAATATATATGTAATCGTTCGTAAATAAGAAAGTTGTCAATGAAATAATATCAGAAATTTGAAAATCAAACTACAAACTCTTATATCGAATTTCGTACGTTTCCGTAAATTTCCGTAAATATCCGTACTTTTCCGTGATATGCATATGATTATCTTCCGTTATCAGCTAACAGCGCAGTAATTTTTAAAACAGAAAAAAATGTGTAATGCAGCCCGTAAGCTATAGGCATTTCTGCAATCGTTTGAAGTTGTATGCACTGTTTTTATTTGTAATATGTTCTTATCGTATGCGACATTCAAACAAAAGATTTATCTGGTCTGTCTTGCACTACTTTCCCAAAGCGCATGTTTACAGTTGTTATTCGCACATAGCACAGTTAAATTGTCTGCAGTGTTTGAAATGTGGTATGCTAACATAGGCCTAGGGGACTTTAAGTCCCCAGGCCAAATTACATAAATGGTGCTTTATATTAAATAATGTATATATAGTCGCAAAAATAAACGACGTTTTAATTATCGCATTTAAACACATTGTGCGTTAGAGGGGGGGTAGCTGTTTAGTGATTGTGATATTTTTGACTGTATATACGGTTTTTGATTGTCGCAAATTTTTTAACGGCGATGGCGTTAGCCATTAAAACCGTATAAACGGTCGCAAATGTCAAAATCATTATATAGTTAACCCTTTTCTAACGCACAATGTCTTTAAATGCGATAATTAAAACGTCCTTTTAATTTGTGCTACTATATATACGTTATTTAATAGTCGCAAATTTAAACGATGCAACCAATCAATCAGAAACGACGTTACATCGGTACTGCGTTAGAATATAGGATTAACTGTTTTGTAATTTTTATATTTGCGACTGTATATACGGTTTTTAATGATCGCAAATATTTTCAACGGCGACGGCTTTAGCTGGAACTGTTAAAAATGTTGGCGATCATTAAAACCGTATATACGGTCGCAAATGTCAAAATCACTAACCAGTTAACTTTTCTAACGCACATTTTGTTTAAATGCGATAATTAAAACGCTGTTCGATTTTTGCAACTATATATACGTTATTTAATAGTCGCAAATATAAACGACGTAACAAATCTAAAACGACGTTACATCGGTACTGCGTTAGAAATGCTTATAAAAGGAAACTTATGAAGTGATTTCGAAAAGACTGGTAATGATCATGTGTCTCAGTAGGGTTAGCGCTAAGAAAACAAAGGTCATTATAAGTTTTAAGTTAACAGAAAACGTGTAGAAGGAAATACACACACATACAATAGAAATGTTCATATGAATAAACCGTCGCTGTTTTACATTTACAGGCCAAGCTACAGGTGCAAAAGGTGTGTTCAGCAGTACACTATACAGTCGCTACTTGCATGGTGCCCAGGGTCTTCCGGCATCCAAATGCGTCATTTCAGTATCCCCACATACTGCTCCTGCCAAAGCTACATTATGTGCATACAAACATGGCCTTTCGCCAAAAAAGCCCTGCCAACAAATGCCGTTGTATAGACGTTGGTTAGACGTTGGACCCCGACGTTGGATCAACGTCAGATCTAAGTTTTTTAGACGTCGGATTCTGACGTCGATACAACGTCGTGGTCTGACCATTTCCCAAGGTAAATCCAACCATTTTCAACATGAACGCAACCGTATTACGATCTTAATCCAACCATTTTCCATCCAAAACCCAACTGTATCACGACCTGAATCCATTTTCCAACTTAAACCCAACTGTATGAAAATCTGAATCCAACCATTTTCCAACTTAAATCCAACTTTATCATGACCTGAATAAAACGATTCCTAGTTAAAATTCAACAACATCCAAATCAAAGTAACAAGTTCGCCAGCCATCCAATATCCTTAATAAACAAGTTTCCCCCTATTGCAGACTTGAACCACAGCCCCAAAATAGACGAGTAGTTTGTTTATTAATCTCGGATTAAAATGAACAACGAAACTGTCAGTTCAGTACTAAATTTGTTTTATTAGTCATAATCATTATTAAGCAGAACCATAAACAAAACCATGCATATCAAAACAAATAAACCTTTTGGTAAAAAGAAACAACAAAAACACTTCAAAATAAAGTAAAATGTATTTCTAAAATTATTAATTCAAATTAAAAATAGTACATGTAGTTTTAAGTATATTTAAATCATTTTACAAGTCAGTCACAGTATAAGCAATTGAATTACGGCAACTAAAAGCATGTTCTCAAGCAAGCAATGGACTAAATTTTAGCTAGTAGGTCTATATCACAATTTCAAACAACATAAAACCACTTTAACAATAAAGTATTGCTGGAATCAAAACCGTTATCAATCACAGAAGAGATTTTACAGAATTACACATTAAAACAGGACAGTCAGTTTGATTTCTTTTCAAAAATATATGTTTTCTTCAGTTTGATTTCTTTTCGCCCACCACCATCTCTCCTAGCTGGTGCATATTTCAAACAAATTTGGATTAAAGACGTTATGTCATGTACTGTCAGCCCTTCCTTTACTTTTGTCTTCATTGCACTGGCTTAAATAAAAATCCAAGGTGATTAGAAACACATGTTAACCCTAAAAGCAAAAATAATAAAAAAAAAATTTTTTTTAATACTTGAACATCATTTCCTCTCGGGTTGTTATTTGTCACTGAATCAAATTAATCTACTGGCTGAAAATCATACCCAAAGGAAAGTCATTATTAATAGAACAATTGGTTGGATAGTTATTTATGATTACTCACTAGCAACTACTTTTCAATGTATGAAATGATACAGTTACTTGCGACAGAGATTGTGTGCAACATCATAATCAATGTATCAAAATGAATTTTGACCGATTTCATGTCCATATGCAGAGATTAATGCAAAGGGGAGCTTCTGTATAATGCTCTTCAAGTAGAACTTTGCCATAAGTTCATTGGTCAATAATCTGAAAATATAATAAAATGTAAAAATAGTTCAATATAATTTAAACAAGATATATGATCACTTATTAAAATCAGCATAGTACATCAATGCGGAATAATATGGTTAAGCACATAAAAAAACAAATTTACATTTGAATAAACACTTGGATTCTGTACTTTTTAAAAGTTAGAACACTTAAAGATCAAAGATGAAAACTGAATAATCACGTTTCCCGAATATAATTTATTATACCATTAACCCAGATGTGCGTAGCCGAGAATACAGGTCGAATTTCCCCACTACACTAATGCTTAATTATGTCATGTACGCATTTTATATGCCCGTGTAGATTAAGTTTGGATTAATGCTACGTACTTCATGCGAAATGTTTACATATCATACTTATCAAAAAGATAGAAATAATTAATAAAACATATAAAAAAATGTTATCTAAATTGATAGCAATGCTTATACCCGCGAGTTGCGATAATGTATCGAGTGGGGTGCAGACAATTCTGTTTAATTGATCGTTACGTCAACAATGCATGGTCAACCAACATGTATCGTTTGTACTTAATGTAGATATACGATAAAGAAATCAAATCCATTTTCATCTTAACTTTTAAATTCTGGATACCTTTTTGTTCAACTGAGATCGAAACTCCTTCGCTTTCGAAAGAAAGTACCCATATATTTTGCATGTTTGATATACTGAAATGTACTAATAGTTATACTGAACTCTAGAACCATTTTTCTTCTTTTATTTTTGATATTCATGTACACAAAATCATATAATATCGAGATATCAAAATAATTTATACAGTTGTCAATATTCAATTCTTTTTTTTGAAGTACATGAAACATTTTTTTATAAAGTCAAGTAATGTTTTTGTCAAAGAGGCCACATATACTAATGTGGCGCAAAAATAGCAAAGAAGTTTTTAAGAGTTAATGAGAATAGATCAGAACGTTTCCATATGTTTTAATTTATGAAATTAGATGTAAAAAAAAAACATTTCTGAAGAGGATGTAATTTTTTTTTTTGACTGTTGTTTTTTATTTAGTCAGTCAAAAAAGACCATTTTTCATTATGCTTTATTAGTTTGTCATTGACTAAGGCTATTTCCTTTTCAATAGTTATTCTTAACATCAGGTACGATTTAAAACTTTAAAAACTTGGCAACATGTCTCTGTGTTTTGCTTGAAAAATGTAAGTTTTCATTGTAACTATCATAAAATTTATAGCATGCATATTTCTTCTTTTTTCGATTATACCAAAATATGCGTCTTCTTGTTTGATAGTACAATTTTGAGACTTTGTATTTAAAAAGTTGCTTAACTGATTCCATAAATGTTGAATATGTCTACATGTCCAAAAAAGATGTTCAATTGTTTCTTCATACATGCTACAAAAACCACACAGTTTCGAATGTATTAATTCACATTTGAATAAGTAAGCATTTGTTGGGACTAAGCGCATCAAAAATGTGTACTGGAAATTTCTTAGTTTTGTATCAATGGTTGTTTTGAAAATTTTACAATCAAAGGCTTTATAATAGAAGGCTTTTTTCCCATGCTGATTCAGTTTTTAATTTTAACATTTTAATGCTTTGTATTTGTATTGAACGCAAAATTTTGTTCGTTTTTTTTTATTGTTTGAGTTTTTCTTGAAGGTATTGTTCTCTCGGAGAGTTGGATAAATGTTCTTTTCTTAAGTTGTCTTTGTATTTCTTTGGTACATAACTAATAAGCTGATAGTATTTTTAGGAAGTAGTTTAGGAAGTATTTTTTTGGTATATTGTATAAAAATTGAAACATCTCAGAAGTATAAAATTCTTTTATTCTGTAATCAAAAAGAATGTTCTAGATGTTTTTTACCCTTATCATACCAGTTCTCATAATAAACCATTTGTTTTTGTATTTTTATTTTAGAGTTATTCCAAATTATCTGCTTTCCGTCCACATTGTCCTCGAATGGCTTTATTGTATACCACGCTTTTAATATGTCTGAGAAGAAGCTATTTTTTGGACATAATTGTTCTGCGTCTTTGACACTGATATTGCAATCAAAAATAAGGTATCCTCCATATTGTTTTATTATATTTTCATAAAATATTTTCCAATCTCCTTTGTTTTTAGTGTCAGTAAGTCGTTTTATCCAAAAATATTTAATTGAATACATATATTTTTTATGTCTACCATTTTTAAACCTCCTAATTCATATTCTAAAGTCAGCAATTCTCGTTTGATTTTATCTGGTTTACCGTCCCATATGAAATTATACATAGTTTTACTTATGTCTTTCAAAATGTCCTCGTGTGGATTTTGTAGTAGCGATAAGGGATACATAAGTTTTGGAAGTGCAAATGACTTAATTACTGTAATTTTGCCAAGTAAAGTGAGTTTTCTGTGTTGCCATTGTTTGAAACAATTCTTAAAACTTATAAGTTTGGATCTAAGTTTAGTGTGATATTTTGTTGTGGATTATTTGTAAAAATCATACCTAATGTTTTTGCATTTTCTGACGTCCATGTAAAATTCTTATTCTGACAATATGTTAAATTTGTTTTTCTTAGTGATCCAATTCGCATACTAACGGATTTGTCACTATTTAGTTTGAGACCAGAGGCATATTCAAAGTTTGTTATTACTGATTCTAATTTTTCAAATGATTCTTTAGCACCATTATTGAAAAAAGTTACATCATCTGCAAATAAGGATTGTTTGATTTCTTTTTCGTGAATTTTTATGCCTTTTATGATTTTGTCTTTAGCAATGAAATTTGTTTACAATTCTATACAGAGAATGAATAAGGAGGGTGATAGAGGGCATCCTTGTCTGACACCTTGTATCTTAACAGGTTCAGAAAAATGACCATTATGCAATATGATACTTGATATATCTCTATAAAAGGTATGTACCTATCGTATAAATGAGCTACCAAAGTTAAAATGTTTAAAGCAATTAATCATTAATTCATGGTCTAGGCTGTCGAAAGCTTTTTCAAAATCAGCGAAGAAAAGTAAACCTGGTTGTTCGTGTTCATTTACAAATTCGATAGTTTCAAATATTGTGCGTACATTTTCTCCTATATACCTTCCTTTTACAAATCCTGTTTGCGACTGACTTATTAATGTATTTAAAACTCTTTTCAACCTATTTGCTATCGCCTTTGTTGCTATTTTATAATCTACATTTAATAAACTTATTGGTCGCCAGTTAATCAATAGTGATGCATTTTTATTTGGTTTTGGCAGTAAAGACAAAATTCCTTGTTTTTGTAGATCATTTAACTTTCCAATTTTGTTAGAATAGTTTATTGATTCTAAATAAAATATTTTTATATCTTCCCAAAATAATTTTTAAAATTCTACGGATATTCCATCTGACGCCGGACATTTTTGATTTTGTATTTCTTTTAGTGCTTGAAAGCATTGAATTTCAGTTAGTTCGCATTTTGTTTTATCTTCTTCATTTAATTTATTATTATTTTCTGCAAAGAAATTGTATTCCGACACATGTTAACCTGTTTTGTTCTTTTTTGAATATAATTTACTATAATACATTACTTCTTCTTTTATTATGTCTTCTTGATTTGTAATTTCTTTGCCTTTGATGATCAGTTTGTATATAGTTTTCTTTTCCGCATTTCGTTTGCCTAGGTTCGCAAAAAACTTGCTTTTTTTCATTTCCCTCAATACTTATCGCTTTCGATCTTATTATTAGGCCATTTACTTTTTTGTCAATAAAATTATCTAATTCCTGTTTTTCTCGTCCAATTTTCATTTTAATTCTTCTGAGTATCCCTGCTTTTCGATAAGTTCATTTTCTATTTGTTCTATTTCTTCATTTAACTTTTTTTCTTTTGTTCTCTCCGTATTCCTTTTGTATGTTGCATATTTAATAGTTTCGTTTCTTATGTTACCTTTTATTATTTCCAATAGTACGTTAGGAGTGGTATTTTTATTCACGTCTGTTATTTCGATGATACTTTGTTTTATTCTGTTCTGATATTCTTCATCCAGTAATAAGCTATTATTTAACTTGAAGTACCCAGGGCCTCGATCATCCTTTATAAAATCAATTGATAGTTCAACTATTGAGTGGTCAGTTTTATAACCCGGTACTATTTTACAGTATTTTACTATATTTACTATTGTATCTGATATGAGAAAGTAATCTAGTCTACTGAAAATAATAGGTTTTGAATTCGAATGCCATGTGTATTGAAATTTATTTGGATTTAGTAATCTCCATATATCTACTATTGAATGAGTGTCTAAAATTTCCTTTCAAATTGTTCTACATTTTTTGTGAGTGTCTGTTCTTCCATGCTTTTTATCTTTATCTATATATATTACTGTATTAAAGTCCCCTCAAATTATAATATTTTTATCTGTATTCTTGGCTATTTCGTCGTTTAATATTCTAAATATTTCACAACTATCTGTACTTAGTCCATACATATTAAAAATAGTAAATTGTCTTTCGTTTAGTTCTAAGTCTATTTATTATTTCTTTAAAACTCCAGAACCTATATGCTTGTGAAACAGCGTAACTGCATATAAAGTGAATGCAAAAAAAAAACATATTCAAATTTCGTTTAATTATTTTGCATTTTATTCTAGTAAAATAAAATAAGTAGAATACTAACCAGTAATAAACATCACAAAGCCGACGTGTTTATGCTGCGGCTCCGTGTATTTCCTAACTAGTTCGTCACACTTCTCTTGATTTGTAGATTTACTAAGCTACTGTTCTTAAGAAATTAGGTGATCGTTTTATTTTTATACAATTATTATCATAAATGAATATTTTGTGTTTAAGTTCGAACGATAGTGTCAGCGTTTCTTTACAGACATTTAAGACACAAATGTATACCAATTTAGTTCAAATAGTTCAAAGAATGCATGGAAGTAAGGCAGAAAAGAAAGAGAAAAAAACTTAAACTGTTCGTGTCTTTATAAATGTACTTCGTTTTCTTTTTTTCTTATTCTAAGCAGAATTCAAACATATATTCAGCAAAACGATGTTTTTGTTTTATTTTCATTGTCATCCTTTTCTCTGCATACCTCATACCACCGGAGATATTTTCTTGCTCAAAGAATGTGAACTGTCTAGCCTAAATTCACCAAGTTTGATTACATTAATGCATGACTCTATATTGAGAATTTAGATACATTTGGTAGCACAATTGTATACATGTATATATTGTCAAAGGTTTTAAATTGCTAAAAAGTCAGATGCATTTACCATCCCGTTATTTTAAAGACTATTAATTGTTGTTCCATCCGACGATGCAACCGTATCGGCATCACTATAATATCTAAAGATTTATGCCCCTATCCGTTGCTTTAAACCCGACATAGTTTTTATATATGTTATATTCATTATATATAAACATTAAGCCAATTGCTGTCAATATTGTAATAAAAAGAACAAAATATCTCAAACGGACACTTTTACAAAGCGTTATTTGTCTTTTCGGATTAAGAGAGGACAATATAATACTACTAAATAAAATGGTACTGCAGTTATAGTCATAACGAATCCTTGACTTTTTCAGAAAAAAGGGTTTTGAGTAATTCATCCGTTCAATTTGATTTTTGAATTTAATAAGGAGTTTAAGCAAACACATGTGAAACACCTTAATTTCTTGCTCTTTAAACTTTTTGTCATAAACTAGTACCTCTAAAATTGATTATTACGGGGTTCGGACTTGAAATCATTAAGGAGGCAGTATACAGTTTCAGGCTGTTAGTGACGAATTGGCCAGGGTTAAATTTACAAATTAGAGGTAAAATGCAGATCCAAGTGCATGGTCTTGGTTGATAATATTAATACATGCTATATATGCATTTTCATTGTCAAGTATTGAGATTTAGTGATTTGATGAAAGTGAAACCAGTGACATTGACCTTGCATTAGTGACGTAATGGCTGCCAAGTACGAAAGCATGTCTGTCTAGAATTAGCCGGGAATGCAAGTTTCATTTTGACAGGGACCCTTGGAGATTTGAAATTTTGAAAAAACGGTATGGAAACCTTGTAGCATGGAGCTTGTTTTCTTGATTTACAGTGTTTCAAGAGTCGGAAACAGTGTAGCAGTTGGTTCCATCAGTGTAGAAGAATTTTCAGTGGTAGTGTAAACATTAGCAAAATGTGTTATTTTGTCGTCAGATTTCGCGATATCTGAAAACACAGAATGCTGAGCTGGTGGATGACGGTTTTGGTTTCGGACTGAAATTACTGGCATTTTTTATTGAGTCACACATGATCATGCTAAAAATGTACTACATTTGTTTCAGGTATGTGATTACAGTGTTTGGGTTGTGGTTTTGAAAGTTGCGGAGTCGAGTGTTGTGTGAAAAGCCAAGAAAACTGTAGTCTGCCTCCTAATTATTACCACCGGTATTCCAAATAATGTACATATGTTGAGTGCACGAGCCGAGGTAGCAGAGGTAGATTCAAATGTACGTGGTAATATAAACTGTTTAAAGTCAAATCCCTGATATAACCAGCATTGGAGCCCATGTCCAAACTTGACTTTCCCTGTTTGATATTATTTTTGTTTTTAGTCGAAGATAAAGATTTAAGATTAAAACAGAACACCGATGTCGTCCAAGGGAGCTGAGTATAACTTTGATAACATAATGTTATGTCGCAGTTATGTCTCTTTGTCAATATAAAGAGTTCTACAGACAGCTGAATAAAAAACAGTAATCATATTGCAAACATTGGGACACATTTTAATAACGTATGCCTTACAACGCAAAATCGTCGCTATTCATACTGTGATTAAAACAGCTTCATGTATTATAATCTAACGTACATTTATATGAAATATCAACTCACGAAAAAGCATTTCCAACATCTATAGAGATTGTCGATTGAACACATTGAAGAGTAGCAACTGAATTTGAAATAGATTTATGTCGTGCATATACATGATCACTGCATCTTAAAGGGTTAGGCACACACTGCTTTTTTCTAGAGGTAAACTGTGTTACCCATTGCACCGAGAAGTGATTTCATAAAATCCAAAAAACCAACTGAAACAATTGCATTCCTCGCCGAATATATAAGAACACCTAATACTAAAGCATAGACAGGTCATGATAACATGATATGATTTTCTTAGATTCGAATTTTCTATGCTTATTTGAATTAGTATTCTCAGACAATTGATATTCGAACGGTTGTTGTTCATAGTCTAACAAACAAGACGTAGAATGAGAACGAATATACACGCGATAACATTATTTTGACACACTTTAGTGTCGAGTTTATCAGATACATACCATTTTACATTCATTTCAAACTGTGTTATGCAATAATAATTTTATTGTGTTCACCATAAATTACCGAGAAATGCAATCTGTATGATATTTATGTTACAGTGACATATATAGACCGTGAAAACAAGTAAGGTAGCGCCGGACACAAACAAGTCTTTAAATGTTTTATCTTGTTGTTTGTAGCAAGTATGTAAACATGTACCTCTTTGGAAAGGTATATTCAAACTCTAAAACTTTAAAACAAATTAAATGATGGAACTCATGATTACGAAAATAATTAGGACAATAAATATAATAAAATCTTATACCTATCGTATTGTTTTAAGAATGCGCGCAGGAGTGGGGGTGGATGAGAGAGTGTGAGGCAATGTGGAATAAAGGCAAAACCACTAATTTGACACCCGTGGGGATCGAACCCGAGATCCACCAAATCTCTGGCAAACGAGGTACCACTGCACCAAGACGGCTCCAAACGACTATAATACTTGTGTGCTGAAGGAAGCCATGTTTTATCAAACGATATTACTACGAAATGGAATGTTGTACGTAATATGTGTACTGTACTTTTCCTTGATTTCAAATTTGCTGCATTAAGCGTCGGATGTCTTTGGTGCACTGTCCAGTTTCTTTAGAACATGAAGAAAGCAGAACTGTCATTTGACACGACGTTAGTCTCAACAATCGGAAAGAAGACGGGAATTTCTAATCAAACGTGTTACATTCATGGGACGGTTTGTAACATCTGAGAAGGCAGAATCCTGTCTGAACACTTTGTAGCCAAAATAATGTTTTAATATCGTAACACATATACGTGTTCCTAAATGTTTGAGTTGTTGTTTAACAGTGTTTGCTCTTACAAAGGATAATTTAAAATTTGAGATTACCCTTTTATTATTATCATAACAACCAACCCCTATCGGACTATAAGAGGAATAACACTCTTTCTAGTGGCTGCCATTTAACAGTCATGGCAGAAGCAGTCATTTAAACTAACTATAGAAACACTGCATTTTTGAAAAACGAATTTACCCGAAATTCAATTTGAGCGCTGTCTTAACATCAATTTCTAAATTGTGCGGGCAAAGACAGAGCCTAGACATATTGTTATCTTGTTAGACCTACTTGAAACAAAGGGAAAAGGTTTACCCTACAGTATACTATGATGTCTTTACAAAGACTTACATGCACTAGAATCATTCTGTTTGTCTTTGTAACCGCCAAGTAATAATAAAAGCTGTCTCAAAGCAAACTTTGATAAATATGTAGTAGCAACGAAAGGCAAAGGAAGAACCGTTTTAGAGGAGAAAGGTAGAAACATTTCGCAAGCCTGAAAAAAATAATGATAGCAATTAATTAATACATAAATCCCGCTATTTAATGGTAACAACCTGCGTCACACTAAGAGTTTGAAGGTAATGGAATCCTCTATATATGCAAACATTCGTGTCCGGACTAAAACTTTGTCATGCATTAAAGGATTTTAAAATAACTTGGCACAAATTTCTAGCACATCAAGACGACGTGTTTCGTGCAAAATCCATGTCCTTACCTCAAAGATCAAGCTCACACTTAGAGTTTGAAGGTACTGAAATCCTGTATATATGCATACATTTGTGTCCGGAATGTAACTGTGTCATGCACTGATTGATTTAAAAATAACTTGGCATGTTCAGCACATCAAGACAATGTGTTGTGTGCCAGAACCATGACCCTACTTCAAAGATCAGGGTCACACTTATTGTTTAAAAGTAATGGAATACTGTATGCATGGTAACTCTGTCATGCATGGTAGGATTTTAAAATTACATAGCACGATTATTGAGAACATGGAGAGGACACAGACTGTGAGACACCTCTTTCGCGGGCATTCGTCACTTGTAAGGGACATCTCTTGTTCAGTCATATTATAGCTCATGTATATTGTAAATCATAATACTGTGTAAATTCATATGCACTTACAGGGTTTTTGAACGTTAAGGAAACTGAAGAAAAAGAAGAAGATAAAACAGGTTAGACAGGTGGAAAGAAGAAAAGAAATAAAAGGAAAAGAGAACTTTCATTGCTGATTATCTACTGTTTGAAAGTAATATTGTTACGCCTGCCTGTTGGGGGAAAGTTCTGTTGTCGTCGCAAGCAGGGCTACTCTGGGTTCGGTCAACTCGAGTCCGAGCCTAGAGTCGCAACATAATTTAACAAGGGGAGTGTGGGTAATTTAGGACACCAGGAAACAAGATAATGGTCATGTGTGACCAGGAATTTGTTGCAACGCCTTATCAAGAGACTTAACCCAGATCTGGTAAACAATCGCCAAACCTAGGCTAGCAACATAAAATGTGGGAAGGGGTCCAACTCTGATGAAAAGACGACATAATCATTCTACCAGTTCATATATTTAATTATATTCATCCAATATACCAATGAGATCTACATGTAAGAAGCCACTATAACATGACCAGATTGGGTAAGACCCAGATTGGGTAAAGACCCAGACTCAAATAGTCTGCACTTCACTAATAAAAACTATAATCTAGATATAAATCTAGTTAAATACTATGTCAGGATGATCTACAAAGAACCGAGCTCCACGTATAATTAATCAACTGAGTTTAAACCTTAGAGCTAATATGAAGTCTTAAACGGAACCCGACCAGATCGGGTCAAATTCTATAACGACCAAAAACGGGTCAGAACTAATATATTGTTCTTCCAGGAACTGAATCATTGACCGGATAAATATATTAAACTTAATTAATTATGTAATTTGGGTAAACCTCCAATTGAGAGTACATATTCTGTCGATCCGGTCAACTGATCGGTATGACTTTTAAAACAAAAGTGAAACGGAAAGCGAAAATAGACGCTAGGTGGACAGCGCGTGAACAGTCTATGACGTCACGTCCGTGTAAACAATGCGAGAGCAAGGTGAATGGCGCGCTTTACCTGGAGCTCGATTTATACTATAAAACAGCGGTAATGAAAGGTGTCATAGCATGTTATATGACAATAATAATTTATATAAACTGTTATTAGTAAAAATATAACGTGTTATTACGAAGTATTTATAATAAACGGCGATAAATTGACAGACAATCTGGATCGTCAGGCGATTATACAAGGTAGAACATAAAGCGCCTATATTTCTGGTTTGACACTGGCTCCGTTCATAGCATTATGGAGCGGTGCAACAGTGTCTCTTAAGCTATATTAAATCCTTGCCATTTTGTATAAAACGTATCAAGTTTGTTTTTCATTGTGGCTATGACCTGGTCAATCTCGATTGTTCTTTTTAAAAATAGTTTAAATGAATGAATAGTTGGTACTGTGGAGGTATATTTGCATTTCGATACGAAGTACTTCACCAATATAATGATGAAATTTATAATGTGTCCTTTTTTGTTTGTTTACCTATGGATATTAATTGATAACTTAAATCAGTTATGAACATGTTTTTGTTCCCAAGATACAGTTGCAAATCGACCCAACATGTTTGAATTTACTGATATTGGCAGAAAAGGTGTTTGACTGTTTCTGGTGCCATCGAACAGAAGTCACAAAGTTCAGAGCTACCAATTTGCATTTATAAAGATAGCTGTTGCTGGGAACTATTTCATTAGATATTTGTATTGATATTCTCTGAGGTTTGTGTCATCTGTGCATTTCAACTGCGTCGTGAACACAGTTTTCCATTTTATATTTTCTTCATTACTTACAAGCAGTTCTGATTCCCATTTCTCTTTAATCTTGTTGAAATTACCTGATTTTCACACAACAGTTTGTTGGTGCTAGTATTCTTTCTCACTTTGTTTATCAAGTAGCCTGTTGCTGTTGAAAAATTTATTTCTTCTGTGTTCAGCTTTTTTCCATATAATACTTATAGCTTTTGTGAAAGAAACATTTTTTAAGAAATCCCCATTTGAAACATCATATAATTATATTTTGTAATTGAGTAAAGGTTACAAAAGCCTTAAGTCATAAAATAAAAAATGTGTGCTATGTATAAAATACCTTTTTCTAGCCACGATTTGTAAAACAGCATAATTCCACTTTTCATTTTTATATTTGAGCTGTTCCGAAGTATTTCTTTTGCATTGTTTTCTATTTTGTGTCTGTAATTGATCGCGGACCAAGATGTAACTATATCCTTGAGAAAGGTAAATCTTAAAATGAGGTTATTTACATCTGTTCTAATTACATTACATTTAAATAAATCGGTATATCCATACTTTTTCAGTTCTTCGTGGTATACTATATTCCACTTTGCCCCATTTTCATTTATGATTCGTTTGACCCAACTAGCTTTTATTGCATTAATAAAACTGTCTGCATCAATCATTTTTTAACCACATTGACCATATTAAAAGTTAAGTCTATCTGTTGTAGTAGTATTTAATACTTTTATAGCATTTAGACTTGCTATTGTTACCCTTATTTAATACTGTAAGTGGGTGAAACAGTTTTTGGAATGCAAAAGATTTTAAAACATTAATTTTCCCGACGAAAGACAGTTTCAATCGTCTCCCATTTGTATAAAGTATTGTAGTGTTCACTGATAAGCTTTATACTATATAGTTCTACTACCGGAACGTAATAGTACGGACGTTATCAAGTATTGAGTATACAGAGTTATGTCCCTTTCTAGTTAAGACGCCATTTGTAACTAAAAGACGCTATCAAGTTCCCGGACTTTTTTGTGGCAGCAGTGGGATCACTTAATAGAATATCCACTATCACTTACGTGCAACTCAAAGATGGAACACGAATTAAAAGATATGTCATTTGAGAGTAGTGCAGAGTTGCAACAACGTTTAATAGCATTACAGTGAGAGAATGAAAGGCTGAAAGTTGAAAAAGATATAGTTGAGCTGGAACTACAAATGAACAAATTGCATAATGTCAAGAACATTTTCTAATAAAACTCATAATGTGAACGTTTCAGGCAAACAGGAAACTTGGCTCTCTGTTGAAGCAACAATTAAAGGTGCATTGGCTTGTAGACATTGGTGCTACATTTATTATCTGTCAGTTAGTGTGCCAGACGCAGCAACTTGAGCCATACCATGGTAAAATTATGTCAGCGTCTGGGAAACCTGTAGATGTAAGAGGCAATACTATGGTTGCTATAACAATTATTGATGATGAATGGTGTATGCCTGTTATCGTTGCAGATATAGTAGATGGAGATGCAATCCTTGGTTAAGATTTTATGAAAAGCAACAATTACATTGTTAATGTTTGCAGTAATGAAATGTTGGTACAAGGTAGTCGATGTAAAATAAATTGTATCGGAACTTTGGGTTGTTTTCGAATCATTGTAGTTGAAAACACTGCAATCTCTGGAAGAACTGAAACAATTGTACAAGGAATACTAAAATAAAACAACCTTGGCATCTCAAAACAAATGTTTATGGTTGAACCATCTTTAAACTTGTTAAAAAGCGGGAAAGGTTTATTAGCTAAAACAGTGCTTTATCCTAACGAGACTATTTCATTAAGAGTAATGAATGTATCAGATGAATCACAAATGTTTTATGCCGGGTTGCAACACTTAGTCCTGTTTCATACGTTAAAAGAGCCAGCATACCAACAAAAGTGCAAAATGATGTTTCGGAACATGTAACAGATATGTTTAAGAGAAAGATTTCGGGAATGAATCCAGGTCAATGTAGAGTAATTGCAATACTTTTGATCAAATATTCGTCAGCCTTTTCTGAGAATGAGGGTGACATAGGACGCACTGGTATAGATAAACACAAAATTGCAACAGGAGAAACTCAACCTATAAAGCGAAGATTACGCAGAGCCTTCATATGAATGCGGAAATAAATAGGCAAGTCGATAATATGCTCGATGGGAATATCATAGAGAAGTCCGGTAGTCCGTGACCAAGCGGCATTGTGATGGTTGAAAAACGGGATGGGTCGAAACGCTCTTGCTTAGATTATTGAAAGTTGAACGATATTACTTTAAAAGACGCGTATCCCCTACCAAAGATAGATGACACGTTAGACCAGCTCTTGTGTGCTCAGTGGTTCTCCTGTATAGATCTTAACTCAGGTTATTGGCAAGTGGAGGTAGACGATAAAGATAAGTGGAGGTAGACGATAAAGATAAAGAAAAGACAGCATTCATCTCTAGACGAGGTTTGTTTGAGTTCCGAGTGATGCCTTTTCGGGGTTTATGTAATGCCCCAGCAACGTTTGAACGCTGAATTGAGTCCTGGCAGGTGTAAATTGGCAAATTTGCCTTATATATTTGGACGACATCATAGTGGCTATGACGGACTCAGGCACCAACCATCCCTCGGGATACTGCAGATGTTATGACACTAATAAACGTGCGTTACACCTACATTACAAAGTAGCACATTTTAAGATTAACAACAATATTTAAAGCAATAATAACACACTATAATCTGACTAGGTGCCACGAAAACAGCAGTTTATATATATCTGTAGTAAGTACTGATAGTATAAATTAACAAAAATGGGTATGTTAGAAAATTATATTAAGTTTTATTTCATTAAAACTGATACTAAAACACAATCCAATAAAATAGTTTCCTTAGGCTATACAAATGCAACATGGGAATACACTAATATCCGTTCAATATAATTAAGTTGTATGGGAAAATACACAGTGTGGAATCACATGATCAAAATATCTCTAAACAAAAGTAAATCTAGGAAAAAAATGAAGGTCATTTAGTTTTTATTGTAAAATATAGACTATGATATGGCAACATACAATTTTTTAGACCTACACAGGTTTCAATCACCGTCTCCTTCCGATTGTGACACTGAAATTGTTCAACACAATTGATAGTTTGATGTCATTTAGAGCATGTTACCGTAAAATAAAATAGAATCAAAATCAAATGTTCATATTTCACCTAGTAGATGCTCACATAAATTTATCGGCATTATTTCAATATAATAACAGAATGTCCGACGTGCATTGTGTCATGTACCATATAAGCCTTGTAAACATATTACTTTTTAGTTGCCATTTATGCACGAACAGTATGTAGGGATGTTAAACAGTTCGAATCTTAATCTATGTGTGTCTTTATTCCAAGCAAGCAATGACTGCACAGTGTACTGCTGCCGACAAGATTTGTCTGGGTCAGAGTTACACGATCCGCTTGGCCTGAAATGAGAACATGTCGGAAATAAGTCTAAGAACATCTTAAAGGACCGTTTTATTTACTATTTTCATTCGTCTACACATTTAGTTTATACTAATTTCTTTTAGGTCGATTGTGAAACAAGTTATACAACTTATATTAATCACTCTCGACACCTCATTCCTGATGATATCCATCGCCGTGAGGGTATGAGAGAAGAGAAGCCAGTTTCCCTTTTAATGCTGAGCGCCAAGCAAGGGAGCCACTGGTACCATTTTTTTACGTCTTTGGTATGACGCGGCCAGGGAGCGAACCAACGACCTCCCGCACTCGACGCGGGCGCTCTACCAGTTGGCTATCGAGGCTGTCAAACACATTTCAGGAAGACATTTAAGATTTACACCTTTCATCTGCACAATATAGCCTCCAATGTGGTTTTGTTATGATAAATGTGATAACTCACCCGCAAATACCTTCCGTTACCATTTGAAATAACGTTCGTAATTTGATAATCACGCATGTCTCGCTGCTTGTATTTTGCATCTCGTCTGAGTAAAACGTAGCATATCTGTGACTTCAAAAGTAAATAATTTCAAACTAAACATTAAGTAAAAACAAAGATACTTGGGAAAAGTGAATAAAAGATCAAAACGGATTTCAAACGCTAGGAATGATACTATTGCTTCAATTATAATGTACTTTCTTTAAGTAAAATAAATCAGAGATCAATTTACATTACAAAATACAAACAAATACATCTCGGAGCCCATCACAGTAGTATTGTGTAGTTCGAGTTACTTAACACAAAAATAAACACCACAAAGGGCATACACTGAAGAACTCAACCATTTTCACAAAGGGATGCTAAAACATTAGAACATTCTAGCAGTAAGCTTAATGAATATATTTTTTTATCTCCGTCCATTTAGAAGGAGGTCAAGGAAAGAATTAAGACAAGAACAGAAATATCAAGCCTTCCGTTGAAAGTTAAATCACTTTTAGCATCATGGATGCTTTATAAGAGTAACATCATGATGGTAGAAAATGGAAAATAAAGAGTTCAAACGTACGTTGAGCAGTACCAGTCACCATCACTCGGCGGCAAATCATCACAGCTCGTCCCGGTTGTTCTCTTACGTCTAACTGAAGACCTTTGCAGCTGACGAGTTGTTTTTTTTTGCGTAGCACATTTTTCTGGTATTGCCTTTATTCGGGTATGGTACGGAAGATTAGTCTCACGAATATAGAAGCTTACATTCTTGAAAGTGTTTGGGAACGATAACTGTAGCTTATCATTACTGAAAAAACCAGTCACTTAATTGATAGCGCCTTCGCAAAATTATGCATGTGAAGAGAAGGAAAACTGTAAAACATAAATCTTTTATACGACGAATTTCACCCTGATCACAGTAACCGTACCAATACAATACTTCATTCAACATTTGATTGTAAACGTCAAACGTCCATTGCATGAGATTGACATTGAGTGAGATTGACATTGATAATAATAACCCGAAATGCAATACTGAACAATCCTCTTTGTGACATCTACTTAAATAGCATTTTATAGCACACCTCTTCATTGTTAGTGTATTATTCAGTTTTCTGTTTCTAGTAACAGCTAAATTTACCTTGACACGAGAAATCACAAATGTAAACTAAGGCAAAGTTTGGATATAAATTTGCTTTTCATAATACTGTTTAGACTTTACCGTGACCCAAATAACCGCAAAAAACACTAGACTCTTCATAATCTTGTCAACTATCTAATAGTTTTAGATCCGAGTATAACATTACAAACCTGACTCCACTAAAGAACTTACCTTTTTAACTTAATTCATGATGTATCGGCAAGTACATATTACTAACTGCTACACTGAGCTTACACCCCGGGGCTCCAACTCCAAAAGTAAGCAAAAGTAAGCATTCTCTCATTGTAAGCTGTATTATACCGCAAGGAGTTAGAGTAACTGAACCGAAACAAATTAAAAGCTGATGTTTTCGCAACAATCTTGAACTGAACTCACAAAGCGCAAAATACCCATATTTGTATATAAAAGATGCTGATATTATGTCTGTCAATCTCATTATAAGATAAGAGTGATTTAATTTAAAATTGCCAACGTTACTTGCAGCACAATCTAATATACAGATTGATCATGAAAACCATATTACAGGCAATACAAAATAAACGAAAACAAAATTGGAAAGGCCTACGTTAAATAAACACTAATAACTTGCCTTATATAAAGGTTATACATCTTTTAATGCATGAGTGAAAGACATTTGTAATGTGTCGTATATGCCTAGCTATTACAAATCAACAGCTTGAATCCCTTTCGTTTGTATTAAGGTACAATAAATTGATACTTTTACTCAACAAAGTATATCGCTCTGATTTGTTTTTGCAAATTTGTAAATCTGAAAAAATATAACATACGATATTACACAGCATTGTCTTTGTGTGCATACTATCACGCTTTTGTTAGTAAAGATAACTTTATCCGATGCTGATTTGTAATGACCCACTCTCGTTAGTTCATGTCCTTCCAGTAGGTGGTCACAACCAAAGCCCTCTGTTACAACATGGGATACACTTACTAAAATTATCGCGATAAGCAGTGGCACCTGAAATAGATATTTAACATTGTTGTTATATGTGTTTGTTGGTTTTTTAAGTACATACCACGGTTGTTTTGTGATAAACCCGAACACATTAAGAATTATTGTAGTAGCTTGTCATTATTTTTAGTATCCTTTTGATATTACTGAAAGATACAATTAATGATTATAATGCAGAAATAAGACAAAATAATACAAGGAAACAATACAATATATTTACCTCGGTTATAGTTGTTTCCGCCATGAACAATTGTTTATTATGAAACTGTTATGTGACCAAGTCGTTTTGTAGTTACACACAATTAATCCAATGCAGTTCACTAAATATATATTTTCTTATTATAACCAACCTGTTAAATACAAATAGTTTGTAGTTACACATACAATTAGTCCTAAGCGGTACACTATATTTTCTTGTTATAAACAACCCAACGTACTGTGATAAGCAAATGCATGGTAAATTTAACAGTTTGATGATTATGACATATAAACTATTACTAAATAAGGAAGGTTGCACTTAACTTTCTACTACACTTTAGTTTTATAATATATAAAGACGTTTTTGGGTTTGAATTTCTGACAACCAGCAGGTCTCAGTTAATCGAGCAAGATATGTTATGAAACGGTTAACTTATTGTTTTTAAAATCCTTGCGGTTACTTATCTATTTATTTCTCCGTCAGTGTTTTCATCGTTAACTTACCAGTCAAAGTAAAAATGCTAGGCTCATAACACTTGCCAAAGAATCATTTATTATTTCGATGCTAACACTTCATGTTCTGTAAAAACTATCCAGAACTTTGTGGAACGTGTAGTAGTGCATCGCTTTCTTTTTTAAACGCGAAACGCGGCTGGACGCGCTTACTGATATACTAGTACGTCACGTCATCACGTCACTTATCACTTGTTGTCCTTTGATGAACGTGTTGTTTATTTTAGCGTAGAATTAAATACCAATTTTCAATATTATATGTTAATTGGCTTTTTGAAGTGGTATATGGGATATATTAACCGCCTAGATTCAAATTATCCGAGCCGTTAGGCAAGTGTGATATTATGTCGAGGCGGGTAAAATATCCTTATATACCACGTAAAAATCAAATAACCATTTTATTACTCATCCGCTATCTTATTTTTAAATGATATGATTAATTTTTAATTCATTTAACGGCTGAACGTAAGCAGACCTTCAAATACTCATATGATACCTCGGTGTTATTTCATGACTTCTCAAAACAACGTCACAAATACTAGGTGTCGTCCGCTAAACTCGTATTTTCTTCACTTCAAGGTCGTAGTTTCATAAAGGCATGTTATGATTCAGTATGTCATTGTATTAGAAATATAAATAAGCATATCAATACTTTGTTTGTTAAACCGTGAAACTAAAACTTGTTCCGGGCAATTTAAACATCACGATATTCAAAACTTCCCTTATCCCCATTCATTCAAACAGGATAAGCTTGTTAAATCACAAATGAGCATTTAACGACGAAAATGTTTATCTAAACCAGGCATGTGTATATAATCAAAGTACATTTAAATGTTAATTACAACTGAACATTCTTAAATGTCTTTAAATGGTCGTTAAAATATGTGTAGAGCATTTAGAGATTGTTTTGTCTTGCCGAAGTATATGTTTCTGCATAAAGAGCCAAACTCTGATATAAATACGCTGTCTTCGCATATGTGATGTTAATTTTATCTTCCCGACTTTAAATAAATATGATGATTAATTTTCTTTTGAGAAACGTTTTTACTTAAACATATGAGAATGCTCGATATTTTTGTTCTAGGTCATTTCTTAACGGCGTTTGGTCAAATTTGGTACAATTCAATTCAATAGTTTATTCAGCATATAGCATAATACAATGCTTATAGCCTATAACAATGAACACAATATTGTGGTACAAATAAAATGAAAAACAGTTTACAGAAGAGCAACAGTTTAAATACGTGAATGTATGGAAACAGGTTCACATCGGATGATACTGATTGTCATACAAAAAGCAACGCACTTCTTAAGAGAAAAAAGTGCAAACAGAAATAAAGCATTTCTTTCTTTATAATTGCATATAAATTTTAAGCAGTCGCTGAATAAACATCACTGGGAAAGTTGCGGGAAATGAATGCTCATATACATGTACAATATTTTCCAAAATATATTGTTCGATCAATTTTTTTCTTTCGTCGTTGTTATTAGATATAACCAAAGCATCTTAACACAACGAAACTCTCTTGATAAGAGGATCCTGCAAAAGGTGTTGTCACCAAATGGATTCCGTAGATTTATCCCCAGGTATATTTTAAATGGTTCACCGCTCCTCAATTCTGTCTTCAATAGCAATCATTATTCGATGTATCCATTTAAAGTGACGCAACAGGCATCTAGAATGGATAAAAAGCAATAATTACTCTTAAATTTCAACAAATAATTACCTGATGTTTTACTTTTATCGCATTTGAATTTTACGGCAATTCTGCACTACATTCGTTAAAAGCGCGTTGACTACAAATTAAACGTATCTTTGTATGTAATAAGATACTGGTGTTGCAAATGTTGTTGAGACGGTCGCTCTCTCCTTTTTATTTGATAATTTCATTTCCTACATACCGCTTTTTATAACAATTCTATTACCTTCGGACAATCGGTATATATTGATAAATACTCGGCATACACGCTTGTGTTCTTGAATGCTACTTTCCGTATTAACTGCATGCGTTTTATACTAAGCTATAACATAAAAGTGCAATTTGCCAACCTAAAGAAGTCACAGTCAGGGCTCACCCTATCTATTAACATGCAAATGGACTTATTTTTTTATTTTAGTTTTTTGCTACTGAGATTTGGACTCTAAGCGTTCTCTTTAGATCATATAACCTGGATGTGAGAATGACAAGTCTGTTTTATGTCTATTTGAAAATGTTTGCACGCGTTAAAAACTCAAATCACTAAGTGACCTGTAAGCGAACGAGACAAACCGAAAATGATCAAACCTGATTAAAGTGTGATCAAGCTCGTTTCCGATATATATTAGTGATCACGTGATACTTTGATAGTAACAGAAAAAATAACTGTTTCATCTACGAGTGTTTGACATTAATTAATATGGTTTCTTATTTTTATCGAAATAGCAGCTCCGAAACTTGACATTTAAACTACTATACTAGTAAAAATAATCAAAATAGTAACATAATTACAACTGATGTTCATTAAACACATTAACTAACACTAATAAATGTTTCATGAAATTTTGTCATGCAAAAGATGCTTTATAGGTATGAAACGAGGTCTTCAAAATACATGTTCCGTTAATGGTAACTGTAGGAAAAGTTCATAAATAAAATAACTAGACCTGTTTCTCAGCATCACTTTTTTCATGAGCATCAACACAACACCTGTCTAACTTTTTTTTTAATTACAGCTCGTAGAAGAAACGTTAGTAGTAAGATCAACAATATAAATGTATACCTTAAAAGCTGCAAGAAGACCAAACACATCATTCGACAGTGAATCGATTTACGATTCATGGTTTCCAGGCATTGATTTTGGTCGTCACTTTCGGAATTTGCTTATGTCGAACTGGAGTAAGCGCTCAACGTGCGAGTCAGACTGTCGTACCGGCACCAGAAGAAGAAAACACACAAAATTGATGTTCGTCTCTTCGACCGACGACTGTACAAGAGCAACAAGAAGAATAGTTCAAAATTGAAGGAGAAATTGTCGTAATGTGCTCAAAAGGCGCATGCGAAAAGCGTTCGTAAGTTTATTTTCTTTATCCTTAGTTATTTTTACGTTGTAGTTTGTGTATTATTTTATTATTGTATATTATACAACATGTAAATCTATGCTTAATAGTGTTGCGGGAAGCCTTTTGCACGTCAAACACTTGTTTTCAAGGCTACACTTTCGGCCGATTCAATAGAGTCATATTGCCAAAGAAGCTCTCCAATTGATAATTCATGGGACACATACTAAAAAGTAATATTGAATGAAAATTTGATGAAAAGCGTTAAATGAAATTAAGAAGAAAACAATGTTATTAGTATGTGAAGTGTCCTTTTCGAATGGGTTTGGGACATCAGGGAGAAAGCTACGAGATAGCTACATGTACAGCGTTTTCTAACATAAATGACAAATATTCAACCATGAGGGAATGAGGGGGCAGTAAATGCAGACACATAACTCATTTGAGACAAAACTGAAGGAGTTTGTCTTTTCCAAATTATTGTTCCAAAATGTGTTTCTTTCTGTGAACTACACAAGAACATTAAAGGGTTCATGCTATGATGTTGTTTACAATATTTCTCAAATATATGTCGCAACTTTTAGTTTATACTAATTCATTTATTCTCGATTGCGAAAAAGTTCTTACAACTTATATTAATCGCTCTCGAGACTATTAGTATTTCTCCCCTCCGTACACCTATCCACAGTAACATACACATTTACAAATACGCCTCATAAATTTCCATTTAGTTACTTTATTTTCGTTTACAGACAAAAAAGATTCAAAACAACCAACCCAAATTCGTTTTCAAGCCAAAAGGATGCAGAAACAAAAACAAGTCGGAGTATGTTGAACAATTTCCTGTAACGTGTAAAATTTTTCATAAATGGAGTGACAATGACACATGTTGTCCAACGTAAGTGTGTCTATTTGAATAATTGTTACGTGTAACTTAAACCATATCTATCACAATAAAAATAAAACACACATACTATTTGTTAACAGTGTAGAACTGATCATTTTCAAAACTATAACAAAGATCGGTAATCAATAAAGAGGATCAAGCATTTCGTCGTTTTGCAGAAGGCAACAGTCACCTTGGAAATATAGCAGCCTAAGTTTATTGAACTCATAATCAGATAGTGCGTGTGAATTTTCTAGAAGTGGCTAGTATAATCTACATATTATGTTTAACAAAATGGTGTTTTGTTGTATTACTTGCCATAAGTTAGTTGTAAATATGACTTAGTTTTCGATATGACTTTGTTATAACGATGTATTCATCAAATACATTTCATTGTTCGGTTTTAGTATTTTTCTTTTGTGAAAGTAAATTAATATCACAATATACCTCTTTTGGAATAGTTCAGAAGAGTTAAGTGTACTTATATGAGTGAAAGCACAACCATGGGTGATCCATTTCTAATCTTAAAGGAGACGATTTATTATAAACTCGTATATTTATACTCATTTGTAATTGACGATTTTCCTGCACAATGCATTTTAGCACTGGTAAGCAACCGCAAAATCTCTTATCTTCGATAATTTTATATATCAAAATCTTCAACGGTACTTTCTTTTAATTGTTTTTAGAAAGTATATAGACATATACATATTTTTCATAAGTCTTTTCTAAGTCTAAATGAATAAAATCAATTTTTTTAATCTTGTTGCTTTCGGAAGGCCCCCCCCCCCCCCGCCTCCTATACCTTAAATGTAGAATCGAAGGAAAAGCGTCACCGATTAAAACCGTCTGTCTTCAATTAATTACATGCTAATTTATGTGGTATGACAAAACTTTATTCACTGATAACCACATACTTTCCGTCATGACATTGTACGTTACAAAAAATGTTTTCACAAATCTTTGGTATTGCCCCATTAAGCAGCAAACAGTGTACTAGTTGCACTGATATTTTGTTGTACATAGGGGGTCATTTGTTAAAATATTGGAGACAGGTAGAAGTTTTTTTTGCTTGATTTGTTTAAAGATTGAAAAGTGTTGTCCAGATATGTATAGACTTACATACTAGCAAAACAAAACAAAACCCAAAAAAACAAAAAACAAAAACAGCTTTAACCGAATTTGACGAATAAATTTTAAGCTTTTATCAGGCGCTACCTCACTCCTATTATAATCGCTAAACTTATCTTAAAAGAATAATTAAGTTGTCTGCACCAACATTGTCGACTTTGCATGTTCATGTAGTTTCAATAATGCGACTTTACGTTTATAACCGTTTAAAATATTTTTAAAGCTACACTTGCATCAACTAAAAGTAATCATATAACGAAACGTTATACTAACGAATTCAGTTGCACAATTGTTGTTTTATTATAAAGTGCACAAATGTATACAGATAGAAAACAAAGCACTTATTAAAATAATTATACTCGAAGATAATTCATTTACGAAATAATTACATCATATTATTTTAATTATGTCTACAGATGGCGCTATGTGACATTTTACAACGGTCATCTAAGAGACATCTACAGGCCAAAGAACAGGTGCAAAAAGTGTGTTCAGCAGTACACTATACAGTCGCTACTGGCATGGAGCCCATGGTCTTCCGGTATCAGAATGCGTCATTTCCGTATCCCCACATACTGCTCCTACCAAAGCTCCCATATCTGCATAAATGCGGATAGCTTTGAAGACAACAGTTGTCAATATGCTTAATATTCTGATTTTTATATCTTCATGTCATTGCGTATAATTATGTGTATTTGTTTTCTCACATCATGCAAAGTATTTCGCCAAAATTAACAGATATCAGGTTAAAATCATCTTTGCTGGCTGATAGTGTTCAAGTCTACTTAAATACATTAATATGCTATCCTACAATGAGAAAACATTGATTTGAGACAGAAGTGATATGTGTATTTTGAACGGAAGTTCCTATAGATTTTGCATGTTTGGTATACTAAAATGTACTAATAGTATCAAGCATTAAAGTTAGATTGAACTTTAGAACCTGTATGATCGTGAAACAGAGTAACTGCATATAAAATGAACGGTAAATACATATTAGAATTTCTTTTGATAATTTAATTTGATCATTGTATTTTAATCTAGTGAAATTAAATGATTAGAATACTAACCAGTAACATACATCACAAAGCCAACGTATTTGTGCTTTGGCTCCTAGTTCGTCACACTTCTCTTAATATTATGTTAACTCATCTTAAGAAATTAGGTGGACGTTTTGTCTTTATAAAAGTTTTGTTTTTAAATTCGGACGATCGTGTCAGTGTTTCTTTACTCACATTTAAGACACAAATAATATACCAATTGAATTTAGGTCAAATATTTCGAAGAATGTTTGCGTGGATGTAAGACAAAAAAGAAAGAAACAAAAATTAAACTGTTCGTGTCTGTATACATGTACATCTTTCTTTAGTTTTCTTTATCTAAGCAGAGCTCAAATATATAATCAGCATGTTGTTTTTGTTTTAATTTAAATGTCTTCCTTTTCTCTGCATACCTCTTACAAATGTTCCATCGGAGATAATTTCCTTAGGAACGTGAGCTGCCTCGCACAAAACTCACTAAGTTTTATACATCAATGCATGACTTGATAGTGATACTTTAAATACATTCGGTAGAACAATTGCAATCATGTAAATATTGTAAAAGGATTTGATTTGCTAAAAGTCAAATACATTTACCAGTCTGTCATTTAAATGACTATTAATTATAATGGTTGCATCCGAATATGCAATCGTGTCGGCATCACTATAATATCCAAAGGTTTATCGCCCCTATCCGTTGTTAATGGATATTTAGACTATTCTATTGACAAACGACAACAAATTTCATACGGACACTTTTACAAGGCGTCCTTTGTCTTTTCCGAACAAAAGAGGACAGTATAAAACTGGTAAATACATTGTGTAAATGGTCCTTCAGTTATAGTCATAATGCATCCTTGGCTTTGTCAAAAAAAGATTTTTGAGTAATTTATACGACGTTCAATATTTTTCTACCTCACAAATCGATTAATATGAGGGTTGGACTTGAAGTTATCCATCATTCCCATCGGATTTCCAAATAATGTACATGTACATAATTAAGTTGATTATACTAGCCGAGGTAGCAGAGGTAGTTTCAAATTCTATATTTGGAATGCATGTGGTAGAAGAAATACTGTTTCAAGTGAATTTCCTGACATAACCAGCATTGTAGCCCCTGTCAAAACTGAACTTAGCGGAAGATAAAAACAGAACACCGATATCGACCATGGGAGCTGAGTAAAACTTAAATAACATAATGTCATGTCGCAGTTATGTCTCTTTGTCAATATTAAGAGCTTTACCAACAACTGAATAAAACAAAAGATACAAGAACTATCTGTAAAAAAGACGGTCGGCGCAATTTTCAGTATATGTCTGTATGTATTTTTTCAGTACCAAGTACCTATGATGACACAATAAAGAGCAAGCTCTTATTTCTATTGTGGTCCCTTTTTTAAAGACAGAAGCAGATACAAAGGAATCTGGGTACCAGACCCTAGCTCTTTTACGAATAGACCCCTTGGTTCTTTAACGTGCCCGGTGTATAGTACCGATACATGCAGGACTAACTCTGGGTTTCTAACCAGTTCATTGCAGATAGGTGGAAAACACTGAAAAGCGTTTCTGAAGTTCCCAGTGCCCCGGCCGAGAATCGAATCGGGGACCTCCAGATTGGTAGTCCAGAGCGTTAACCACTCGACCACCGCATCACTTGAACGCAATTGATGGCTAGATTTTGTAAAAAAAAAATTAATAAAAGAACACTTGGACCGGGAATCGAACTCATTGCCCTTCGTTTATAGAGATGTTAGATTGAATGCTGTACTGACCGAGCTAAGCCGCCACTTGCGATTTACATAAGGACAACAAACTTAATCCTTACTCGAATTATTGACTGTTATTCACTAGCTACTTTAAATTCATTATTAACATTAGTTTGGCGAACACAACATGTTATGTTGACAGATATGAATTATTTACTTACATACATTATAAACCCAGTCGAGAAAGACTGAAAACGAGTATTTTATTGACCTGTCTCATTCGGCATTATCTAATTAAAACGTGCCTTAAAGCGTTAATTTCTCAATATAAAAATGTTATACATTCTACTTGTCATTTCATTGGCGGTTGAAAAGTTCCAGACTTCCGGTTAAAAGCGAGTTTAATACGGCTGCACCGAAAACAGTAAAAACCAAAATTGTAGATATTGCAAACGGTTTTGGGGCATATTTTAATATCGTATGCGAAATGTTAAACGTCGAAAATGCATGGATACTACGTAAAATCGTCGCTATTCATACTATCATATGATCTTACGTACATTTATATGAAATAACAACTCACTAAAAGCATTTCAAGCATCAATAAAGAATGCCGATTAAAGACAGTAAAGAGTAGCACCAAATTAGCTAAAAATAGATTTATGTCGTGCATACATGATGACTGCATCTAGAATGTTACACACGCCGCCTTTTTCTAGATGTAAACGGTGTTAGCTTTGCGTCGAGCATTGATTTCACAACTTTGCAATAAATCTAACAAACGAACTGAAATATTTGCATTCCTCGCCGAATATATAAATAAACAACTGATACTAAAGCATCGGAAGGACATGATAACATGCTGTTATATTCTAAGATTCATGTGTGTTTGGTGTTTTCAGAGAATTGAATGAAGGAATTGGTATGCAACCAACCGTTGTTTATAGTCTAACAAACAGCACGCAGCATGAAAACGAATTTACAAGCGATAACAGTATTTTGATACAGTTAAAGTGTCTCCTCTGCAGTTTATAAGATTCAGACCACTTTAAATCGTTTCAAACTGTGTAATAGAGTAAGATGTTTTGTGTTCATCATAAATTACTGAGAACTGCAATATGTACAGTATTTATGTTCCAGTGGCCTAAACTAGTATACCTTGAAGACAATTAAGAGCTTGATACAAACAAGTCGGCAGACGTTTTATCTTGTTGTATGTAGGAAGTATGTAAACCTAAAACTCTTTGGAAAGATATTTTCAAACTCTAAAGCAGTAAAACAAATTAAACGATGGTACTCATGATTAAGAAAATAATAAGGACAATAAATAGAATAAAATGTCATACCTATTATCAATTTTTAAACAATGCTTGCAGCTACGCCTAGCCCCCTATACCAAACAGTTTTGTTGCATTTTGTTCACCATTCACTGCTTTCAGAGAGTTTCGTGTCACGCATTTCCGACATATTATTATTTTCAATTAATTTTATGCTCTTACATGTGCTGTGATAGAAGATTATACACCCTAACCATACAAATATGCTCATATGATTGTAACTAGTAACTTCAAAAATCTATGACACGCTTTTCTGAAGCAGGGAACCTAGTTTAAAATGCAAGGAAGGGTTGTCGCTTTGGGAGTTACGCCAAGCTGTAAGCCCTGTTTACAAATTTAAAGCAGGTAAGAAATTACATTTTGTGACCTATTTCTTTTTGTACAGACAACTTCGTATATTACTACCCCATATATATCGAAAACCCGGATATAAGGAACACCTTTTCTCAGTCCGAGTTTGTTTCGTTATCTGATATGAAAATATTATATGGATATATCAAACTTCTGATATAGGGAACAAATGTAAATGGTTCAAAGGACATCATTATAAACACAGTTTACTGTAATCATGGGCACCATCGTTTGTATTGTTTTATTTTCCCAGAAATTTAAAATTACCTTTCTAAAACTGTATAGGTTTACATACTTGCTAAACACAACAAAAGATAAATATGTTCGAAGATTTTTTCAAATGAATTTCTAGCTTTTCTATATCACTATCATAAAAACAAAAATAATATCAAACAGGGAATGCCACGTACCAAAAACGCAGCCTCCCCAAAACGAGCCCCACAGCACCCAGAAGTGCACACCACCAACACACACACACACACACACACACGCACACACACACGGCACACACACACAATCATGTACACACACACATATACACTACCAACACACACTAGCATACAAAGCAAACACACGAGGACAAAACGAACAATTAAAGGAACACAGTTGTTTAATTATAAGAAATATCGGACCTAAGTAATATTTTAATATGTTTATGACTTATCCATTCAGTCAAATGGCTTGATTGCTTGTAAATAGAGGTCACACTACAATCATAAAAGGTTAAAGAAGAAGGTGCCATTACGTTCGTCTAGTTCTTCAATCTAATATCTGATTCCATGCCTGGTAGGTATCTAGAAATTAAAGAGATTAAACGTCGGGAGGCAAACACATATAATTTGTTATTTCCTTCATTAAAGCTTGCATCGCATTAATATTTTAGTTTTACTTGACATAATTTACACCAAACTATCCAGAATTCTACGGAAGAGAAAAGTACTGACTTAAAAAATACTGCCTCGACTTATTGCATCTACATTCAGAAACAGAAAACAGAAAGAACTGTGCCGATTGGTTTGCTTCCTAGTATTTGCACATTTATACTATGAGAAATTCCCTTGTAACCTTTTTCAGCTGTGATTTATATAGCAGTACATGTATATCTTTGAAATGTTTGTACAAGTACCTGATATTCCAATTTTCTACACAATTCGCTATTTTTTGTCATAGCTTTATTTTTTTATGATTGACTGGACAATCTACTAAAGATAACGAAAGAATGCTTGATTTAAAAACTTTGCGAAAGAGAAGCTCGCTAAATTTGCACATGTGTGCACTTCTGGGTGATGTGGGGCTCGTTTTGGGGAGGCTGCGTTTTTGGTACGTGGCATTCCCTGTTTGATTTTATTTATTTATTTTTTTTTTTTTTACACTAATAACGTGATCTTTGTGCACCATATTAATACAAAGATCCATTTCATTTGTTCCCTATTGTAACCTATTTGAGTAATTTCATACAGGTATATCTTTTCAATGTTTACACCAGTACCTGATATTCCATTTTTACACCATAATAATACAAAGATTATTCTCAGCTGATCCGTTTCATAATTGTCGCTAGATCAAGTCAGTAACAAAATTACTTTTCTTTTATTATAAGGTATTACATGCCTTATAAGCACTCTTCAAATGACAGTAATGTAATTTGTATATAATACAAACTGTACTTAACTAATAGCTGTGCATGTTGTATGCCTGTAGTAAGGACACTGATTTTAACTGGTATGCTACTTTTCAGTGAAGTTTCAAATCTCACCAGAACCTGTTGATTTCTTTCATTTATTTTTATTTTCTTTTTCTGCTTCACATTTTCCTAAAGTTTATGAACTTTAACATTTAAATTTTATAACCACATCTAAAATGAATATTTAGACAGTGTCATCTAATTTTAATTGTGCGGGTATGTAACTCTACATTGTATACCACAGTTATGCATAATTATTTGTATAACTTCTGAAAAGTGTTCTGATGCACCGTCGTGTTAATATGAACTGTCGAACGGTAATTTCCGTTGACGATTTGCAGTTTAATCAATGAAAGAATATAGTTAATAAAAATGATAATTCCACATTTCATACGGCCTAAGAAACATTGACTAGTAGGCCACTACTACCTTAACATAGTGCTTTCTTCAACCTGCTTTAACTAAATCCAATTATTTTACTAGAATTTGACATATCAATTACAATACCGAAACATGATTTACTGTCTATGGTTAATACATGCTCTCTCTGGAAAGTGTTTTGCCTGCATGTGATAAATTCTGCAAAGTAATATTATGAGCCAAACTATGGAACGGCTATAATTGTACTATATCATTAACTGTCGATTGCGAAACAAAACTTTTAGAACTTACATTAATCGTTCTCGATACTTCCTAGTCATTTCAACTAACTATAGAAACTCTGCACTTTTGAAAAATAGAATTACCGGAAATTCAATTTGAGTGTTGTTTTAAAATCTGTTTTTAGCAAATTACTAAATTGTGCGATCAGACTAGACATGTTTTAGACGTTTCACACTGTCAGTACTGACGCGTCTCGCTGCATCATGTAAAGTCTTATTGAGCATTACTAGTATATGTTTTGTATATTATATACTATTACGAATGTATATTACATATTTGAAACAACTTATACCTATGTATACATGTAGTTTCAACTTAAATAAATTGTGATTTCTGTAGTATTCTGTGAAACACGTATAATATATCAATAAAAATAATCATCTTCCAAGGGGATGAAAAACTGTTATGTCTTGATACATATACTGTAAGACATGTCTTACAAATTTACACTTCCAGTTGTTATTGTAAGGTCTACTTGAAACAAAGGAAAAATATTCCCCCTACAATATATAGTAATGTATCTGATCAGACATACAGAATGATTCTAGTACATGTATGTCTTGGTAACCGCCAAGTAGAAGTACGAGCTGTCTCAAAGCAAACTTTGAAAATGTATTTTGTAGCATTGTAAAGCCAAGAAAGAACTGTTTTGGGGGAGAAAGGTACCAACATTTCGCGGGCCTCAAGAAAATATTGATAGAAAGGAGTTAAAGATAGATACCGCTATTTGATGATAAGAACCTGCGTCGCCATCGACACATATACATTTGATATCAACAAAAATATTAAAGTACGAACTATCTTTTACGAATGAAAGCCTTCGCAAGATTCAAATATACAGTTTAAATGAAAAGATAGGCCTTTAATATTACAACTGTATGAGTGGCAAGCAATGGAGAGTTTTTAATTATTTTTGATTTATTTATTATAAACATTGTGCTTTTACATTTTCTGGTAGCGCTATTTTACCGAGAAAGATGTTTTATATGCACAATTTACCGGAATTAATATATGCAATATTGACCATTCTTAATTCGAACAACAGTTGTAACGTTCCTTAAAATCAAAAGTACATCCAGTTTTTATGCATTGTTTATGAAAAAAAAACACTGTCTGACAACGCTGTTTGAAGAAGCAGCGAGAGAGACGAAAGAAATGTTTCCATCACCATTGGTTTCGACTTAGTGGTGTGCACTTCTGGGTGCTGTGGGGCTCTTTTTTGGGGGGTTTGTTTTTTTTTTTTTTTTTTTCTTTTTTTTTTTTTTTTTTTTTTAGTACAATGTAGACCACAATGCTGAAATAACTATCTATTTTCATTGCTAATGTGAATGTGAATGTTACCTATGCTTTGACTTCTATCTTCTGTCTGTTGTTGTCTGTTTGATTATTTGTGGTCACAGCTTTCAATGAAACACCTTTTTTCACTTTTTCTGTAATAATGCCGGTCTACCGTTCCCTAAAGATAAATATATCATCTTCTATAGATGGTCGATTCTGTGCTTCCATAATTTATCAAGGACTAATTAGACGCTAAGAAATAGTACGAAACTCATGTCAGAATTAAATTTCAAAACCTAACTTTTTTAATTTTCGAGATACTGTCTTTCATTATTATGTTTTTGGATTATCTTTGAAAATGCAGCCCTTGGGTGATGAATATAGCAGAAAATTACTCCTGGCATGACTAAACATTCTAAACTCTCATCCAATCTGCTTATATGGGTTAATTGATATCTCTCAAGAATTGAAATATAATTTCTCATCGTCAAATATCAAAAGAAAAATTAAATCTAGGAATGGTTTGATAACCATTCGTGCATAACAAATTCCCTTTGGAGATATACTTTCCAAATGAAATCTTTAGCATAAGAAACACAAGGCCTTCTGAAGACACCAGATCCTCTTTAATTGGACGGTGTCTTATATGCAAACCATATAATTTTAATT
This sequence comes from Saxidomus purpurata, assembly GCA_022818135.1. NCBI lineage: Eukaryota > Metazoa > Mollusca > Bivalvia > Venerida > Veneridae > Saxidomus > Saxidomus purpurata. The sequence goes on from JAFMSR010000004.1 coordinate 55,204,999, forward strand.
TCATTTCCCTCTGTAGAGTCATGTATCATAATTGCATCGAAATTTCCTATGCAAGATTTTGTATAAACTCATTAGATTCCTTCTGAACAAGATATAAGCTAAATTTCCAAAAGGAACTTTTCGTGAGGCAAAATGAGAACCCAATTAGTGTGCAGCTGCAAATATTCCTTCATCAGTTTACACTGAAGTATTAATCTCATACACTGATTACAACTTAATGAAATAACAAGAAGAAATTAGAGAACTTTATTATGTTTCACTGGACGATTATTATGCAAGAAACAATCAATATTAATATTGGTCAGTGCTTTAGTAAACATAAATAAAGAAATTTGCAAGTCACAATTGAACGGGATGAAATAAACTAGATTGTACATTTTATCAACGAACTCCCATTTCGTTTTCTACGTCTATATAATACGGTAATGCAGGACGGAACGGCATGGGTAATACCGCATAGCCGAATAACACAAACTAATTAGAGACGATGTAGTTTAGCCAAGTAAAAAAATAGCAGTTTAGTTAACCGTACATAAAGGTTATATTGAATAATTTGACTGGATTGAAATATGTTATTACCGGTATACATTTTTGTATTTCAGAAACAAACGATGCTATATATAAAATGTTTACTTTTTCTCCACAGCAATTTAGAACCTACTAGTGACAGATGTATGCTGTTATTTTCGTAAGGGACTTTCAAGGAGAAAGCCATATCATCCTTCAATATATATCTGCGGTTCTTACGGCAGTTGAGTTTATATATTATAGCCAAATGCTCAGCCAGACAAGATATAAATCAGAACACATTCAGTGCTCACCTTAGTGAACAGATATCATCTACAATAAATAATCAGATTTGCATAATTCTTGATAATAGATATATTAATTGTGATCGGGTGTTAAACTCCAGAGATTTGAAACAGTACCACCCAAGCAACAAATTTGCGAACTTTAAATATTTTATGGCCTAATGTTTAAGGGTGTGTGCCATTTAATGATTTGTCTCTATTTTAAGCTTTTTGGCCATTTTATCAGAGGACGCATTTATTTGAGTAACTATTTCACCGGGCTATCCGCGGAATAATCATGTGAAATGTCTTTGAAATTGGCCCAGTAGCTAAGGAGAAGATTGGATTTTTGCTCCTGATGCCATTTGGTACAGCGGAACCTTTACAGCAATTTTATTAGAAGACATTCCAAGGAACAATCAGATTAAGTTAATTGAAATTGACCCATGGTTTAAATAGAGATACATGTAGTTTAAACCAATTGTTGACAACACACGCCGACGGACATCAAGCGGTCACAATAGCTCAACATGAACACTTTGTAAAATCCAGCCATTTCCGTACACTGTCTATTCATGCTAACACCAACGTTGTCATAATACTCTGTCACTATATAAAAATGTATATAAACATACATGTATATATGCTTTATACTTGTGGTGCTTTATTACCGAATCACATGTACTGAAAATAGTGTAAGATACCATTGCGCTTATGAAGCCACAAACTTTAAAATACAGGATACAATTTATCAGAAAACTAAGATGAGTTGTTTTGATTTGAAATTCGAATCTATGACTGAAATTGTTTTGAAATGTTTTTGTGACTCTTAGCATTGTAATTTCCTGTAGATGGAGCAAACATAAAGATCCGCTTTCCTGTTTTTGAGATAAAGGATTTTTATTAATTAATTTCTGACATGTTACATGTATCAAGAATAGGGAGAAAAAAGCGATATTCTCAAACAAGTGACAAACACTTCTACTGTTTATTGAACAAAAACACTTTAACACTTTAAGTACTATATATCAATAACGTGTTTGCAAAATTCGTCTATTCAAATTAGAATACTTTTCAGGACAGCTGTATCCTATTTCTCCAACCAGAATAGGTCGATATAAAACATGAAATTAACAGCAACGGCGCCTTATTTAATACATCAGAATTCATTTAAACAGCACTGAATTTTACATGTTCCTTAAAACATTTATCGAACCTAGATATTGTACAAAATCGATATGGACAGCCAAGTATAAAGATTAAAGACTAAAGAGTGCTTTGTGTGTGGTACCATTTCTGCGATGCAAAAAACAGAACTTGTCCTAAGTCTTTAGCTTAATCAAAACTAAGATATCTGATATTATGCTTGAATACGGTTTTACAGTAACGTACATGTAGGTAGAATGTTGGCTGTAACAAAATCATTTTGTCTCGGTTACAAATTGCATACTAATCTGGTCTTATGGAATCGGTAGGGGATGGAACTGTCAATGTATCAAGACAGCGCCAGCGAAATTAACTTTGTTGTCAAACATCTGCCTCTGAACAAAACAGGCATTTATAGATTAAGTGATAATGACCTTAGAAATAACCATGTTCTGACTTAGAACAATACATAATATCATTATATATTGTACTTGATATTTTTTAAGTTTTAGGCTGCAGAGAACAGTTTTCAGTCTGGTATTCGCTACTTCTTTGCATTTTGGTCAGATTACGGTCTGACTTCATAACAAATCGGCGCCCTCACAAAAACTAGGCCTACACTCGAAAACTAAGTGCAGACCTGTGTGGAAAGCTTACAAAAATACAAAAGAAAACTGATATAAGTCTTGTCGAACCGGAACATAAGACCATGGAAATACTGTCAGTTTTCAACAAATAAAATAGGTAATGAAAACAGAAAGTTAAAACAAGAGAAGACACTTTTCAGTTCTTTTTTAGAAAGAAAGGTGACCTACGCTTACAGCCCAGAATGCCCCTTTTTAGGGCTAAATATACTCATTATTACAATGTCGAATTAAGTACAAAGTTTGAGCAGGTAATTTAAACACATAATTATTAGATCTGTTGCAGTGCTGTTTGAGTGGTAGGTCGCTAAGCCGGATAAAATGTCACATATTTGATTTTTTTCATCTTGAAGTGAAAGTTCTTGGAAAGCATTCACTCCTATGTGAAATGACAACTAGAATGCATTAACATTTTTCAGTTGAATTTGAATAAGAAACTCTTGCGTTTTCAGTGTTTCTTGAATTGTTTTTTTAATCTTAGTAAGTAATATATATCAACATTATATATCGTTGCCGCCAAACTAACGTTAATCATGAGTGTAGAGTAATTATTATATCTCGACCAGTGAATAACGGTCAATATTTCGAGTACATATTTTATAGGCAAATCAAAGATTAAGTTTGTACTGTCACGGAACGGATTTAATCGAAATTGGGGAAAATATGAGTACGTGACCGGTTAGCTCAGTCGAGTGAGCATTCGCTCTTACAACCCTGTAAACGAAGTGCATTGGGTTCGCGTCCCGGTCAGGGTGTACACCTTATCTCACCCTGTGACATTTCGCATCTTCTAACTGCATCAAAATAAAACTTTACTTGATTGTTTACCATACAGTCTAGCTACCAATCACTTTCACAAACTGTTACTGCATCGACCATCTTTTTAAAGATAGTTCTTGTTTATGGTGATAATGAGGCAAAATTGAAGGAAAATTCTCTATTACTGATGCCAAACTAGATAACCTCCAAAACATAAAAATTTAATATTTGGAAGTATTATAACTTTACATAAAAGTTTCAGCTATACATTCCAGTCATTATCGATAAAATCAGCGATTTAAAATATTCTACAGTACCGTTAAACACTCAATAATCTGTGAGTTGTTGTTGTACAGTTAATAGGTCGGTGCGATTTATTACAGAAGGTATCTATATTGATTTGTTGTGACCGTCACGGGTATGTATGGTGTGACTATAGTTTGACATTGTTTTCACTGAACTTTGAAGTATTTGTTCCCTCTGAATTGATAATGAAACTGAACATGTCAATGTAAGAAACTGATCACCTTAAATGAAGATTGATTGTTCAATTACTGACATACAACCTTCAAAACAGTCAGTCTTGTTTAAAATGTATGTTTTCTGTGACAAATGATACCGCAATTCTCTACAGTTAAGAGGCAAAAGTAACGTTAAACAATATAACAAAACCTTAATTTCACAGCTTGAAATGTAGATTAGTCAGACTTAATAAAAAAGTGTTACAAAACTGTCAAAAGACAAAACAAATATTTTTGGTATAACATAAGTATATATGTGTGACCTTATCATCTGCTGTAGGACACGTCTGTGTAATGGATTTCAATGGCCCGAGCGAGCTAAAACATATATAAAAAAGTACAATTTTTAAAAGCAACACTTTTCTACGAAAAAGGGCAAGTTCATAGTTCATAGATTTGTTTCATCTATACAAATCTGATGAAACTTTACTTTTTGGTTTTGCAGCATATATACTGAAACAATTGCGCAACTTCTTTAAGTGAGTCCTTAATAGCTCAGTGGTTAGTGTTTTGGACGCAAGAGCGGAAGGTCGTGGGTTCGAACCCCCACGGAAGCTGGACTCTCCACATGATAACACCAAGAGACATAATTTACTTCATTCACAATTACTTAAGAGAAATAAATCTGCATTTTGATAAACAAAACATTATTTTGTTTATAAAACTTTTCAATTTTTACATAATTCTCAGTCAGAGAATTAGTTATCTGTAAATCAAATTTGTTCAAGGTTTCAAACACTGCATAAGAAAGCACACGTAAAATATTGAAGTGAACGCATTTTATAATAAACTTATTTCTTAAAAAACAAACAACAGGAAATGTCCAGTCTGAAGACACATAGTCAGACAGCGTCTCATCTGATAAGGGGTCATAAAATAATTAAAGGATTGGTGGCATAAACCTAAAAGTTGAATGGTCCACCAATAAGTGTCTAGTTTAACGTTTTGGTATAGCAGAGGAAGAATTCTGATGTGTTTTGTTTATTTGAATAGTCTCCCTGTGTAACATTCTCGCTTTAAAGTAAAGGTACCATTGACATTGAGCTTCAGTGTTAGATTGTAGAAAATGTATAGGTGGACAGGAACATTGCTGTTGTCAACTTGATGAGCTTTTCACATTTGTTACTTGTTGATTGTAGTAATACATGTAACAATGATATAAAACGGAACTAGGTATAACACGTTCCATTTGCACTTGACAATTTCCATACTGTCAAGTTACGTCAAAAACAGACCAAAGAGGCGTGAAAAACGTTTTCCGCCGAAATTGATGTTTTTTTCTCATTATATTTTCATGAAAGAAGTCAATACCGGGACAACGATATCAAATATCATTAACTGGTAAACATATTTTGAATAGAAGAATATTTTTCTTCTGAAGAAGAACACATCTTAACGAAATTCCGTTAAGAATTTCCCATTTAAACTTAACTTGATTTTGGGTAATTTAATTCAAAGTTTCGTTGTTACATTTAGGCCGTTAATCTATTAAATATTTGATAATTTCTGAACGAAATTCCGTTAAGAATCTGGCTACATAAACGTGTTTAAGCGAGATATACGCATTTAAATACTAGAATATATTTCTTTGTTACATTTAGGTGGCCAATCTATTAAATATTTGATAATGTCTTAACGAAATTCCGTTAAGAATCTGGCTACATAAACATGTTAAAGCGAAATACACACATTTAAATAGAATGTATTTCTTCGTTACATTCAGGCCGTCAATCTATTAAATATTTGATAATGTCTTAACGAAATTCCGTTAAGAATCTGGATACATAAATATGTTACAGCGAAATACACGCATTTAAATAGAATGTATTTCTTCGTTACATTCAGGCCGTCAATCTATGAAATATTTGATAATGTCTTAACGAAATTCCGTTAAGAATCTTGATACATAAACATGTAAAAGCGAGATAATAGAAAGTTGCATGATGTTAGATTGGTACTTTAACTATATATAAATCGAATTTGCCTTCTGTACCCTCGGCTGTCGATTGTAAAAATGCTGTATTATTTTCTGATTGCGTTTTCACAACAGGCTACTTCAGATTGTTTAACCGAGTTCGGCTAGTCAACGGACTACAAGTTTCGAATCTAGTCATAGGCAGACTAACCGAATTCTGCTAACATTCTTGAAACAATCGGCCTAACTTCATTATCCGATTTTATTTGGCCAACGAATACAATAAGTTTCCAACTACAATGTAATCGCAATTATTTATCACTTTACTAAATTAAAATCAAAAACCTGAAATGATCAAATACGCATTGTAAGATTTATATTTGCCACGTAAATTAGTGTGATGTTTACGTTTACATAAGAGTGATATATTTCAAAAAGTCTGCATGAAAATCTATAGTGGCGTTTCAAAAGTTTCACATACTATTTGACATGTAAGTAAAGCAAAACTCAGCAAATCGTAGGAATTTTAATACAAATATTGCAAAATCTACAACTGCCAAGTCAAACTCATGTTTATACTTGATGTATTACTACACAAATGTAACGTATTTATGCATTTATTACAACACTTGTATTTTTGCTGTCAGTACCAGAAACAACTTGATATTCTAAACAGTAACTGTTCATATTTCCAAAGTAGAATATATGTCACGTAAACTTCCTCTGGAACAAATGTGTTGGCGGTTAACTGTTCATTGTGAGCTGATGACGCCAGGGGCGTATGCAGTTCGATCGCCTTTTCCACAGTCGCAAGAGCTTTCCGGACCCGGAAGAAACGTACCTGAAAAAAATAGGTAGATCAGATATAAAGTCATTAGCCTACATTGTTTGTAGTTTTATCATTTCAACATAATCCTTTTACGAAATATCGCAAAATTTGACCAAACTGCTGCGACAATACTAATTGCAGTAGGAAATAAATGCCATTTATATTAAAAATTAAAATACTAGCGGCTGTTGTTTTATCAATACAGACATATAAATTATGCAAATACATGCAGTCCGTTGGTAATATAATGATATGATGATAAGAGGCGAATAGAGGTTTTTATTCTATGACTGAACTTGTGCTACTTGTACTGGTTGCCTTTTCTGTAAATGAATGATATAATCATATGTATGGTTTCTTTTCTCACAGCATAACAAATCATGACAATAATCTTTACAATTTGTTAGATTATCACGAAGCAGACATTTAGTGCAATATGTACCCGATTACATGGATTTATGTGTACATATTAAGAACGAGAAATGCAGTTTTGCATTTAATAAAAATGCAAATTGCTTGAAACATTTACACTTACTTACCTTATGTTCCTTTCCACATTTCACCAACAAACAAATATGTATATATACTAATATCCATTTCTTCGAGTCTTTCGTTATAACGCACACGAACATGAATATTTACAAAATGGCGCCCATTTTAGATAAAAGGTAATAAATTTTTACTCCAGATACTACAAACAGTCCAATAAGAAAACGCAACTGGCATGCAACGTTTTCTCTGGTAATCCCGCACGTAGTAAACAAAAACTCCCTATTTCTCTTGAAGTGTTATTACAGACTGTCCCGAAAATCTGTAATCAATAGCTGATTATTTCAATGGTCAGTTTCACAACAGGGAGGATCATAAAAGAGCCATTAATCACCAAACTCCTGAACAGGTGCTGGGGTTGCAGAAAATAACACCACGCATATTTTTATTCTCCTGTCTTGATTCTCAGTAAAACGGATCTATGTCGAGAAAAAGTAGTAGCTTGTAGATTTTTCCGAACTAAGCGACATAAAGGAATGTGTTATTATCTTTAATTTATTTTCAATTAACTCTTTCTTTATATTAAAAGTCTTCAAGTCACTTAATGAACTGTCTTTCGTCAAAACAGGTTACATGTTTTATGTTTATAGCAATACAATTTAATATTGTTTAATTGTATTGTTTCATTACTGGGGTATTCACAGAATTTAATTCAATTAAAAATAGCATACAGATGTAGTTATATCATTATCTAAAAACATTTTCTGCTATGAACTTTTTTGCAAACACAATTACGTTTAACAGAAATGCAAGCTCAGCCAAGGGTGCATGGCATAGTTGCTGCCTTTGAACCAAGGGCTTGCCTTGCACAGCACACGAGCAGCTTTTTTAAAGTCGATGTGACACTAAGTAGTGACTTGCAGCTACTTCACTGTTAATTTTTTATTATACAATGAGAATTTTGTTATATAAATTTAAAAACAAGAGCTGTCAGTAGCACAGGAGCCATATATGCCCGAAGGATGTGCCCCCGGCATAAAAGTTAATAAAAAATAGACAATTTCTGCCGGTGGGTGCCACTCATCTCCCTTCCCCCATGCACCAGGTCATCTAGTGACTTTGGGTTTGCATTCAGTTTTCAAAGGGCAATAACTCCTGTGTTTCTGAAGCAATTTAACTAGTTTATACAATTCATTTTAGAAAGCTTATTCAATTGCTCTCGAACACCCCACGCTCTCTCTCTCTCTGTCTCTCTCTTTCTGTCTCTGTCTCTCTCTGTCACTCTCTCTCTCTCTCTCTCTCTCTCTCTCTCTCTCTCTCTCTCTCTGTCTCTCTGTCTGTTGTCTGTGTGTGTGTGTGTCTCTCTCTCCCTCTCTCTCTCTCTCTCTCTCTCTCTCTCCTGTCTCTCTCTCTCTCTCTCTCTCTCTCTCTCTCTCAGCGGTTGATTCCATTTGGAGGAAGTATCGACAACGATTAACGAGAGTCAGCAAGTTTTTCAACGCTGCTACCCATTTACAACTGGGTGGACTGAAACACTTTTGACATCAGTCACCTTGCCCAAGGACACGCCTCGTGCTTGGTTTAGGATTTGAACCCGGGACCTCCAAGCTTAACCACTGAGATATCGAGGCCCACAATTCAACTAAACCTCTAAGGGCATCAACTCTATAATTACAGTTATAAAAATTTCCACAATGTTTGATTGAAGTTGCAATTACCAATGTGATAGATGTCTCCGGACAGAAATTGCTAACAGATGGATGGATGGATAGACAGACGGAAGTACAGGCATACAGACAAACGGACGGACGACCAGCGCTAAACATAATACATGTTCGTCCCTTTTGGCGTATATCACGCTGATGTCTCGTTTAGTATAATATAATCTAATGAAACTATGTCACGGGTCAATGTCACAGGGGTTTGTTAATAAAAAGCCTTGTCTGCTCTTGTTCTTGTCGGCGTAGCCCCTAAACCGGCAAAATGTTTGTAGGTTCGTCTGTGTTGACGGGAAACTGTAAACAAATATCGAAGATATTGATATGACATGTATTTTTAATAATACACAACATTACACACATGGTCAACTGGCAAAACACAAGTTTGGTTTGTCACTTGGCCGGTGTGTAATGTCATGGGTGAGCAGTTAGTCTAGATTAGTATAAACATAATTAGGGTGTATGAATAGGATAACGGTTCCTGTAAATTTGTTCACGGAATGACCGTACTGTATTATTATATTAAAATGATAAACGCGGTCCTTCGCGCGGTAGTGCATTTTACTTTACGGCCTGCTGACACCGGAATCCTATGACATTCTGATCATTTTGTTTTGTTGTCACTAGCTAAATAAATCAATTCCTGAACAAACAAAGCTAAGCTAATCTTATAATTTTTAAAAAGAAACTATCTACCATATCTAGGTAAAATTCGCTTTTTGCGTGCGTTTCATGTTTATATTATGGTTGAATGTTGTGGATTACACGCATAAATGAATGCGTAACGGGTACCAATGTGACAGGTTAAATATATGCTACAATGCTTTAGTAAACGTTTTCTGCTTGAAATGTTATAAAGAAGAAAATTTGAATCAGTTACGAATAACGAATTGACCTATACAACTACATGTATGTACCCTATTTATTTTTACTTTTAGAACCTCTACATCATTATTTCTTGACCGTGCAGAGCGGTTACAACGTCAAAATGTTTACGTAGAATTTTATATCAGTTTGTAGCTCCAATTGAAAATTATAAGATAAAATCAGTAGGTTGAAAATATATTCCAAAGACAAAACGCTACAGCGTAAAAACCTGGCGACAGTGTAGGAAAGCGCGCTGGTAAAAAGTGACGTCATTAGCTATGTTTGAAGTACTACTAAAGAAAAAGTTTTCAAGATATTACAAAAAGAAATTCCCTGTGCAATGGGAAATATGCTGAAATATACATGGTGCAAATGTGAAAAGAAAATTCGAGAATTTAATTTGAGGCGCATTTCACCTTAATGTCGTTAGGACCTTCATTTAGAAATCGACCAAGCTGGTAACATTCAGAAACTATATATATGTACATGTATCAGTGTGAGGTCAGCCTTGCCACCAGGCTAGATGATAATATATTTTATTAAAGCTCCAAGCTTGTTTGTATATGAGTTTAAGCTCTACTGCTCTGTTTGGTGAGACCTTAAAGCTCATAGCAAAGTACTTTCAGCCTTTTATTCTAACAGAGCTCAACTATCTAACGTTTTGGCAGCAAGAGTAAGAACTGAATGGACAGATACTCATACAATGAAGGACTGAATGCCAGTCTAGTGTGTAGTGTTTAATATAGATAAATGCCAGTCAGGTGTGAGGTGTATAATATAGATAACAACCTGCCACATACATAGACACCACTTTTACCTGATTTATCAAAAAAAAAAACGCATTGCGAATTTTATGGATACAAACAGTTGTAACTAAAACATAGCTTTTTATAAGGCCTTCAAAAATATTATCGTAATTATTTACTACTAGTATATTCATTTGATAACATCTATGTATCATACGACCGTTACAAATAATTTCTTTTCATTAGGTATCACCAAAACACGGAAGAACTAATTGAACACCCATGAACAAAAGAAATCAGACGCATCAGGATGAATTTATGGAAATTGGCAAATTATATTAATCAATTACACATTTACGTCTATGACTTGTAATCACTTCACAGCACTCACATCACAATGGTTATCTTGACCAAGTCAAACACCCGATGCATATCATAATAAACTATGACCTCCTGCGCGTTTCTATGAAAGCAGATAATTCAACTTTCATACCGTGCTTATCGTATTTTACATTATTATTATTATTTTTATTATAAGTAGTACATTGTGTACTAGGACAGTGTTAATACTAAAATTGAAAATATTAAAACAGCTTATAAAATGACAAATGATATACAAATGTAGGATATTGAGGATTTTTAAAGAGAAGCACCAGTGTACTTTTGAAAGGCGATTAGAGAGACGGTAAGTTTCTTTTATAAATAATGACTTTTATATGCACTATCGTACAACAGTAGATATTATTTTGTATTGCAGATTTTTCTTATTTATTTTGTGTGCGTTCTTAAAGTGTAATTTATAGAAAGAGGGGGTGCAATGTTATTTTTGTACGTTAAAGCTTAATTCAAAATTTGTGTGCGAACAACGATATCCAATTGTCTACACGACACCGGAACAGGGTCTATATTTAATAAGTTACATGCACATTTAATGCATGGTAAACATTACCTTAGAACTCATTCTGTTTTTTTAACTTTAACAATAAATAAAGGAAGTGAACACTTTTCTATTTTCAGTGTGCAAAGTTCTGATGCAAATATCAGAAAGGAGAGAAGCCTGAAACGAGACAAAATACAAACTGACAGACATACTTTGATTTAAAAATAACTTAACCGTTGGATTGCTTAAAAACCATGTTCTGTGTTAAAACTCTGAATACATCTCTGGTAATGTCCGCAAGATGGACGCCGCCATCTTGGAAATCAACGGCGCACGACGCACGTCACTTTGCATTACGGTCTATAGGGAAATAACAAAAATGCGGGTTTCTACGTTTTTAGTAAGAAATAATGGAAAAACAAACAAGATGCTTGGCGATATTAAATTTCCAGATATAAATATGCTATAAAAAGCAAATAATGCATGCAATGATTCTAAGAAACTAGTGGTCCAAAATAAGGTAGAACAGACTTTAGTTGCGAAACATTTATATGGAGGGATGTATGAAAAAAGCAAAGGCACTTTTATCTAATTTAAAAGTACTCTGTCCTTGCACTGAAAAGAAATGGTTAAAAAAACTGCCTTAACCTTAAGTAAGGATCATACTGATACTGGACTTTAAAGCATACACACATTCAAGTTTTAGATATTTAGCATCTATACTGAATCACATTTTGTGATATCACAGGACCGAAAGCGGAGTGTTATTATCTAAAATCAAGATAAATAGATGTTGATACAGTATTGCCTAATTTTAACATTTCTGTGGGTGCATATGTCAAACCCACTACAGTTTGATAAATGACGACTTGATAAAAAAACATCTGACACCAGTAATAGAATGGCAATTGTAACATTTCAAATTTGTAAGCGATATAACTTATCTCTAGTCTAATAGTGATTAATGTTCTTTCACAGTGGCCGCAATTCACCCGAGGACAAATTTAATCGAAACAAGATGTGTAGTTATTGCAGCTTACAAAATAAAACGAATGTTCAAACGACTTCTTACTCAATTCGCTTGCATTCCGCAATTAAAGTGTCTCTGGTTTAAATATCTTCTCATCAATTTGTGATGTTTGCTTTTTACGTTAATGTAACTCTAATTCCGTTTACCTTAAGGAACACAATCGCAATGTTTCTTATAAATTCAAAGTTTGACATATTGCAGATGTATGCCAACAACGAGCTCACAGCTACAACGGAATGATGACAAATATGACTGTATTCATTTATGACTCTATTTCATTTAACATAATTTCGACATTGAATAACAGTTTTAAATGACTACATATGGCACAACTTCATTTGAATTTTACCCTTAATGTCACAGTATCTCATATGTAGATACGTGAATTAAATGACGTAACGACGTGACGTATGGAAACAAGTGCGTCCAATCGCATCTCGCATTTAAAGTAATAATGATGTACTGGTACGCATTAAAAAAAGTTCAGTATAGTTTTAAAAGAAAATGGCGTGTTGGGATTGACAATACAATGAATATGTTATTTTAACGTTGAATGAAATACACTAGGTTGCGATAGCCATGTGGTGATATTTCAACTTAAGTTTAAGATTTCGCGAATTAAACTTCATGAATTCACGATTTCAACTTCTCCAATTCACGATTTCACGATTTCTACTTCACGAATTCAACTTCATGAAATCACGAATTCGTGACTTTAACTTTGTTAGTTCACGATTACAACTTAAGGAATTCGCGATTTCATGTTCATGAATTTCCTATTCTCAATTTGAACTCACCGCTTTATATTTCAACTTCACGATGATATTTTAAACTAATGTGGGCCGCCAATTGAGCTAAAAGCATTTTTCCATTCTTATCTTTGTTTCCAAAAGAAAGAAAAAGTATTGCTGTCGTCTCATGTATTTAGGCAAACTCGTTGTGGTATACTTCGTTTTTAAAATAAATCCAGAAAAAATATTTTTTAAATGTAAACGTTTGTAATGTGATACATGTACTTGTTTTTCCCAAAATATATATTCAATTAAGTTTTAGCTCAAAGAATTTTATGTTTCTTCTTTAAGCAATAACAATTTCCATATATCAAGGAGCACTGCTTATTAGGAAATTAAACTTCACCAATCCTTAACTTGTCTGTTACATTGCCTCATAAATGTCAAGGGAATTGTCACTTCAGGAATACTCTAGGAGATAAGGGATCTACAAAGTTATCCCAGGAGATTCACACGGAGTAGTAACGGAAATACCGGAATGATATCATACTGTACGGTGGATGTCGTTGGTTGTGATATTAGTACAATACATGTATCATTTGAGATAACGAAATGCAAAATCACTTTGCAATTACATTTTTGGATTTACATTTTCACGTCAGTTTTATTGTTTTGTAGCTAATGAAAGGTATTTGTATAGGTTATATGTCTATAGTACAGGGTATGAAAATTTATTACATGGGGCGCGAGGGAACCGCAGGAATAAGTTTTCTCATCCAACAACCTGTTGACAATTTTTCCAACCCTTTAGACACAATTATAGAGATTTGGGATGGAGCTCGTTTCTGTAGTATCACGTCCTACTTGCAATGTATATGAAAATTAAACGAAATGGTATGTGTATTCCTTTTTTGCAGATATTGAGTCAACATGGAAATCAAATCGTGCTTTCTTAATTTGATTGGATCAGAAAGTAGGACAATCCGTGCCATTCTTTTTTCAAGTTATTCTAGATGATATTCCGACAATCCCATACACGTGACCTTATTTGTATGTTTTTCAAAGCATAAATTTCGCATTTTTATAAAATCAAAGAAAGGAAAAAACAGATCTAAGGCTGATGCAATAAGCAAAAAAAAGCACGACCAATTACGTTAATACATTCTTCAAAAGAGATGAAGGTTTCTCATCCACCTCCTTGTTCCTTAATATCCTGAGTAATAATCTAGATTCAAACATTAACACGGTTTCACTGATGTTGTTTGAGAAAATTACTTGGTGTCTTATAATTACTATCGCGATTGTTTTTGTTCCTGTAAGACAAATAATGTGATAGGGATTGTTCATGTCTTTGTCAACACATAACAATAATGCAATCTGAAGTTAGAAAAAGTGTTTGCTAGAGCATAGCTTTTTGTTAACACGCTCGAACACTTATAAAACAATAAGTTTACTATACTTGATAATTCAAGCACTCACGACAATATCACAGTTATATTGGAAATTATTTTGACAGTTTATTAAAATCACATTAGAAATCAATCTATACAAATGTTTGACAGCAGTGTATTGCGAGCCCTTCAATACATATTTTGGTTGTGTGTTACAAGAAAAATGACGAAGACACGTTATTAATATATGGCTACCGGTGTGTCAGTTGTAAATGAAGACATTGCTTCTGGAACATTGCAGTAACAATTAATAAGTAACTGTGATACAAAGTATCACAGCGGGCCAACAAACAAAAATCCCATGTAAATATTTTGAAAATTGGTGATAATTGATATTGAGGCATGTCCCCAAAAGAACTCGAGGGAACCAATTCTGGTCGACCTGACACGACACCACATCTACTGACTGACCTGTAGTATCGAAACTTTACTGTTATCAAATAATATTTATACAGTATGTCCAGGAATGCTCTATAGACCGTTCCTGGTATGTCTTAATTTTTCATTACCATTATCCTTATTAATTTGACATGAATGAAGATTTTTATGATTATTTGCCGTAAAATATGTTTAAAAAATTAAAAATGATTATTAAAACAGCAGAAAAAAGTTTTAAAAAAAATTGGGTGTTGATGGGATTCGAACTCGTGGTTTCTAAAAGTACACGTACACAAAAGTGTTTGTGTTATCGGCTTTATCCATTACACCACGGAGGCAGACTTAATACAAATGGGAAAAAATTAGCTAAGACAATATTATATGACCAGCGACACGGGAAAATGGGCCTTTGGACCAAATACTTGGAAACTAGCTTTCTTGTATATTTTGAATAAACAATATTTCAATATCAATATTGGAAAATTTCAGTTACCTGAGTCCAGTACATACAAAACTACAACAGTTTGAAAAAGTATACCTAAGGCGTCATTTTTCACTCTAAAAATGACGTCACATACCACAATTTGACGTCAAAACTCACTTCAATTTACATGGGCATTAAACTATTCCGGTAATCATTTCCTAACAGCATCATTTATTTTTGGTTGCAACATTATATACTCTTTCAATATATATCATATCTGGTGGACTATATCATGTCTTTTTTCCACGATATGCCTTTTTCATAAGGTATAGCCAAAATAAAAAAAGAATCATTTTAAATCGATGTTGCCATAGTAATGGTCTTGGAGGATTTTGAAGCCAGTATTATGTTTCTGTTGAGGAAAATATAGTGGTTATCAGTTTTTAACATTGTTTTTGCATTTAAAGCGACTGCACTCCAGATGGACAAGTTACGATAAAAAAAGAAAATTTTCAATTTCAAGAAAACAATTGTCATTACTGTATCAGGGGCATTGTATTATGTTACGTGACAAGTTTTCTAACAAAAGAAACAATTAAAATGTGTTGTTTTGCTTACTTTTATTGTAGAAAATATCACCCCGTGACTAACGGGGTGGGCTCTTTGGTATATCAATATTTTTAACTCGCATAAAATCAGCTGACTCCGTAGTGTAGTAGGTTAAGCCCCTGTAATTTTTTTGTAAGCGCAAAGATCCGAGTTCAAAACCTGGCTCGGGTAAAAAAAAATGTTCTACCTTTATTTTTAGCTCTTACACAAAGAAAATAATCTTGATGCTGACAAATTGAATATATATTGATTTTACCAAAAAATTAAAATTTACTTAGAATTTGGAGTGCAGTCGCTTTAAAGAGGGTGACAAAAATGTAAATTTTATGGGTTTTTTTATCAATTATTGTCGAATAATGTAACAAATGTCCGAAGGTACATTTTCGCGCGTCGAAGGTCATATATGTCTAAAAAGGCCATAAAAGAATATTCAGTCGACTCGTTTCGTTTCTATAATGTCAAAGGTTGTGTTAGTGGAAAAAGCAATCATATATCCATTTTTCTAGGTGTAGATTGCGACTGAAACGTGAAAAGCGCTTTTTTCTTTTTTTACCAGCGTATATTAGATTGCGCCCTCTATGAAACGAACGACAGCTCAATTACAAACGACAACTCTTGCTTTTCAAAAAAAAATTGACTGTGTCTACAGTTTTCATCTCAGAAGTACCTCAATTTTATAATGAAGAGAGACGCATATGTTCGATCTAGTGCTTAAGTCTCCATGCATCTTTTACTTACCACGTATTAAATATAGCGGGCCGCTACTGCGGCCCGCAATAATCTCACAATTTATCAATCTTACAATAATTTTACCGGAATGAGACGTAAATGCACGTTCACATGAGCGAAATATTGCACAAATGATCAAAAGCTAGATTAAAGCGTCCTTCAACCATTTGCGTTTACTTTTATTCTCAATATGTGTGTGCATAGTAGACACGTTTAAAACAGTTTCATTGTCAATTACCAGAATGTCTATGCAATTACAAGACTAAGTTTAATAAAATTTTACTCTCATTTCAACTTTGATTGTTCGTTGAATTTTAATACATTTTACACACACTTAGAATATACATGTCCATGCACCTTTTAAAAAAAGCTATGTTGGAGCTGTCGGATGACTTGAAAAGCGTATTCACCTTTTGGATCAGAGCGTCCCTAGATAGATCCCCAGTAGTGCCGTGGTAGTAGTGTCCTTATGTGTCCACATTGTCTCTCTATTTTCGTGGTTGATTAATTATAGAGTGAGTTTCAAGACGAATTAATCTAAATTTTGAGAACTAACTTTGCAATCTAAAACCAATAAACTAGTATAACCTAAACAAAGCTAAATGTATAATTACTACAGCTAATTAACTTAGTATTATCAGGAAGAAGTAATTCTAATAATTGCATAGAAAATAGAAATGTTTCAAAAAACTGTCCTAGAAAGTGCAACGTGCATTAATCCTTTCTGAAAAAACAACGAATGTGTGTAATGGATTATTATAAATTATTGAAAATGCTTTTAAACAAAAGTCTCTTGTAATTCATAACCAACGTATCGTTCAAATGCTTGTAGAGCAATGTTGTTCAAAAGTAGTCAGGTTTTGTCAAGTTCCGTTGAAGCAGGAGTAATTGCAAAAATTATTAGTCGATGCAGCTAAACAATGTATAAAATGATGCCGTCACTTGACCATATCTTGCGAATTATTATATATTTTGGCTCGCCTGAGCACTCAAATGTGAGCTATCGTCGCCTGATGTCCGGTGTATGTCTGTCTGTCCACACTTATTGTGCGTGCACACTAGCGGTCACATCATTTTAAGTCCAATCATCATGATGTTTATCTTTACGTTCAAATATAGGTCACGTGGGTAAAACTCTTGGTCAACAGGTTTACAAGATGCCACATTGACCCCCACTTATGCTGAAAATCGGTCAGAATGTGTGTCGAAATAATTTCAACTAATAAAACACCATGTGAGCAGATGCCACATTGACCCTCAATCATCCTGCGATTTCTTCAGAATGTGTGTCATAACAATTTCAATGCCCAGTTTGAACCGGAGTAATATAGGATCATCGTTAGTCATCCGGTCAAATCATACAACCCGATTGTCAACACTCTAGAAAACACTTTCTGTACCAGTTATCTTCAAAAAAAGTCAGATTGTCTTAATGCATGCACTCTGGTTCAAGGTCAAAACTAGGTCATGTATAGGTCAAAAACTATGTCAACTTATCACATCTTGCAATATAACACGAGGACGCTCTAAAAGCAATACATCATGACAATGTGTCAGAAAATATCTGTCTTGAACTCTAAATCATGTTCGATACTGCGTCCTGTGATGTTAAACACATTGCCACTTGTCAAAATAATAGAAACAACTTGTGAACATCTAGAATCCACATTTAATACCCATCTGTCTTGAATATTAGTCAGAATGTCTGTATTAATGAAAGCTATGTCAGGTTTGAAACTGGATTACGTGGGGTCAAAACTTGTTCACCTAGTCAAATAATCTTTTTAACGACAATGCGTACACTCTATAAGCTACATTTAATACCAAGTTATCTTGAAAGACAAAATGTATCTAATGATGAACTGTAATTGTTTAAAACTGGGGCAAGTGTCGTCAATAACTACGTCACCAGGTCAAATGATAGAAAACCCGTGTTAACATGCTAGACGCCCCATATAAACCTTAATCATCTTAAAAGTTTTCAGGCATATATGCTTTGATGATTTCTAAGCCAGGTTCAAAAGTTGGTCACAGAAGGACAAAACCCAGGTCACCATGTCAAATAATGGAAAAAACAAACACTCTAGAAGCCCCATTGCGAACCCGGTCTTTCTACAAATTGGTCAGGATGAATGTCTTTACAAATACTAAGTCAAGTTTAAATCAGGTTTAAATCTGGGTGACATGGAATAAAAATCTAGGATACAAGAAGAAACCATAGGAAAACTTTGTCAACATTCTATAACTCACATTCTGAAACAAGTCAGTTTGAAAGTTGGTCGTAAGGTTTGTTGTGACGTACTCTGGGTTAAGTTTAAAACTATGTTTCGCCGGGCCAAAAACCTATGACTTTAGTGGATACAATTTCTAAGCAGATTTAACATTACCTATGGCTGACCTTTTGATCTTATAATTGTCTTTCTGGCAAAAGTAATTAGGTAAGCGATATTATGCAACCTAGTCCTTTTTACCATTTTTCACTGTTTAAGTCTGAGTTTCATTCATATTGTCTTCATTACGCGTTGACCTTTATTGTAGCAAAACATTTTAAACAAAATTCTGAAGAAACTAGTTAAAGTACCATGTACATGTATGTAACAAAACGTGTAAAAGGAATATACTTGCACAGCTATTACTCTGAAATTTCAATGCAATGGTTATGCTTTCGTTTTCGTCTGGCTTATCTGTTATATAACATGTACACATATTAATGCACATTATTTTATTAATGTGATTTGTTACACAATTTAATATAAATCCCGCTTGTACTTTCAGTTGCATCCAAAATTAATATTCGTTTTAAATGTGCATGAGTAATGCAAACGATACATTAAACAGATACTTGTTTCCGTTTTATCAGGTAATTGAATTAGATACGTCCGACACTTGTCACGCAAATGACGGGGATAATAAATGGAGTTACACCAATCATAGGTGCATCAAACAAAACCGCAGAAACGTGTATAAAATGTAAAAGTTCAGCTACATGTACAACTAATATATTAAAACCTTGGTCGGCTGTTGGATTTCAAGTAATGAACTGATAATTATTCGGGTGTTTTCGTTTAGTTTAAGCATCAAACACAAGTAAGTATCAAATGCTAATTATATTTACCAATGTGGGTTTTACAATTTGTTTCAAAACGTTAGATGTCACAAGAAAATCCTGTAACAGAATAAGTACAGACCCATTAAAAAGTCGTAAAGTGAGCACTTTTACAAACTAAATGTCACTGACTTTGTGGTCACGTACACTTTTGTTGAGTTATGGCAAGCATATAGAGCTTGTTTAAGGAAATAAACGTACGCGTTTTATAATTGTTTAATATTTTTGTCTTGCTTGAAAGTCAGCCTTTGAATATTTTACTGATACAATGGATGGGGCGGCGTCAATGTTTCACGTAATATGACATCGGCATGATTTTTAATCCGGCACCATTTATGTTCTTCTCGTACACAATGTACATATTTTAGACGGGTAAAAATCATTATAGTCTCAGTACTAAATGTACAAATCATATTTACTTGGAAATAGATCCAATAATATATGAACTATATTTTGCTCTGCTGATCTTGTTATGTACATGATAAGTTTGGTAAGTTTATTTTCAAATAGTCCTGTAGGCCATATGGCCCATGAGGATTTACAATCATGAAAATGGCGAGACAAATACAACAGTGAAACGGAGAAGGTTCTATAAGAACAAGAGTTTTAACAATTGCCGATATAAATTTTACAATGTTTTTTTTGTATCTAATACAAAAAAAAACAACAACAAAACAATTCATAACTAACACTAATCATATAATGATCCTCTTTTGATCTTGTCGAAACGAAACACAAGATCAACAATCGGATTTCGAAATCATTAAGCCCCTAGTTATTTTAATTTATTTACTGCCATGAAATATATTCAACAATGTAAATAAGCTAGAAAAGTCACAAAATTATCATAACTACAAAAGCTCAGTTGCGGTCACCAAACAAACTTAATTTTCGCAACTCTAAAGCACAGAATATATAATTTCCTAATTTACGTGTTAAATTTTCATTTTCTGAGTTTACCAATTCTAACAATTTTAACATATTAGGTCGTCTCCAAAAATAAGATGGTAACAAACGTTTTCTCAAATCAGAATATAATTGACACTCGAGTAAAAAATGGTATTCATCTTCTAAAACATTACATATAAAACATTTTCTTTCATTTATAGGTGTACTATTTGGCTTCGTCCCTCTACCAGTTTCAATATGTAATCTGTGGGAAGATACTCTTAATTTTGTCAATTCGATACGGTACTTTTTTATATTAACCAGACGAAGATACGGTTGAAATTTGAAATAGGAAATTTGTTTATAAAATAATGCCCTACTAGAGTTCTCCAACCTACCTGACCAGTTTTGCACAAATTGATCATGGAGTCTCTGTTTTACAGTGCATAAAATCAAATCAGTATTGCCAACACTTTACATCAACCAAGCATCGTGAAAACCTAGATCACATAAAAGAGATTTTACTAAAGAACACCAATTGGATAAATTGGGAACATTCTCAAAATCATGTTTCAACATACTATACACTTTCTTAACATACTTTTTATCATCAGTTTTCAGTATCTTTACCCAATACTTCAAAATATTTAAACAGCGTTGTGTTTTATAAGTTGATCTACCTAGCTCACCATATATAAAATCGTTTTGTGTAGTTTTCTTAACATTTAAAATGTTTTTACAGAATTTCATATGGACCCTTTCTATTGCGTTTCCATGTATAAAACCCCATACTTCACTACCGTAATTTAGTATTGGACTTATGAGTTTATCAAATAATTCCACTCTATGTAATACTGAAATATCTAAAAATCTATACAAATATTTATTCATTTTAAACATTGCTTTCATCGCCTGGCCTGCAATAGTATTTTGTGTAATAATGTACATGTACATTGCAAACATTTGTCATTTAAATTCATACCTCGAGATAGTACAAGTGTTTGCAGAAAAAAGATCATTATTTTCTGTGGCACTAATTACAGTGTTTGCTACCATGATAAAGCAGCAAAGTCATTTTGTAGACCAGTATAAAATCAAAATTACTGCCTCGGCTTGGCAAAATCTTTTTCAATTTGTTTTTGGTAGTGGCAAACATTTTTGCGTTTTACTAGAAAATTTATTCTAGAATTGATAGATAATTCAACATGATACAGACTATAATAGGGTTATTATTAGATCCAGCATGCCGGACTTGCTCGAGTCGAGCGTCGGATCGTATGGATCACATTACTATACTAACAACCCTTTTATTATATTCCTTTTGACACTTCTCTGCGCGAATAAACTTAATTTAAATGACATTTTAAGCATAAGATTGAAGAAAAACTCTTTTTAGCGCGAAATATACGTAGTGCGCGACGTCATTTTATTGACGTCATCGTATAAATAAGTGGTTACGACCAAGTCAAAAGCGACGTTATTAACGTCATGTGTAATTTATGGCCAATTGAATGCACTCTTACAAATAGTGCCGCTTTTTGTGTATTGCACGTACATACAATACGGTTTTTATTTTTGTCAGGCCATATTTGATGCTGGAATAGAGGCTGTATTTTTGACAGAATATTTATAGGTACATGTATATAATAAAAACTTATACATGCTCACTAAATTAATAGGAAACATGTCTCTATATTTCGTTTGAAAAATTGGATGATCTTTTACAGTTAACAAGGATTCCGATAAAAGAGGAAAACTCCTAAGTGAAGATCAATTTTATACGAAAGAAAATAAATTCAATATAGTGCATATTAATAAAAACAGTTAGTGCATATTAATCAAAACAGTTATGCATTAACAAGTACCAAATTTATCACCGTTCCATTGATTTAAAATAAATACAAATATTTCTATCAATCATCTGCGAAAATACATTTTTACTTCTCCAAACCTATATAGAAGGGTATCTAAGTGTTATAGCTGATTATACTAGGAGTGTAAACTGAATTGTTTTCAACTTGGCGGATATGCCAAGGGAGCCTTTAAATACCTGTTCAGTATTTACGACCACAAAGGTGTGTCACCGATGACGGTAACAAGGCATGTCAAGACATGCAACAGTCAACTTATCAAATCAACCATAGAACACTAATAGAAACAGTAAGCAATACGTTCATGCTGCCATTATGATAAGGTATTCACTGCAGAAGCTGCACAGTCAGTAACATTAGAGGAGTGAAATAGGTTTCATTCGCTCGACTACTTAAAAGAAATGCAAAAACTGACAACATATACTGGCAGCTAATTCAATTTCAGCGTAGGATAAAAGTAATGTTTGACAGTATTTTGTAATAAAGGGCAACATCTCAAAACGTTTGGGAACAATATATTAGGAACGTAATAGGAAGTGTTGCTATTTGACACATGATTTCCGCACTGAGTACATACAAGAAGATTGTTGTGTCGTTTTGTTTTGTAATATCCTGTAATACGACTCAACATAGAGATGCAAATCTCCCCTGTATTATGATTATGTATAATGATCATGAAACTAAACAACCTTATATTAAATGTGATGTATATATTGTAAGGTTGGTGGAAGATGGCTCTCCGACCCCCATTAAACCAGTGGACGGGGATGATAAATGGGGTTACCCTTTTAGGTCCCGAAAAAAGAAATCTACCAAGTCTGAGGATCTTTTCAAATTAGACAATTAAAAGTGTTCTCAAATACGAAGGAATAGTCAATGGTTAATTGCAAATGCATCCACAATATATCCCAAATTGTTAAGTTAGTCAGAACTATGCCGCCAAATTCTTAACACTCTGTTTTGCAACTAGTTGCATGAAAGGAATCGAAGGTTTGAATTATTTAAGTTATACACACTTACATGTATATACAAAATATGTATTTGTAAAAAATCTGTAGTAAAAATACTTCAAATTACTTAGTACTGTGTTTCTAAAACGGTAGTATTGCAATCATATATAACTTGATTCCTGGTTTTGCATTATCAAACCATCACAGGTTATATACAATATCTTTCATAATCAATGATACTGACTAAATTAAACTTGTCAAAGTGGTGCGCTCATACGAGACTACAGAATGTTAAAGTTAATCATATAAAAACAGCTAAAACTATAAATAGCTCACACATACTTTACTTCAACGTTTTCTTCTGTCATTTCAAGTTTTGGTTTCTTGTAGAAAACATGTCTGTAAAATGGCTTTCATAATTATGATTTTCTTCAATAATTCGGCCCACCTGTTAAACAATTTGCTCGTTACCTACCTATACTGTCTGGTCTTAATCAAAAGCAGTCTCTGCCCTTTAAAATTTCAAAAATTCAAATATCTTCTTACTTGATGCGTAGATGGTGAGTTAATGTGCTAATTTTCTTAACCAAACTCGCCTATTCCAAAAGTCATGATAAAGTTGATTACTTCTGACCTGTCTGCGATTTTGGCATTCCATGAAATGGAATGACACCATTTTGAAGTCGTCAATGTTACAATCACGTCGCTTGGCAAAATTCTCAATTCACAAGAAAATGTGTACTAAATTGTTATTAAACCAGCACCAAATTGAGACCTCCTGTACAAATTTAAAACACCTTTTATGATTCCATATACTACATGTAGCATACTCTTGATCACCCGTACTTTTTTAACTTGATCGCGTGTATATAAATTGCGATAACAATGTAATTTTACAGATATGTTGCAGTCGTTCTTGTCATTGAACGGATAATGAAACTGAATATGTCAAAGTTAAGGAACTGATCTCACTTCAAATGAAGATAGAGTGATCAATTACTGACATACAACTTCCGATATTTGGCATTATGTGACATCTCACGCGGCAATTTCCTGTACCTTGGACACATACATTACGCAAAACAATGTAACTAACAATAGTTTAACTCTATGAGCTGTAGAATTGTACTTTGCCTTCCGCAGGTCATACCGTAAACTATCGTCTGAAGAGACGGGGATATAAAGATAGAACAACGAAAGCGATGTTCTTTGTCGTTCTGGCTGATTAATACATGTATTAACACAAATATAGCTTGGGGATCCGGTGAAAGGTTTAGTCATTCTGTAATCTTTTTCTTACCCAGTACTTGCACTAGATCTCATTCAAACGTTTTGTATCTTTGCTATAGAATTATCACCAATAATGTTATAACAATAATTCAAAACACTATCAGAAAATGCTTAAATGCCCAAACTTCGTATAGTGTTTTATGTTTTACAACATGCAAGCAGTATGACGTCATGCATTGTCGACAGAAGCGATCTGCAAGCCGATATAATGTAAAGGCATATAAAGATTAGACTTACGAATGGCGCACTCCAAGACTTTCACAAATAA
>JAFMSR010000004.1:55230528-55255528 GCA_022818135.1 Saxidomus purpurata
TAAAGTAGCTAGTGAATAACAGTCAATAATTCGAGTAAGGATTAAGTTTGTTGTCCTTATGTAAATCGCAAGTGGCGGCTTAGCTCGGTCAGTACAGCATTCAATCTAATATCTCTATAAACGAAGGGCAATGAGTTCGATTCCCGGTCCAAGTGTTCTTTTATTAATTTTTTTTTACAAAATCAAGCCATCAATTGCGTTCAAGTGATGCGGTGGTCGAGTGGTTAACGCTCTGGACTACCAATCTGGAGGTCCCCGATTCGATCCTCGGCCGGGGCACTGGGAACTTCAGAAACGCTTTTCAGTGTTTTCCACCTATCTGCAATGAACTGGTTAGAAACCCAGAGTTAGTCCTGCATGTATCGGTACTATACAACGTTAAAGAACCAAGGGGTCTATTCGTAAAAGAGCTAGGGTCTGGTACCCAGATTCCTTTGTATCTGCTTCTGTCTTTAAAAAAGGGACCACAATAGAAATAAGAGCTTGCTCTTTATTGTGTCATCATAGGTACTTGGTACTGAAAAAATACATACAGACATATACTGAAAATTGCGCCGACCGTCTTTTTTACAGATAGTTCTTGTATCTTTTGTTTTATTCAGTTGTTTGTAAAGCTCTTAATATTGACAAAGAGACATAACTGCGACATGACATTATGTTATTTAAGTTTTACTCAGCTCCCATGGTCGATATCGGTGTTCTGTTTTTATCTTCCGCTAAGTTCAGTTTTGACAGGGGCTACAATGCTGGTTATGTCAGGAAATTCACTTGAAACAGTATTTCTTCTACCATATGCATTTCAAATATAGAATTTGAAACTACCTCTGCTACCTCGGCTAGTACAATCAACTTAATTATGTACATGTACATTATTTGGAAATCCGATGGGAATGATGGATAACTTCAAGTCCAACCCTCATATTAATCGATTTGTGAGGTAGAAAAATATTGAACGTCGTATAAATTACTCAAAAATCTTTTTTTGACAAAGCCAAGAATGCATTATGACTATAACTGAAGGACCATTTACACAATGTATTTACCAGTTTTATACTGTCCTCTTTTGTTCGGAAAAGACAAAGGACGCCTTGTAAAAGTGTCCGTATGAAATTTGTTGTCGTTTGTCAATAGAATAGTCTAAATATCCATTAATAACGGATAGGGGCGATAAACCTTTGGATATTATAGTGATGCCGACACGATTGCATCTTCGGATGCAACCATTATAATTAATAGTCATTTAAATGACAGACTGGTAAATGTATTTGACTTTTAGCAAATCAAATCCTTTTACGATATTTACATGATTGCAATTGTTCTACCGAATGTATTTAAAGTCTCACTATCAAGTCATGCATTGATGTATAAAACTTAGTGAGTTTTGTGCGAGGCAGCTCACGTTCCTAAGGAAATTATCTGCGATGGAACATTTGTAAGAGGTATGCAGAGAAAAGGAAGACATTTAAATTAAAACAAAAACAACATGCTGATTATATATTTGAGCTCTGCTTAAATAAAGAAAACTAAAGAAAGATGTACATGTATACAGACACAAACAGTTTAATTTTTGTTTCTTTCTTATTTGTCTTACATCCACGCAAACATTCTTCGAAATATTTGACCTAAATTCAATTGGTATATTATTTGTGTCTTAAATGTCAGTAAAGAAACACTGACACGATCGTCCGAATTTAAAAACAAAACTTTTATAAAGACAAAACATTCACCTAATTTCTTAAGATGAGTTAACATAATATTAAGAGAAGTGTGACGAACTAGGAGCCAAAGCATAAATACGTTGGCTTTGTGATGTATGTTACTGGTTAGTATTCTAATCATTTAATTTCACTAGATTAAAATACAATGATCAAATTAAATTATCAAAAGAAATTCTAATATGTATTTACCGTTCATTTTATATGCAGTTACTCTGTTTCACGATCATACAGGTTCTAGAGTTCAATCTAACTTTAATGCTTGATACTATTAGTACATTTTAGTATACCAAACATGCAAAATATATAGGAACTTCCGTTCAAAATACACATATCACTTCTGTCTCAAATCAATGTTTTCTCATTGTAGGATAGCATATAAATGTATTTAAGTAGACTTGAACACTATCAGCCAGCAAAGATGATTTTAACCTGATATCTGTTAATTTTGGCGAAATACTTTGCATGATGTGAGAAAACAAATACACATAATTATACGCAATGACATGAAGATATAAAAATCAGAATATTAAGCTTATTGACAACTATTGTCTTCAAAGCTATCCGCATTTATGCACATATGGGAGCTTTGGCAGGAGCTGTATGTGGGGATACGGAAATGACGCATTCTGATACCGGAAGACCCTAGGCTCCATGCCAGTAGCGACTGTATAGTGTACTGCTGAACACACTTTTTGTACCTGTTCGTTGGCCTGTAGATGTCTCTTAGATGACCGTTGTAAAATGTCATATAGCGCCATCTGTAAACACAATTAAAATAATATGTGATGATACGATGTAATTATTTCGTAAATGAATTATCTTCGAGTATAATTATTTTAATAAGTGCTTTGTTTTCTATCTGTATACATTTGTGCACTTTATAATAAAGCAACAATTGTGCAACTGAAGTCGTTAGTATAACGTTTCGGTATATGATTACTTTTAGTTGATGCAAGTGTAGCTTTAAAAATATTTTAAACGGTTATAAACGTAAAGTCGCATTATTAAAACTACATGAACACGCATAGACGACAATGTTGGTGCAGACAACTTAATTATTCTTTTGAGATAAGTTTAGCGATTATAATAAGAGTGAGGTAGCGCCTGATAAAAGCTAAACATTCATTCTTCAAATTCGGTTAAAGCTGTTTTTTGGTTTTGTTTTGCTTTGCTACTATGTAAGTCTATACATATCTGAACAACACTTCTCAATCTTTAAACAAATCAAGCAAACAAAACTTCTGCCTGTCTCCAATTTTTTAACAAATGACCCCCTATGTACAACAAAATATCAGTACAACTAGTACACTGTTTCCTGCTTAATGGGGCAATACCAAAGATTTGTGAAAACATTTTTTGTAACGTACAATGTCATGACAGAAAGTGTGTGGTTAGTGAATAAAGTTTTGTCATACCATATAAATTAGCATGTAATTAATTGAAGACAGACGGTTTTAATCGGTGACGCTTTTCCTTCGATTCTACATTTAAGGTATAGGAGGGGGGGAGGGGGGGAGGCTTCCGAAAGCAACAAGACTAAACATTTAGACGTAGAAAAGACTTATGAAAATATGTATATGTCTTTATACGTTCTAAATACAATTAAAAGAAAGTAACGTTGAAGATGTTGATATATGAAACTATCGAAGATAAGAGATTTTGCGGTTGCTTACCAGTGCTAAAATGCATTGTGCAGGAAAATCGTCAATTACAAATCAGTATAAATGTACGAGTTTATAATAAATCGTCTCCTTTAAGATTAGAAATGGATCACCCATGGTTGTGCTTTCACTCATATAAGTACACTTAACTCTTCTGAACTATTCCAAAAGAGGTCTATTGTGATATTAATTTACTTTCACAAAAGAAAAATACTAAAACCGAACACCGAAATGTATTTGATGAATACATCGTTATAACAAAGTCATATCGAAAACTAAGTCATATTTACAACTAACTTATGGCAAGTAATACAACAAAACACCATTTTGTTAAACATAATATGTAGATTATACTAGCTAGTTCTAGAAAATTCACACGCACTATCTGATTATAAGTTCAATAAACTTAGGCTGCTATATTTCCAAGGTGACTGTTGCCTTCTGCAAAACGACGAAATGCTTGATCATCTTTATTGATTACCGATCTTTGTTATAGTTTTGAAAATGTTCAGTTCTACACTGTTAACAAATAGTATGTGTGTTTTATTTTTATTGTGATAGATATGGTTTAAGTTACACGTAACAATTATTCAAATAGACACACTTACGTTGGACAACATGTGTCATTGTCACTCCATTTATGACAAATTTTACACGTTACAGGAAATTGTTCAACATACTTCGACTTGTCTTTGTTTTTGCATCCTTTTGGCTTGAAAATGAATTTGGGTAGGCTGTTTTGATGTCTTTTTGTCTGTAAACGAAAATAAAGTAACTAAATGGAAATTTATGAGGCGTATTTTTAAATGTAGCCGGTCACGTAAAAGAACCAATGGACTTTTCGTAAACGAGCTATGGTCTGGTACCCGAATTCCCTAGTATCTGCTTCTGTCTTTACAAAAGGGACCACAATAGAAATAAGAGATTGCTCTTTATTGTGTTATACTTGGTACTTACATACATACATATACTGAAAATTGCGCCGACCGTCTTTTTTAGTATATTACTGTGGATAGGTGTACGGAGGGGAGAAATACTAATAGTCTCGAGAGCGATTAATATAAGTTGTAAGAACTTTTTCGCAATCGAGAATAAATGAATTAGTATAAACTAATAGTTGCGACATATATTTGAGGAATATTGTAAACAACATCATAGCATGAACCCTTTAATGTTCTTGTGTAGTTCACAGAAAGAAACACACTTTGGAACAATAATTTGGAAAAGACAAACTCCTTCAGTTTTGTCGCAAATGAGTTATGTGTCTTCCATGAATTATCAATTGGAGAGCTTCTTTGGCAATATGACTCTATTGAATCGGCCGAACGTGCAGCCATTTCTTTCAATACTTATTATCGAACACACTTTTGAAAACAAGTGTTTGACGTGCAAAAGGCTTCCCTCAACACTATTAAGCATAGATTTACATGTTGTATAAAATAATCCACAAACTACAACGTAAAAATAACTAAGGATAAAGAAAATAAACTTACGAAAGCTTTTCGCATGCGCCTTTTGAGCACATTACGATACTTTCTCCTTCAATTTTGAACTATTCTTCTTGTTGCTCTTGTACAGTCGTCGGTCGAAGAGACGAACATCAATTTTGTGTGTTTTCTTCTTCTGGTGCCGGTACGACAGTCTCACTCGCACGTTGAGCGCTTACTCCAGTTCGACATAAGCAAATTCCGAAAGTGACGACCAAAATCAATGCCTGGAAATCATGAATCGTAAATCGATTCATTGTCGAATGATGTGTTTGGTCTTCTTGCAGCTTTTAAGGTATACATTTATATTGTTGATCTTACTACTAACGTTTCTTCAACGAGCTGTAATTAAAAAATAATATTAGACAGGTGTTGTGTTGATGCTCATGAAAAAAGTGATGCTGAGAAACAGGTCTAGTTATTTTATTTATGAACTTTTCCTATAGTTACCATTAACGGAACATGTATTTTGAAGACCTCGTTTCATACCTATAAAGCATCTTTTGCATGACAAAATTTCATGAAACACTTATTAGTGTTAGTTAATGTGTTTAATGAATATCAGTTGTAATTATGTTACTATTTTGATTATTTTTACAAGTATAGTAGTTTAAATGTCAAGTTTCGGAGCTGCTATTTCGATAAAAATAAGAAACCATATTAATTAATGTCAAACACTCGTAGATGAAACAGTTATTTTTTCTGTTACTATCAAAGTATCACGTGATCACTAATATATATCGAAAACGAGCTTGATCACACTTTAATCAGGTTTGATCATTTTCGGTTTGTCTCGTTCGCTTACGGGTCACTTAGTGATTTGAGTTTTTAACGCGTGCAAACATTTTCAAATAGACATAAAACAGACATGTCATTCTCACATCCAGGTTATATGATCTAAAGAGAACGCTTAGAGTCCAAATCTCAGTAGCAAAAAACTAAAAAAAAAAAAAATGTCCATTTGCATGTTAGTAGATAGGGTGAGCCCTGACCGTGACTTCTTTAGGTTGGCAAATTGCACTTTTATGTTACAGCTAAGTATAAAACGCATGCAGTTAAACAGAAAGTAGCATTCAAGAACACAAGCGTGTATGCCGATTATTTAGCAATATATACCGATTGTCCGAAGGTAATAGAATTGTTATAAAATTAAAATTAGTATGTAGGAAATGAAATTATCAAATAAAAAGGAGAGAACGACCGTCTCAACAACATTTGCAACACCAGTATATTACTACATACAAAGATACGTTTAATTTGTATTCAACGCGCTTTTAACGAATGTAGTGCAGAATTGCCGTAAATTCTAGGGATGGGAACGAATATTCGAATAGTCGAATATTCGAAAATCGGCCGAATATTCGAATGCGAAAATCAAATTCGAATATTCGTAATTTTTTTTTTGTTTAAATAGGTAGCAATCTAAAGAATGCTAATTATGCCGAATAAAACCGTTTGTTCTGTATTGTTTGTTTAGAGCGTGTCAAAAATTTCCCAATTAACACGAAAATTGCAATGCATAATTGACAGGGGGGCATCGTTACGGATTAGCAGTTTGCATCAGGTGTTATTGTGGTGACTTTTTATCTTTTGTTCATTTTAATTGTCGCCTGTTTTATGTAACAAATTTTAAAAGTTGTTTATCTCACAATGTTCCAGGATCAACGTCATGTTTACGGAAACGAATAACCAATACGCTTATACATGTATTAACTCAACTGATATAACTCTTTCGTTGTCCAATCATTCAGAATAACTCAAATATTTTCCTTTAATAAATATGTTTGAAATTATTTTTAACATCCTTACTTTAAGTTTGATCTTCGCTAAACGATATTAATTTACTGTACGTAACATGCCTCCCTCGCGTGTTTGGACTTATTTCACTATGTACATGTTGATCTTTACGCATGTAAATAAAAATTATCAATGTTTATTTATTTATTTGTTTTCCCGTATCTGCCCTGGAAAAATTAATCCAGTTAAAGTAAGCGCCAGTTTCAACAGTATTTCAGTTATTCCAGGCGTATTTAGTAGTTTTCTGCCACAAACTCCACGAACCCACAGCCCTCCATCAGCGAGAGAACGCTGAGAAACAAACCCAGTTTCAACAGTATTTCAGTTATGTCAGGCGTATACTTTCCTAACTTGACCACGGAGGCAGTCACAATGAATGAATAAAAACAAAACACAACCCAGCCCTGCACGATAATTAATGCACAGCATTCATCTACCTCTAAAATTGAAAAGGGAGATAATTACTTTTTCTTTAACTCAAATTAGTCGACTATCTAGAAAAATGCAAAATTCTTATTTTTAATTATTAAAAATTTATTAATATTATACACAAGAAAAATGTAAAAACCGGTTGAAATATTATCTCAACTTTTACTTGCGAAAATTTTTTTTTTTTCCATATATATACAGTTAGACATTCATAGTTTATAGAAAAGGGAGGTAATCTCTTTTACTTTAATTCCATTTTAACGGCTATTCTGAAAGAATACAAATTTGTTTTTTTTAAATCTTTATACATACAAATATTTTACGTAATACAAAGATAAAATCGTGAAATGTTAGCCAAACTTCTCCTTGTGGAAAATTAATAATTTGTTTCTTTATATACCGTTTTAAAGTAAACACTTTCATACTAAACATACTGTAGTGGCGTATCCGTCGTGTTAAGAAAATATACATGGACACCACAAAACGAATATTCGAATATATTCGAATATGCCAAACCGAATATTCGAATATTGATTTTAGTATTCGTTCCCATCCCTAGTAAATTCAAATGCGATAAAAGTAAAACATCAGGTAATTATTTGTTGAAATTTAAGCGTAATATACGTAATTATTGCTTTTTATCCATTCTAAATGCCTGCTGCGAAAAAAGAAATAACGTACCTGTAGTCCGTGTGTGTTAAATGTGTTCATCTTCGCATATAACGTCTTTCACAAAATAGGAAATGAATCGCTCTTTGATGAAAGAATGGCTTGTGCGTATCTATATAGAAGTTCGAAACTTGTCATTTTTATGCCAATGTTCTTTAATGTGTGTACATAATTTCAGACAAAGCTAAGTGATTTGTTGATACAGATCCTGTAAACATTGATAAATGTCATAAACGTAACTACGGATCAACCCATTGGATAATTACAACGTCTGAGTCACTTTAAATGGATACATCGAATAATGATTGCTATTGAAGACAGAATTGAGGAGCGGTGAACCATTTAAAATATACCTGGGATAAATCTACGGAATCCATTTGGTGACAACACTTTTTGCAGGTTCCTCTTATCAAGAGAGTTTCGTTGCGTTAAGATGCTTTGGTTATATCTGATAACAACAACGAAAGAAAA
Source organism: Saxidomus purpurata (assembly GCA_022818135.1). NCBI lineage: Eukaryota > Metazoa > Mollusca > Bivalvia > Venerida > Veneridae > Saxidomus > Saxidomus purpurata. The sequence goes on from JAFMSR010000004.1 coordinate 55,238,761, forward strand.
AAATGATCGAACAATATATTTTGAAAAATATAGTACATGTATATGAGCATTCATTTCCCGCAACTTTCCCAGTGATGTTTATTCAGCGACTGCTTAAAATTTATATGCAATTATAAAGAAAGAAATGTTTTATTTTTGTTTGCACTTTTTTTCTCGTAAGAAGTGCGTTGCTTTTTGTATGACAATCAGTATCACCCGATGTGAACCTGCTTCCATACATTCACGTATTAAGCTGTTGCTCTTCTGTAAACTGGTTTTCATTTTATCTGTACCACAATATTGTGTTCATTGTTATAGGCTATAAGCGTTGTATTATGATTTATGCTGAATAAACTATTGAATTGAATTGTACCAAATTTGACCAAAGGCCATTAAGAAATGACCTAGAACAAAAACATCGAGCATTCTCATATGTTTAAGTAAAAACGTTTCTCAAAAGCAAATTAATCATAATATTTATTTAAAGTCGGGAAGATAAAATTAAGGTAGGTCAGTACCTTTGGTCGGTAAAATTAAAAGTTGTCACATTTATTTGAAAGTCGGTACATGCGTATATCGTGACCATCTGCATCGCATGGTTACGTTGTTATTTTCATGACGTCACATGACGATATTAAACACCGCCCTCTAGTGGCAGCGTACCGGAACAATTCCGTCATGAAGTTTTCTCAAATAGATTTATTGATATTTAACTGATTTTCTTTCTGTAAATTCTGTCAAAGTCATTAGAAAATGTACTATACATACGAGTAAAATATATTTTCCTTCTTTCACAAAGCATGTCATGATTCCGCATTAAGCAATTGAAATAACGTTTGAAACGTCATCGTTTTTCAACGCTTTTTTGTCGTTTTTACAAAAAAAAAATCAAAATCGGGACGGTAAATGTTAATGTAATTTTGACAGTGTTCATTTAATGATATTTGAACACAATTAATGAAATAAAAACGGGATGTCTTCGACTTAGTTTTTTCACATATAACGCGTGAATAGCACCACTTGAACGCCAAAAGAACGACGTTTGAGACACGTATAGACAATTGGGTTCCGTATCTCGCTATTCTGGCCCAACAGTGTCTCTCTTGTATTTTTTTGCATATTCACATACTATAACAACCCAGTATACACACTGAACAGGTTAAGTCAATCAACGGACAGAATATCGAGATACGGAACCCAAGTGTCTGTGGTTTGAGAGAAGACGTTCAGTTCGTGACAATTCATGTATGTCATTGATCATTTAATTCTCTTTACATGTATTCTTTTAACACGGAAGTGCCATACTCCCCGTTGCGATGTAAATATGATCAAATAATTGATTTTCTCCAGGTCTATATAAACAATGATTCATCTTTTTTACGACGTAGAAGGCAATGTATAGTCCTGAAAAGTCAACAAATAATGACACAACACAACAAAACAGAATGGAATGACTTCTAAACTTTTAATAATATTCGTAACGTTTTATCTATCTTCTTAAGATAGTACCATTTGCTTTATTATTTCACAGTGCGATTCATATAAATAAGTTTACAGCCGTTGTGAGATGAGCTGGAGTATACATGTATATACAAAATATTACAACGGCCCAAACGGAAGACATGATTATATCGATGCTGGTTGGCAAAGTTGGTGAAGCAGCCGAACATCATTCAGAATGTTTTCCATGGTTTAGAACTATCGAAATAACTTCTTTTTTAAAACTTGAAACTGTAAGATATAAAACTTCGAATAATCTAGATAATGTTTGACATTATCGTGATAGCTATTTCGCCATCTCGTGGCAGAAATATGTAACCACATTATTACACAAATATTCCTTAAACGTGAAATTGCTGATTTCCAATCAAGGCACGGAAACGTCCTGCTAATTTGTGATCAGCGGCCGGTAAATGGAAAATTCGTAAGTGTTACGATTGACTTATAGTCACCATAATTCACTAGCTCTAAGGTACCCGTTATGTCTTATTATTCGTAAATAGCGCACTCGTAAGTTATATATAGGTGTATCGTTGGTTTTCGCAAGTTAGCACTGAATTCTTTCGCATAAATTGCCTTTCTCCTGTATTTTAGTTAACCCTGAACACGCAGTGACCTCTCCCATCATTCGCCGTCCATCGTGCGCTGTCATCCGTCCGTCAGTCAAATATTTCCGTCTCACTTTCGCGGCATCTCCTATTAACTAAATGATAAATTTTGTTCAAACTTTACAGGGATGTTTTGGGTGGTTTTATTTGATATTTGTTATAAGAATGCATTCCATCGTGGCTTTTTTTTTGTTATGGCAAGAAAAGAAAAACATTCTAATCATCTTGTCCGAAAGTCGAATACTTTGACAGTTTTTTAACTGCACAAACTTTATAGTATTTCACTTTGAAAAACATCTGATGATACATGAAGATATATGAACAGAGATAATCCCAGAAACTTAAAGCAGTTCCTTAACTCAAGTAACATCCTTCTTGCTGGTGACTTTGAATTTTCAATTCCTCAATTTTGAATTACATGTACAGTTACGACTCAAAGTGTTACTTCCTGAAACTTGTCAAAATACCACTTTTTTGTGGAAAGAATGCAAGTCGGCCTTTTGTTTTATTTTATTACTTTTCTTTAAGCAAAATAAACTCAATTTTATATTAGTTCTGGGATATAGTTATGGCAAGCCAATTTACTATTTCATCAAAAAATGATATCTCTCTGATTTCATAGAGATATCTCCTAAGACAGGGGAGATATCTCTTAAATTCATAGATATCTCTGTAAATTAGGAGATATCTTTCTTTCAATAGAGATATCTCACCGTTTAGAAAGATATCTCCCAATACTAAAGAGATATATCTCAAAGTTATAGAAATATCTGTCTGTCGTTCATACATATTTCTCCTTCTTAAAAAGATAACTCTGTAAATTTGAGAAATATCTATTGAAAATAGAAGGATATCTCTCAAATGATGTTAAACAGATATCCCTGTAAGTAGAAGTGATATTTCTTAAAGTTCAGGAGATATATTTCTGTGATACAAAGATATATCTCAGTGTTAAAGAGATACAGGTTTAACTGTAGAGCATGTGCTAAAGCACACAGTATTCTTTGCATACAATTTCCCACAAGTTTCACTTTAGATGTATTGAATTTCTTTTTATGGTATTTTTCGGCGTTGTCAATTCTTCCTTCGTAGTGTTCCGAGAGCTACATCATAAAACTACGGTGCACTTATTATTAACGGTTCAACAATTTTTGCAGTCAATATTATATTATACTGCAGACCTAGTTATAACTATGACATATTGTGTGTCTAAAATAAATGTTGCACGTTATGTCTTTGTCTACACATACTTTTGCGGATTAGTACATGGTTTGATATTATTTTTGTTTTTTTGTTTGTATGACCATATTTTCCTACTGTCGCAGATGTGAAAAATAGGATCTCATTGAAAGTATAAAATTTGAAAACTGATTCATCATATTTTAGTTTATGTATCAAACACGGATCTAATTATGCACGTTCATGTAATAATATACAAAAGGATGTAGATTTTGTTATATAAACTTCTGCACCATCTTTAATTTAAAAATTATTCTTTATCAAATATATTGAATTTTATTATTTGACAGCTGCAACATTTGTGACTAGAATAGCATCATTATCTAAACGTTCTTATTTGAGCACAAAGCAATCGAAATTTAAGAGATTTTTATTGCGATCCGAGGCAGTCTGTATGCAAACATAATTAAAATTCTGATCTTCGAATCTGATATAACAAGTCATCTTTTAAAAGCATCGTAAACCATTGTACTACAATAAAACATAACTTGTCATGGTTAAAATGTTTGAAAGGGAATAGGATACGTGTAGTTTATATCCTGAAAAACTGTATATGCTTTAAATACGTATTATACGTTATGGCCACTTTAGCATTCTGTATTAAACCCGATTTTCATACGTGTCACAAATGGAACATACTTTTGGCGATTCGTCGAACGCAGGAGTTTTGTTTTCATTCCATCAATTTTGGGGTCAATTCGTTTTAACAATGTTTGAAATATCATTAGGGTCGAATGGCAAAATTAACTTGATGATAAATCTGTTGTACATTTTTTTGTTCTTCAAAATTACGGAAAGACGAAGCTAGGCGGGTAAATCAGTGCATAACTTACAAATTGATCTCAGTGACTGTTTAATATTAGTAAAGACACATTGTAGAACAATAATAGTTTCTGTCATGAGCACGAGTTTCAGAACGAAATATCCGTCACTGAGGGTAACTGTTTTGTATGAAATTTTTTCTTGCATACCGTCTTGCACTTTAAAGAAGATTTCTATATTCAAACTAATCGAAATGATGCATTTTCATATAAAACAAACGAAATACAGACGTTGTGTTTGAGAAAGTGATGTCACAATGTTTATAATGTAACGTCACAAGAAATTCACGAGAGTCGTCTGGCATAGGAGGGGTGCCAGACCGATTTTTACGGCATTGGTAAAATGACCTGAAATGCTGATCCGATATGCAAGAAAATGTTTTCCGATATAATGTCCTTTCATATATCACCTAAAAGTTGCAAGACACAGTGAAAAGGGGATGCTGCATCCACAGAGTAGCTCTTCCTTTAACATAAATGATACAGAGTAATAGTTTATGAAACATGAAACGTTTGTGTCAATGGGATGGCATGCTTGCTATAAAGTAATGCTATGCTATAACTAGATGGATTATGTACTTAAAAAGTGCAGTTTTTCTTCTTGAAACAATGCACTATCAAAAAATGCAAACCCCAAGAAAACCTCATCTGGCACTGATACATAGACTCTTTATGTTTTAATTAGCAGTAAGTTCTAGTCGAATTACAAAGAAGACTTTGTATTTTAAGTTACACAGATAAAGGTGTTTTCTCTTTTGAGTCAAAATATTAACGATTCTTTCTATTTTATAACTGTAAACGCCGAATTGAGTATTGAAATACTCGTTTCGCTATAAATGGCTGATTGTTCTTCTCCCTAGAGTTATCAACGAGAGAGCGTCTGTGGGAGCTACGGCATTTTCTCCACAACCGATAACAAAAATACATGTAGGTCCAAGGAAGCGTTCAAAAAATTGCAAACACATATGTATGCTCTGTTGATGCTCATTACTTTTCTGCAACAAGTGTAACTGTCAAAGGGGATTTCTTCAAAAAATGTCCTTGAGATTTACCCAGAAAATACTTGTCAACAACATTCGACGAGCCGTTCAGGAATTTTAAGTGTTTGAGATAACTACCGAACATTGAATTGTAAGTAAAGGCTTTTATTTGGAAAAAATGGAAATGTACCTTTACTTCTTTATAATGCCAGGTTTGATGCACTCATGTTTGCAAGTACGTATATCAAGCATAGGTAACATCATATCTTCCTTTGCTATTACACATGGTCCTTTGGAAAGGACACTTCTTATTCCTGGGTCGGTTGGTTATAATCATTCGGTCTGCTGAGTTGTCAGGATAAGTTTTAACTCGCAACATTTAAGACTTGTATTTTCGAGAACTTGTGAAAACCGTTTAAAACAGCTTCTGTGAGACAACACTCAAGAAATAGTAGGCTGGTAGAGTATTTTGCCATAAATGTATAAGTAACAATTGAGTTATTGAGAACTTGCTTGTTCCATCCTTTAAAATATTGGAGTTTTCGGAAGTTACGTATGAAAAATTGACTGTTTGATATTTTCACTGCGTGTACGTAAACGATAACTTTACTCAGTAATACTCATGCCTAGAAGCAGCATCACCTTTTCACGTTATAGTGGCATTATTTAAGAGCACTTACTGAAAAATCTAAGTCGAACACATCCCACTTTTATTCAATTATTCATTTTCAAATGTCAAAAATAGTAAATTGTCAAAATTTAAAAAACTTTCACCATCTAGTTTTTTGTGTTATTATCTGAAATGCCAAAATTCATGGAGCAGAAAAATGACGTTTCTGACCTTTTTCTGTACGTTTTCGACGAAAATGTAATATTTTCTTAAATAAAATGTAATAGTTTGCACATCGATTGATAGAAATTTTTTTAAGTATTATAGCAAAAATTGAAAATTAAAAGTCGGTCCACAAATGACAAAATAACATAACAATAACCATATGACTATGCTTCCGGTACGCTGTCGCGAGATGGCGTTGCTAAATGACGTCATGTGATGTCACATGAATAAGAACGTTACCATGCAACGCAGATGGGCACGATATACACATGTACCAAATTTCAAACAAATGTGACAACTTTTAATTTTACAGACGAAAGGTACTGACCTACCTTAAAAACAAAAATAATATCAAACAGGGAATGCCACGTAGCAAACACGCAGCCTCCCCAAAACGAGCCCCACAACACCCAGGACTACACACACACACACACACACACACACACACACACACACACACACACACACACACACACACACACACACACACACACACACACACACACACACACACACACACACACACACACACACACACACACACACACACACACACACACACACACACACACACACACACACACACACACACACACACACACACACACACACACACACACACACACACACACACACACACACACACACACACACACACACACACACACACACACACACCCACCCACACTACCAGCACACACTAGCATACAAAGCAAACACACGAGGACAAAACGAACAATTAAAGGAACACAGTGGGGCACCGCCTTGGAACGGTCAGTGGCAAAAACACCACTGGGGAGCTTAAACCGGTTTATGGTGCGCACCCAACCTCACTCTTACCCCCACCATGTTCCAAAGTCACAGGACAGTGTAAATAAAAGTTATCCCTGCTAGGTGAATCTCTAACACACGCAATGGAAACAAAAGGCATGGTATGTAAAACACAAAAATATGCTCGTGTATATAAAAAGCAAACCTTGAGAACCAAAAAACGTATGTACTCAATGCCTTTGCAGAAGGCAGAGCACCAAGAGAAACACCCTTAAGGGCCCGACGAAACAGGCCAGAGAAATCAAAACAGTTTCGTCCCAGTGGGATTTAAAAACTGCCCATCACAGAGTCCTCCCCCTCTTCCGTCAGACACAATCAAAGAGGGAAGCATAGCGTCCAACTGTAAACGGGTTGAACACCAAACATGCGGTGTGTCTCAAAACAGTTGGGTCGTAACCTCTTTTAACAAAACGTTTTATAATTTTAGCAAATACAGTTGGAAAATTGCCATGACCCAAAATCTTACGAAGTTTGTAAACCACATCCCCATAAAAATCGGGTTTTGAAATACCTTCTCGCAGAAGAGTCTTTAGATTACTATTGAATTTCAAAACCAAATCAGAATTACGATAGTAAAATTTAGCAAAATATTTACGCAATTTGTAATAACGGTAGCCCTGTTGAAGAAGTTTATTTGTAATATATTGATTACGTTCATTGAAATCCTCAACATGACTACACGCTCTGGCAAACCGAATTAACTGAGAAATGTATACCCCATAAGATGTAGCATGAGGTACATCCCCATCCAAATGGGGGAAATTTACAATACTAAAATTAAAATCATCCCTCTTATCATAAATTTTGGTATGTATAATATTGTTATAAATAGAGAGATGTAAATCTAAAAATGAAGCACCAGTATCCAAATTGTTAGTTTTAATTAACTGGAGTTCCCGGGGATAAATAGTGTCTACCAATTGACCAAAGAACGGGTTATCCATATTAAGAATATCATCCAGATAGCGTGATGTATCATTAAAAGCAGTGATAATGTCTGCCTGCGTATCTGGAGAAAGACTCAACATAAAGTCTCTTTCATAACAATATAAAAACAAATCTGCGACAAGGGGTGCACAATTTGTTCCCATGGGAATACCGATTACTTGTCTGAAAACTGCATTCCCAAACCTTATATAAATGTTGTTCAATAAAAAGGAAAGGGCTTTACAAACTTCGTCACAGGTCCACATAGTATAATGTTTAACAATACAGCTAGTAAAAAAAGCTTTATCGAAATTGCAGGCGAGAAATGTAACATTCTCCCTGGCAAAAGTCTTTTGAATTAGGGCACATCACATATGCGAAGACAGCGTATTTATATCAGAGTTTGGCTCTTTATGCAGCAAACATATACTTCGGCAAGACAAAACAATCTCTAAATGCTCTACACATATTTAAACGACCATTTAAAGACATTTAAGAATGTTCAGTTGTAATTAACATTTAAATGTACGTTGATTATACACACATGCCTGGTTTAGAAAAAAACATTTTCGTCGTTAAATGCTCATTTGTGATTTAACAAGCTTATCCTGTTTGAATGAATGGGGATAAGGGAAGTTTTGAATATCGTGATGTTTAAATTGCCCGGAACAAGTTTTAGTTTCACGGTTTAATATTAATAAGTATTGATGTGCTTATTTATATTTCGAATACAATGACATACTGAATCATAACATGCCTTCATGAAACTACGCCCTTGAAGTGAAGAAAATACGAGTTTAGCGGACGACACCTAGTATTTGCGACGTTGTTTTGAAAAGTCATGAAATAACACCGAGGTATCATAAGAGTATTTGATGGTCTGCTTACGGTCAGCCGTTAAATGAATTAAAAATTAATCAAATCATTTAAAAATAAAATAGCGGATGGGTAATAAAATGGTTATTTGATTTTTACGTGATATATGAGGATATATTACCCGCCTCGACATAATATCACACTTGCCTAACGGCTCGGGTAATTTGAATCTAGGCGGTTAATATATCCCATATACCACTTCAAAAAGCCAATTAACATATAATATTGAAAATCGGTATTTAATTCTACGCTAAAATAAACAACACGTTCATCAAAGGACAACAAGTGATAAGTGACGTGATGACGTGACGTACTGGTATATCTGGAAGCGCGTCCAGTCGCGTTTCGCACTGCTACACTTTCCACAAAGTTCTGGGTAGTCTTTACAGAACATGAAGTGTTAGCATCGAAATAATAAATGATTCTTTGGCAAGTGTTATGAGCCTAGCATTTTTACTTTGACTGGTAAGTTAACGATGAAAACACTAACGGAGAAAATAAAAGATAAGTAACAGCAATGATTTTAAAAACAATAAGTTAACCGTTTCATAACATATCTTGCTCGATAAACTGAGAACTGCTGGCTGTCAGAAATTCAAACCATAAAATGTCTTTATATATTATAAAACTAAAGTGTAGTAGAAAGTTAAGTGCAACCTTCCTTATTTAGTAATAGCTTATATGTCATAATCATCAAACTGTTAAATTTACCATGCATTTGTTTTCATTGCCAATAAGATCACAGTACGTGTGGTTGTTTATAAAAATAAAATGTAGTTTAGTGTACCGCTTAGGACTAACAATTGTATGTGGTTTTAATAAGAAAATATATTTTAGTGAACTGCATTGGATTAATTGTCACATAACAGTTTCATAATAAACAATTGTTCATGGCGGAAACAACTATAACCGAGGTAAATATATTGTATTGTTTCCTTGTATTATTTTGTCTTATTGTTGCATTATAATCATTAATTGTGTCTTTCAGTAATATCAAAAGGATACTAAAAATAATGACAAGCTACTACAACAACTCTTAATGTGTTCGGGTTTATCACAAAACAACCGTGGTATGTACTTAAAAAACCAACAAACACATATAACAACAATGTTAAATATCTATTTCAGGTGCCATTACTTATCGCGATAATTTTAATAAGTGTATCCAATGTTGTACCAGAGGGATTTGGTTGTGACCACCTACTGGAAGGACATGAAATAACGAGAGTGGGTCATTACAAATCAGCATCGGATAAAGTTATCTTTACCAACAAAAACGTGATAGTATGCACACAAAGACAATGTTGTGTAATATCGTATGTTATATTTTTTCAGATTTACAAATTTGCAAAAACAAATCAGAGCGATATACTTTGTTGAGTAAAAGTATCAATTTATTGTAATCAATCTTAATACAAACGAAAGGGATTCAAGCTGTTGATTTGTAATAGCTAGGCATATACGACACATTACAAATGTCTTTCACTCATGCATTAAAAGATGTATAACCTTTATATAAGGCAAGTTATCAGTATTTATTTAACGTAGGCTTTTCCAATTTTGTTTTCGTTTATTTTGTATTGCCTGTGATATGGTTTTCATGATCAATCTGTATATTAGATTGTGCTGCAAGTAACGTTGGCAAATTTAAATTAAATCACTCTTATCTTATAATGAGATTGACAGACATAATATCAGCATCTTTTATATACAAATATGGGTCTTTTGCGCTTTGGGAGTTCAGTTCAAGATTGTTGCGAAAACATCAGCTTTTAATTTGTTTCGGTTCAGTTACTCCAACTCCTTGCGGTATAATACAGTTTACAATGAGAGAATGCTTACTTTGTAATTGGAGCGCCGGGGTGTAAGCTCAGTGTAGCAGTTAGTAATAGTTATTTGCCGATACATCATGAATTAAGTTAAAAAGTTAAGTTCTTTAGTGGAGTCAGGTTTGTAATGTTATACTCGGATCTAGAACTATTAGATAGTTGACAAGACTATGAAGAGTTTGGTGTTATTTGCGGTTATTTGGGTCACGGTAAAGTCTGAAAAGTCTTATGAAAAGCAAATTTATATTCAAACTTTGCCTTAGTTTACATTTGTGATTTCTCGTGTCAAGGTCAATTTAGCTGTTACTAAAAACAGAAAACTGAATAATACACTAACAATGAAGAGATGTGCTATAAAATGCTATTTAAGTAGATGTCACAAAGAGGATTGTTCAGTATTGCATTTCGGGTTATTATTATCAATGTCAATCTCACTCAATGTCAATCTCAAGCAAAGGAAACGTTTACAATCAAATGTTGAATGAAGTATTGTATTGGTAAGGTTACTGTGATCAGGGTGAAATTCGTCGTATAAAAGATTTATGTTTTACAGTTTTCCTTCTCTTCACATGCATAATTTTGCTAAGGCGCTATGAATTAAGTGACTGTTTTTTTTTCAGTAATGATAAGCTACAGTTATCGTTCCCAAACACTTTCAAGAATGTAAGCTTCTATATTCGTGAGACTAATCTTCCGTACCATACCCGAATAAAGGCAATACCAGAAAAATGTGCTACGCAAACAAAACAAACTAGTCAGCTGCAAAGGTCTTCAGTTAGACGTAAGAGAACAACCGGGACGAGCTGTGATGATTTGCCGCCGAGTGATGGTGACTGGTGCTGCTCAACGTACGTTTGAACTCTTTATTTTCCATTTTCTAACATCATGATGTTACTCTTACAAAGCATCCATGATGTTAAAAGTGATTTAACTTTCAACGGAAGGCTTGATATTTCTGTTCTTGTCTTAATTCCCTTAATTTCCTTGACCTCCTTCTAAATGGACGGAGATAAAAAAATATATTCATTAAGCTTACTGCTAGAATGTTCTAATGTTTTAGCATCCCTTTGTGAAAATGGTTGAGTTCTTCAGTGTATGCCCTTTGTGGTGTTTATTTTTGTGTTAAGTAACTCGAACTACACAATATTACTGTGATGGGCTCCGAGATGTATTTGTTTGTATTTTGTAATGTAAATTGAGCTCTGATTTATTTAACTAAAAGAAAGTACATTATAATTTAAGCATTAGTATCATTCCTGGCGTTTGAAATCCGTTTTGATCTTTTATTCACTTTTCCTAAGTATCTTTGTTTTTACTTAATGTTTAGTTTGAGATTATTTACTTTTGAAGTCACAGATATGCTACGTTTTACTCACACGAGATGCAAAATACAAGCAGCGAGAAATGCGTGATAATCAAATTACTATCGTCATTTCAAATGGTAACGGAAGGTATTTGCGGGTGAGTTATCACATTTATCATAACAAACCCAAATTGGAGGCTATATTGTGCAGATGAAAGGTGTAAATCTTAAATGTCTTTCTGAAATGTGTTTGACCGCCTCGATAGCCTACTGGTAGAGCGCCCGCGTCGAGTGCGGGAGGTCGTGGGTTCGCTCCCTGGCCGCGTCATACCAAAGACGTAAAAAATGGTACCAGTAGCTCCCTTGCTTGGCGCTCAGCATTAAAAGGGAAACTGGCTTCTCTTCTCTCATACCCTCACGGCGATGGATATCATCAGGAATAAGGTGTCGAGAGTGATTAATATAAGTTGTATAACTTGTTTCACAATCGGCCTAAAAGAAATTAGTATAACTAAATGTGTAGACGAATGAAAATAGTAAATTAAACGGTCCTTTAAGATGTTCTTAGACTTTTTTCCGACATTTTCTCATTTCAGGCCAAGCGGATCGTGTAACTCTGACCCAGACAAATCTTGTCGGCAGCAGTACACTGTGCAGTCATTGCTTGCTTGGAATAAAGACACACATAGATTAAGATTCGAACTGTTTAACATCCCTACATACTGTTCGTGCATAAATGGCAACTAAAAAGTATATGTTTACAAGGCTTATATGGTCGGACATACTGTTATTATATTGAAATAATGCCGATAAATTTATGTAAGCATCTACTAGGTGAAATATGAACATTTGATTTTGATTCTATTTTATTTTACGGTTACATGCTCTAAATGACATCAAACTATGAATTGTGGTGAACAATTTCAGTGTCGTAAAGTGTTAAGCACAATCGGAAGGTGACGGTGATTGAAACCTGTGTAGGTCTAAAAAATTGTATGTTGCCATATCATAGCCTATATTTTACAATAACAACTAAATGACCTTCATTGTTTTCCTAGATTTACTTCTGTTTAGAGATATTGTGATCATGTGATTACACACCGTGTATTTTCCCATACAACTTGATTATATTGAACGGATATTAGTGTTTTCCCATGTTGCATTTATATAGCCTAAGGAAACTATTTTACTGGATTTTGTTTTAGTATCAATGTTAATGGGCCCTGTATAAATAAATTGAAATAAAGCTTTAAATAATTTTCTAACATACCCATTTTTGTTAATTTATACTATCAGTACTTACTACTGCTGTTTTCGTGGCACCTATTCAGATCATTATGTTTTATTATTGCTTGAAATATTGTTGTTAATCTTAAAATGTGCTATTTTGTAATGTAGGGGTAACGCACGTTTATTCGTGTTATAACATCTGCATATTCCCGAGGGTGCCTGAGCCCGTCATAGCCACTATGATGTCGTCCAAATATATAAGGCAAATTTGCAAATTTATACCTGCCAGGACAGTCTCCATTCAGCGTTCAAACGTTGCTGGGGCATTACATAAACCCCGAAAAGGCATCACTCGGAACTCAAACAAACCTCGTCTAGAGATGAATGCTGTCTATTCTTTATCTTTATTGTCTACCTCCACTTATCTTTATCGTCTACCTCCACTTGCCAATAACCTGAGTTACGATCTATACAGGAGAACCACTGAGCACACAAGAGCTGATCTAACGTGTCATCTATCTTTGGTAGGGGATACCCGTATTTTGAAGCAATATCGTTCAACTTTCTATAATCTAAGCAAGAGCGTTCGACCCATCCCGTTTTGCAACCATCACAATGCCGCTTGATCACGGACTACCGGACTTCTGTATAATATTCCCATCGAGCATATTATCGATTTGCCAATTTATTTCCGCATTCATTTGAACCGGGGCTCTGCGTAATCTTCGCTTTATGGGTTGAGCTTCTCCTGTTGCAATTTTGTGTTTATCTATACCAGTGCGTCCTATGTTACCCTCATTCTCAGAAAAGGCTGAGGAATATTTGATCAAAAGTCTTTCAATTACTCTACATTGATCTGGATTCATTCCCGAAATCTTTCTCTTAAACAGATCTGTTAAATGTTCTGAAACATCATTTTGCACTTTTGTTGGTATGCTGGCTCTTTTAAAGCATAAAACAGGACTAAGTGTTGCAACCCGGCATAAAACATCTGTGATTCATCTGATACATTCATTACTCTTAATGAAATAGTCTCGTTAGGATATAGCACTGTTTTAGCTAATAAACCTTTCCCGCTTTTTAACAAGTTTAAAGATGGTTCAACTATAAACATTTGTTTTGAGAGGCCAAGGTTGTTTTATTTAAGTATCCCTTGTACAATTGTTTTAGTTCTTCCAGAGATTGCAGTGTTTTCAGCTACAATGATTCGAAAACAACCCAAAGTTCCGATACAATTTATTTTACATCGACTACCTTGTACCAACATTTCATTATTGCAAACATTAACAATTACATTGTTGTTTTTCATAAAATCTAAACCAAGAATTGCATCTCCATCTACTATATCTGCAACGATAACAGGCATACATCATTCATCATCAATAATTGTTATAGCAACCTTAGTATTGCCTTTTACATCTACAGGTTTCCAAGACGCTGACATAATTTTACCATGGTATGGCTCAAGTTGTTGTGCCTGGCTTATTCTTTTCCAAACACTAACTGACAGATCAGAAAATGTAGCACCAATGTCTACAAGCCAATGCACCGTTAATTGTTGCTTCAACAGAGAGCCAAGTTTCCTGTTTGCCTGAAACGTTCACATAAGTTTTATTAGAGAATGTTCTTGACATTATGCAATTTGTTCATTTTTAGTTCCAGCTCAACTATATCTTTTTCAACTTTCAGCCTTTCATTCTCTCGCTGTAATGATATTAAACGTTGTTGCAACTCTGCATTACTCTCAAATGACATATCTTTTAATTCGTGTTCCATCTAACACTACAATACTTTATACAAATGGAGACGATGGAAACTGTCTTTAATCGGGAAAATTAATGTTTTAAAATCTTTTGCATTCCCAAAACTGGTTAATCCACTTGCAGTATTAAATAAGGGTAACAATAGCAATTATAAATGAAATTTTTGTCGTTTGAATTGATGAATTAGACTAAAATTTATTTCCCTTGGTTCATAAGCTCCGATAGGTGTGGCAGTTTGGAAACTCACGAAGTTTTCGTGCTTTGTAAAGTAGCGCATAATTGCCATTCAGCCATGGGTACAGCCGACATTATAGACGTTTATTTTTATTAATAAAGTATTAAAGGCTCTATGACCTGTTTTCATAATTATGAAAAATATTGAATATGTTCATATTGTTATATGATCACATTGTAAATGAGTTACATATGTATGTTTGATATTGAAGTTTTCACAAGACGGTACTTTTGGTGATGCATAATTGTAAGGTATATTGTATATTGAAGTATCTTTACATGTTAAGGGGTTTTGTATTGAAATAAACAGTCGGTCTGTCGGTACCTATACGGCTTATACCAAACAATACTGTGTGTTTTTTGTTTGTTTATTTCCTGTGTAAGCTATCGGAGGTGTTGTTCATAAGGGAAATGCTATAAAAGTATTAAATACTCCTACAGCAGATCGATATTTTGTGGGATTCTAAGCCTGACAAAATAGCACAAAATACAATAACTTTTTCATATGGTCAGTGTGGTTTAGAAATGATTGATGTAGACATTTATTAATGCAATAAAAGCTAGTTGGGTCAAACGAATCATATATGAAAATGGGGTAAAGTGGAATATAGTATACCGAGCAGAACTGAAAGAGTATAGAGGTACCGATTTATTGAAATGTAATATAAATAGAACAGATGCAAATAACCTCATTTTAAGATTTACTTTTCTCAAGGATATAGTTACATCTTGGTCCGCGATCAATTACAGACACAAAATAGAAAACAATGCAAAAGAAATACTTTGGAACAACTCAAATAATTATAAAAATGAAATGTGGAATTATGCTGCTTTATATGGAAGCCCAATAGTGCCACTTTGTTGTTTTTTAATTGATTTTTTCAACATAACTAAGCTGAAAATTCAAGATACTAAGTTGAATATTCAAGATACTAAGTTGAATTTTCAAGATAGTAAGTTGAATATTCAAGATACTAAGTTGAAAATTCATCTTACTAAGTTGACAATTCAACTTAGTACTAAGTTGAAAATTCAAGATTCGCAGTTGAAAATCAGAAAGTTGAATTTTCAACTTAGTAAGTTGCATTTTCATCTTTAAGTTAGTAAGTTGCATTTTCAACTTAGTATCTTGAATTTTCAACTTCGTAAGTTGAATTTTCAACTTAGTATCTTGAATTTACAACTAAGTAAGTTGAATTTCCAACTTAGTATCTTGAATATTCAACTAAGTATCTTGAATATTCAAAAACTTAGTATCTTAAATTTGCAACTCAGTATCTTGAATTTTCAACTTACTATTTTGAAAAAAATTTCAACTTAGTATCCTGAATTTTCAACTTAGTATCTTGAATTTTCAGTTTAGTTATGTTGAAAAAATCAAATGAAAAACAACAAAGTGGCACTATTGAGCTTCCGAAGTTTTACAGATCGTGGCTAGAAAAGGGTATTTTATACATAGCACACATTTTTATTTTAGGACCAAGGCTTTTTCAACCTTTACACAATTGCAAAATATAATTATGTGATGTTCAAATGCGGATTTCTTAAAAAATATTTTTTCACAACATCTATAAGTATTATATGGAAAAAAGCTAAACACAGAAGAAAAAATTCTTCAACATCAACAGGCTACTTGATAAACCAAGTGAGGAAGAATACTTGCACCAACAAACTGTGTGTGAAAATCAGATAATAGCAATGAACAATAATTTCAACAAAATCAAAGAGAAATGGGAATCAGAACTGCTTTGCTTGTAAGTAATGAAGAAAATGAAAAACGAATGTGTGCATTTATAGAGGATTCCATTACCTT
>JAFMSR010000004.1:55260528-55277173 GCA_022818135.1 Saxidomus purpurata
TTTTTGCGAGATTCCAATTTTGCATGCACATAATGGAGCTTTGGCAGGAACAGTATGTGGGGATACGGAAATGACGCATTTGGATGCCGAAAGACCCTGGACACCATGCGAGTAGCGACTGTATAGTGTACTGCTGAACACATTTTCTGCACCTGTACCTTGGCCTGTAAATATAAAACAGTGACAGTTTTTTTCATATGGACATTTCTATTGCATGTGTGTGTATTTCCTTCTACACGTTTTCTGCTATCTTAAAATTTATAATGACCTTTAATATCTTAGCGCTAACCCTACTGAGACACAACACCATTACCAGTCTTTTCGAAATCACTTTACAAGTTTCCTTTTATAAGAATTTCTAACGCTGTACCGATGTAACGTCGTTTTAGATTGGTTACGTCGTTTATATTTGCGAGTATTAAATAACGTACATATAGTCGCAAAAATCGAACGGTGTTTTAATAATCGCATTTAAACACATTGTTTGTTAGAAAAGGGTTAACTGGTTAGTGATTTTGATATTTGCGACCGTATAATTACATGTATACAGTATTAATGGTCGCCGTCGCCGTTGAAAATATTTGCAATCATTAAAAACCGTATATACAGTTGTAAATATATAAATTACAAAACAGTTAATCCTATAATATAAAGAACCTTTTATGTATTTTAAAAATATGTAGGGTAAATGTTGCGCTAGCATTATCATTAGCAAATGATGAAAACGATACATACCCGCAGAGTCCAACAGAAATGTACTGATATAAATGAAGAAATGGAATCTGAATAATGTAGCACCATCGGTTGGTTATGTCTCTTAGACTGCCGTCGTAAAATGTCACATAGCGCCATCTGTAGACATAATTAAGGTAATATGTGATGATACAATGTTATTATGTCAAAAAATGAATTACTTTTTAGATTAGTTTGATAAATCAGTACTTTTTGTTCTACTAACTGTATACATTCGTAAACTTCATAATAAATCAACAAGTCTGCAAGTGATGTTGTTTGTATAACGTTTCGGGATTCTATCAATTTCAGTTGATACAAGTATAATTTGAAAATATCTAAAACCGGTTATCTTAGTTATCCTTCTGATATAATTTTAGCAATACTAATAAGAGTGATGTAGCGCCTGATTAAAGCTTAAAATTCATTCGCCGAATTCGGTTTAATCTTTTAGATAATATACAAGGATTGTCCAAATATGAATGCATGTAGAACGTTATGTCGCTCAATAATGCGAAAATCAGGAGGAATTTAAAATTATCGGGTAGATAACCATGTTAGCTTTACATTGATACCACACCTATTAAAATCCGTTCACTTTAGCTGTGTCTAGCGCTCGCTAATCATTACCTACTCGTGTATATTAATACACAAATGGTTGGAAGAAGGTCAGCGTACGCCGTTGAAATACGATCCTGTATCAAGAATCGTTGTATTCAAATTTGGGTTAGTTTCAACAGAAGATGCACCACATGGCTGTCGGCCGAAAACAGCAACGTCTGCCAAGATGGTTGTTAGAATGAAAGAAATAGTTGCTACTGGTGCAAGATACACCGCTAGGCAAATAGCCAGTATGGTTGGCATCTTATTAGGAGCAGAACATGCAATTCTGAAACGTAATTTGAAAACGAGATAGATCTGTGCTAGATGGATTCCCCATCTGTTGACAAATGAGCAGAAAAGGGCACGCATGTAATGCGCGAAAATGTTGCTTAAACAGTTTCCAAATTACAATGCACGGTCTTTCGCAAATGTCGTCACTGGTGACGAGACATGGGTTCACTTTTTTGAGCCCAAACGAAATATTCAGAACAAAATATGGGCAACAAAGTCTGACAAAATACCCTGCATTGCACAGCGGACCAGGAGTGTGACCATATCGAAGACCTGCAACTGGTTTGGCCAATGTCAGATTGCTACATGACAATGCGTCATCGTACAATGCGTCTATTGTACAAGACCTTCTGAAGCAGGAAAATGTTGTTGTGCTCCCTCGCCCTCCGTATTCGCCTGACCTTGCCCCCCGTGTGACTTCTTTTTGTTCCCAAGGCTCAAAAAATACCTTTCTGGTCGAAAATTTGTCCAGCGCAAACACCTCGGTTCTGCAATATTCCACTGTCTTCATAGTATACCTAGAGAAGACTATAAACATGCCTTCAATGATTAGATAAGAAGACTGAAACTTTGCATATCTGTTGGAGGTGAATACTTCGAGGGGACGAAATAACATTTTTATTGAAATCTATCAAGGATACATTTTTATGTGCTTAGATGCATTCATATTTGAACATTCCTCGTATAAGTTTATACATATCTGGAAAAAACACTTCTCAATCTTCAAAGAAATCAAACAAGCACAACTGATGGAGTTCATGTTTACAGAAAGTAACAGGTCATTAAATCAAATGACACTTCATACTTGTCTCCAATTGTTGACTAAAGTGATCCCCTATGTACGATAAACTCTATGCAATTTGTACATTGTTTCAACAATATTTGTTACGTATAATATTATGACGATAATTGTGTGGTTATCGTGGAAGATTGTTTTGTTATAGCAAATATATTAGCATGAAATTAATTTGAAGACAGGCAGTAGTTATCGGTGACGCTATTTCTTCAAAGAAGCAATAGTGCATAAAATGCTAAAACACCTTTAGGGTATAGGGGGCTTCCTAATGCTAGATGACGTTTTTTTAAATGATGATATCTAAGACATTTTATTACACTGAGTATCCTACATTGTGTATTTCTGCTTGTAATCACGAGCGCCCACATTTGATATTTTATATATATTTAGACTTTGAAAAAGACTTTGCAAAATGTGTAAGTTTACAACTTTTTAAACACAAGAACAAGATTAAAACCTTTGAAGATTTTGATAAATGAAATTATTAGATAAAAGATTTTGCAGTTGCTTACCAGCGCTAAAACACATTGTGCAGGGAAGTCGTCCATTACAAATGAGTACAAAATGTGCCCGTTTAGAATAAATTGTCTGCTTTGAGATACGAAATTGTTCGCCCATGGTTCTGCTTACACTCATATAAGTACAGACAATTCTTCTGAACTTTTCAAGAACGGGTCTTTTATATCACTATATTGAATTTGTGTGATATGTGATATTAATATACTTTCACAAAAAGAGTACTAAAACCGAACATAGACAGTTTTTTGATGAATAGAGTCATGACATTTCGAAAACGTTCAACTTAAACCTTAGTCATATTTCAACTTATTTAGGGCAAATAATGCAACAAAACTACATTGCGTTAAGGATAATACGTACTAGGATTATACTAGCTACTTAAGAAATTTACACGCACTATATTCAGAACTTCATTAAATGTAGGCTGCTATTCTTCCAAGATGACTGATGCCTCCTGTAATACGACGAAATTCTTGATCATCTTAATATCAGGTACAAGACGATAACTGATCCTTGTTATAGTTTTGAAAATGATCAATTATCAATTGTAAAAAAAAATAGTATTTGTATTTTATTCTCTTGTGATATATATGATATAAGTTACAGGTAACAATACATCAAATAATAGATCGACTTACGTTGGACAACTTCTGTCATAGTCATTCCAAAAACGTTGTTGACAGCTTTTACACGCTTCGGGAAATTTTTCAACATAAGTGTAATAATTCAGACCTGTTATATCTTCTGCATACTTTTGGCTTGAAAAAGAATGTGGGTAGGCTTGTTTGATATCTTCAAGTCTGTAAACGAGCAAACGTAGTAACTAAATGGAAATACATGAGGTATATATGTAAATGTCTGTGTTACTGAAATTGGTGTACGGAAGAGAGAAATACTGATAGTTGCGAAATATACGTGAGGTATACTTTAAACAACATTATCCCATGAACCATTTTATAATCTTCTGTATTTCACAAAAAGATTTTGAAAAGACCTCAGTTTTGCCTCGAGAAAGAAATGTTTCTGCATTTACTATCCCCTCATTCCCCTTAGAGTTGAATATTTATCAGTTTTGTTAGCTGTTGATGAAAAAAAAACACTTTGTAGCTTTCTATTAGCTTTCACGCCGATGTCCCAAACCATTCGAAAGGACGCTTTGCACACAAATAACTTTGTTTTCATTATAATATCATAATTTTTCGAAGTAAATGCATATGCTGTTTAACGCTTTTCATCAAATTTTCATTCCATGTTCCCTTTAGTGTGTGTCTCATTAATTATCACGTTGAACGCTTCTTTGGCAACATGAATCTATCAAAATGCCTAATTTTTCCACAATTAATCAATATGGAGGCCTTCAGTAATAAATCGCTATCCATCCATTAACTGTTTAACACCAACTCTACATATACTTTTGAAAGGTTTACGGTACTGCACCATATTTTAAAACGCTGATTTTACCAAAAATGACTTGATCGCATAGCTTAAATGTTTAGGTAAAGTTATAATACTTCCGAATATTCTATATTTATGTTTTTAAGGTTATTTAGTTAAAAGGTATGTCCCTTTAAAAACAAGTGGTTGACGTCCAAAAGGATTCGATCAACATTAATTTTAGTTTTACTGTTGTTCATGTATATACTGAAGAAAGCTGCCCGTAAATATTGCATCAAAGTTAGTATGTGTAAACAGAAGTTCAGGACAAAAAAGTAACAAATGATTTGAAGTAGGGATGAATGACAAACTGCTGAGAGTTCTTTGACCGTTCGGCTTAGAAGTTTTGCACTCCTGATTGTAAGTTCTCATTATCTAACGCTTGAAGAGAAGGAAAAGTAAAGATGTGTTCAATGTCAATTTGCAATAACAGTTTGGCTTCATTTACCCTTAAATAATCCATAAATTACAACGTTGAAGTAACTAGGGATAAAGGAAATAAACTTACCGAAGCTGTCCGCATTTGTCTTCAGAGCACATTACGACTCTTTCTTTGTCAATTTTGAACTCTTCTTCTTGTTCCCTTTCTACAAACTGCGGTCGGAGAGCTTTAATTCCATTTTCAGCGTATTCTTCTTCTGCCGGTCCGATAACATCATCCTCACGTTGAATGCTTGCTCCAGTTCGAGACAAGCAAATTCCAAACGTGACGATCAAGCACAATGCCTGTAAATCATAAAGCGTAATTCGACTCACTCTTGAGTGATGTCTTAAGAGCTTCTTGCGAACTTTAAGGTATACATCTATGTTGTTGATCTTACTACTAAAGTTTCATTAACATGTAATAATTAAAACCAAATAGTGGAGACAGGCGTTGTGACTAAATGTCTGATCATGAAACGGAGAGTGACAGTTGAGTTTAAAATAAACAAGTGTACATGCATAATAAATTCACAGTAACTATAACTGCTGTACATCCTCATGCATCAGTAGTTTGCCAACCTTTCAGACAAACATGAAATTAAGTAATGAATGCTCTTGACGTACGAGAATGCTTTAACTTTATACATGATGGTATCTTATGACGAAAAACATGATTAAACTTGACAGTTATTTTCAGATGAAAATTATACTTCTGAATTTACCGGACCATATTGTTGGTAGAAAACCTGCTATAAAAATTGTTAAATCACAGTTTGTATTAATAAATCTGTCAGAAAATAAAGAAAAAACTAAAAGCATTATGCTTTTAACGCCCGAAATGGAGGCATACACTTATCGCAATAACCGTTCTGTCATTTCTTTTTCGGTATAATGAAATAGTATCACATAGCTTTCAGCCTCGGGTGACAGTACTTTCCTCTGGTGGACAATTTTACTGTCCGACTCAAAGCTATGTGAGTTTTATGTATTGTCCATTATGATGATTTAAAATTATTTACAAATACTATTTTATATGATGGCTGCTGCATATTTCTATAGGAAAACACTATAATGTATCTCAAATGATTTGCACTGTGCATGTGGCAGAGCTTATTTTTTATCAATCTGTAATAGAGAACATGATCATTCTAAAACAGAGAACAGCTACAGTAGCGCAACAGAGAAATATTAATGTGTTTTAATACAGAATAGATAGAGTACTGTTAACTGGAATAATTACGTCATTTCTCGGAGGTCACGCCTCCTCGGAATAACATAATCATTCTCATAAACAGTACTCTATCTATTAGTTGATGTTAAAATGCAAAGACGTTTTGCAATTTAATAAATGTTTCCTTCGAACTGCTTCATGTAAAGGTTATACTAACAGTTTCTGTCATGAGCACGAGGTTGAGATCGAAATATCCGCCACCGAGGGTAACTGTTTTGGTGGGAGCAAGGCTCTGCCGAAATGGTGCATTATCATATAAAACAAACGATATTCAGACGTTGTGTTTTGAAAAGTGACGTCACAGTGTTTTTAACGTTTTCTCACCTATGAGATACATATTTCCGCGCATTTACCCATGTGAGATAAACTTATCTCACATCGCTTATCTCACATCGCTGCCGGACTATTTTTATGTTAATTGTAAGCAGACATAAAAATTGAAAAATAACTGTAAAATTGTTATTTTTGAAATAAACATAGGGTTATTGGTATTCATTTTCTTAGTTAGATCATTTTCTATCCATCTATAGCAGTTTTGAAGTAAAATTCGAGAAAAAGTTGATTTTCATTTTTTCATCCCCATCCTATATTTGCACTTATTCTTTCTTACTTGTGTAAAAATGCTATTTAAACGGTGAGAAAATAAATCTGCCATGTCCATTGAGTTGTGGATAAGGAAATCCCACCCTCGGGTTGAAATACGTTCAAAAAAACTCGGCAGAGCCTCGTTTTTGGACGTATCTCAACCCTCGGGTGGGATTTTCTTATCCACAACTCATGAACATGTTAGATTCACTTTATGCCACAAGTAATTATCGAGAGTCGTCTGCCATAGCAGGGGTGCCAGACCGATTTTTTCGGCATGGGTAAATGCCTATTCAATAAGCAAGAAATGTATGTCTATATTATTGCTATAGCCAATTTACTGCTCAATTCCTGTAAAATGGATATATAATTGATTTACAGTTTGTCCAACCTACAGATATTTTGCATAACTTTTCGATTCCAATAAATAGGGATTAGGATGGAGCTCATCTCTAACATGTCTCAGTCCTACTTATTGGAAAAATAAATGAGGTTATAACAGACATATGGAATATATTAGGTTAAGATATAAAATAAATCTTGGTTTTTGAATGAAATGGTTTTGATTTCACGGAAAGGCAGGACAAAGTGTAAGTCTGTTCAGTATTTCACGAGTATGTTTGATAAAACAACTAGCTGAAGAAACAATTAGCTTAAACGATTGTTATTTTCATTTCGTATTTTTGTATTTAAGGCAAATTTATAATAATCTTTAAAGATGAAAATAACATAAATCTTTCATCACTTATAAACCCATGATAGTTGCAACCAAGAAGGTTTCAAGAATTAGACACAATATATACATAAAACTATGTATTTTATAAAAAAAGACGGATCGGCTCAGCATCATATAGCAATACCAGTATAGTATTACAGACAATGTTTTAAAAACGTTATCGTTTAGCTAGCAGACCATCGCGCTTATAACGCGTTTTTGGCAGAATTGCTGAAATATCAAATGCACAACGAGTAAAACATAAGATAACACTTTGCTGTAATATTAAAGCTAATAGAAGTAAAAACGTCGCTTTTATTTTATAAAAAATGCCTGTTGCGAAAAGAGAAATAACGTACCTGTAGTATGTGCGTGTTAAATGTGTCCATCTTCGGATTATTTCTCAAAATGGAAATTGAAATGCTCTTTAATAAAAGAATGCCTTGTGTATATTTATATAGAAGTTCTAAATTAGTCATTTCATAGCAAAGATCTTTGATGTCTGTTCATGATTTCAGACGAAGCCAAGTGATTGGTTAATGCAGATTTTGTAAACATTGATTGATGCGATAAACATTATAACTGATCAACCCATTGGCCAATTGCAACGTCTGAGTCATTTTAAACGGAAACATCGATTAATAAATTTTCGTTTTACCCATTCATTTGTGCATTCAATAATACGATTTTTTTCACATATGATCAGGGCTGAATCAGGGTGTTTCTAAACGAGAATCTAAAACATCAAGGCGGTTTTGACATGGACCCTGACTTTTAACATAAAGTACACATGGAATATTAAGACAATCCTACCCTGACCCAATCTACCTACAACAAATATTAAGGACAGAGATGAAAAACTTAGAAAATTTCCATGAGACGGAATATCAGTACTTAACAAAATACAAGCATTTTTCACACTGATTTTTATGATACATATTTCTTATAGATGGGATTTTCATACTTTGACTATGAATTTTCCACCCTGACTTGTTAGTGACTGCATGAAATGCGACATGCTATTCATGGACCATAGGTAATGCATCTGTCTCCCTAATTGGCCAATTCAAATACCGATATATAAAATTGATCCAAAATTTCTTCTGTTGCAATAGTATTCTTTAATTATCCGCTGCAGATATTGCTGTGAAATTTTGATTTCTGGATTAATATAATACACTAATTTCATGTAGTTGGAAATAGGTTAAATAGTTTTTGGCTACAGTAAATAACTCAGGTGTATTATATAGTCCCTTCTGACAAACTTGGATGACTTTGCAGTGCTTTCATATAAATTAACAAGCAAGAAAATAAACCAAGGCACAAAATGTAGGGACAAAGGTAGTAGTCAGTCATTCAAAAGCAATTTGTTTACGGAGCAAATCTAAAAAAAAAAGGTTCAGGTAGAGAAATGGCGCTTTGCTTTGCATAAGATAAGATCAGAGGTTTAAGTTAAAACAATTATGAAATCAAAGTATAGATTTGTTTGGCATTTAATACAAATGTTTTGTTGCATAAATGGTATAAAGTCTGAGTAGAATTGTTCATTGAAGGTCTAAAAGTGTTACTTCCAGGGGAAAACTTGTGTCGTTTGCTACAAGACTTGAATTATGTTGTATGAGTCACACCAACTCTAGGTATCATTTAACATAAGAGCAGTCTTATAAAAAGGTTAAATATTATCAGTTATAAATTGATGTCTATTATTGACTTATGTATGATTTTCTATGAATAAATATTCAGGTGTTAAGCTTGCTCTTCATATAACCTTTAATGTTTATCAAAAGTCATGACATTTATCAGAATTAAGTGACATTCCTTTCTGGTGTGGATCTCCTTTTTTCTGATATAATTACTCTATGGTTATTGTCTCAGATTTCTGAGTTTACATCATAAAATTTAAGACAAAGTATTATGCTTGCTCAATCATTGCAAAACCTTGATAACATGTATTTAAACTCAACTCTACATGTCACAATCTCCAATTGATTTTCACCTGCAACAGGTATATGAGTTGTGTTCAGAAATTGAGCCACTCTTAGCGAAAACCAACCGAACTACATAAGACTAATGGAAAACCATGAAAACAATATGCAGGTGTCATTTTCCAATGGGTTTTCACAAAACTTGCTCAGAAGGTTGCCTGCAATCTGTTGATCATCATTTTTTAATGTTGGAAAACCAATTGTGCTTACAGCCAATTCTTCTAAAACCTTGATAGCAGGTGACGTGTTCCAAAAGATTTTACAAAACTTACTCAAAACAGTCAGTAATACAAAACCGGCCCTTGTTCAATGTAATCAAATTAGTTTGATCCAAAAACTTAATCAAAAAGCAGTGGTTGTTCTTGTCTGCATCTGACCTTTTGTTTGTGTAAATTTTAGGGTGGAATTTAGGCTTCGCTTTTACTGGATGGGATTGCACTTCAATATCCTGATGGATTTTCAATGATACAAGTAAATTTTTCAGGGTGATGTAGAATTTGCTCAAATACCAGACTGAAAAACACATTTTCCGGATGGAAACTATTGCTGACTGATTTTTTCAGGGTGGATTATATGCAGCTCATTTGCATAATCTACTTTGAAAGAAATTTTCAGGATCGATTTTGTGCCGCTCATTTGCATATTTCGCAAAAAGCTATCCTGAAAACATTATATATTTGCACCAGTTATAACTAAAAATAGAATACGGTCTCTTCTGTTGTCATCTGTTAAATGTTGAAAGCCAGGGTGAAATAAATTGTAAACTTCCATGTCCAATTAGGGTGTAAACTGGTCTAACTTTTTCATACAGGTTGTAGACAATCAGTTTCCGAGGCGACTTATAACTTTGCAATTATCCAACAAGAAAAGGTGAACGTGATATTATTGCTTACAACGGTGAGCGTAGAAAGTCTCATATTACAAGAATAATGTCTGGGTAAAACTTTTACAAATTTAAAGATAAGATATTATGCCTATAATTTTACTAGTCAAAAAGAATATATTTAATTCAAATATATACTGTAACAATAAAATATATCGTCAATGACAAGCAGGCTCTCTTTTTACACCTACGATGGCGAGAATGTATATCAGTTATGTAAAAACGAGGGTCCTGCTTTGTTATCTTCGTTTGATTTAGGAAGGGCATCGTTTTATCAAAACAGTGTTATTGCAAACCTTAAAGTATTCCCTTTTTGACTGAAACACATTTTTAACTTGTTACCCAGTCGTGAAATGCCACTAGATAGTCTTCTTTTTGTATATGTTGGAGAAACTGGTATCACGCTGCTCTGGACTTATATTTCTTTCGTGAAAGCAATTACTTCAGCTATGGGAATAAAAAGGAGTCGCATGGACTCGGGTTTGATGCCAAAGGCGGATTGTGTACAACGTTTTCAGACACCAATAAATACTTAATAGCCTTGCACATGTGAGAGGGTGTGTTGTCATGAATCTGATGGGTACATGGCCATCCCTTGCTTTGATGGCTTCTTATTTTAAAACGTTTTCTTATTGTAAAACATTTTAACTTTCTTCAGCACAGAGTTCTTATAGAAGCGTTCGGTGAATGTTTGGCCCGATGGACAAGGCACTTGAACAATCGGCCCGATAGAATAAAGAACATTGGCGTAAAACATTTTTTCGTACTGATTGTTATCATGGCAATACACAATTACATAGGGGTGTTTGAGCTTTACGTTCCCATTGCTTGTTATCAGGTCTTCTTCGTGGCTCAAACATGTGCACCCAGGTTTCGTCACTTGCTAGCAAATTAGAAATAACCCGACTTTTAAAGTTTGTTTTTTCAGAAGTTCCTGGTCACATTTTAGACGTTTATTCTGTTGCTCCTCTGCAAGATGCAAATGCTTATTCAGAATCGTTTGCACGTTGCCTTCGAATAAGCCAGTACTACTAGATGTATATCTCATCGACAAGTGGCCATCCGGTTCCGCCACAGCCTTTAAAGCAGCGAGTTGTGCTTAAGTAATAGAGGTATAAGGCCTACTAAGGCGGGCGTCATCTTTAAAAGACAATTCCCCAGCTTTAAAAACTGTATTCATTAAATTAAGTACGCACTGCTATGGACTGATGCCCATATATATATCATACATTTCATCAAAAATCTACTTTGCATTTATACCAAAAAAACAAAAATAATATCAAACAGGGAATGCCACGCACCAAAAACGCAGCCTCCCCAAAAACGAGCCCCACAGCACCCAGAAGTGCACACCACCAACACACACACACACACACACACACACACACACACACACACGCACACACACACACGACACACACACACAATCATGTACACACACACATATACACTACCAACACACACTAGCATACAAAGCAAACACACGAGGACAAAACGAACAATTAAAGGAACACAGTGGGGCACCGCCTTGGAACGGTCAGTGGCAAAAACACCACTTAGTGGGGTAATTCTTATAGCTATGAATTTCAGTCTTTTCGTCCATACCAGTTTACCAGGTAGATTGTAAAATGGTCAGTGTATATGACTGCATATATTTCAAACTTAAAACCACAATACTCTTTAGAAATGGCAATATGTTAATAATAGAACAGCCACGAAAGTTTTTGAAACTGACAGCTTTCTTAAATGATACAGAAGGGAATTATAACTAATAACCATGAAACTTTTCATCTTAGGGGAAAAGCAGCCGCTAAACAACCTTAAATATGTTACATTGATGTGAAAATACTGCCAGTGTTTACATATTCGTCGGCAGGCATTTCCGGTGACGGCTCATATTTATTATTATTATTATTATTATTATCATTATTAGGAGTAGTAGTATTATTATAAGATCAATTGTAATTATAATCATACTTACATGATTTTACGTTGTAAAAGTACATTTGCAGGGCTGTAACTTTGAGAGATATCTCTCCAATTAGAAATATATCTCTTAAATGATGTTTAACAGATATCTCTGTAAGTAGAAGAGATATCTCGTAATGTTCAGGAGATATCTTTCTGTGATTCAAAAGCATCTCTCAACGTGAAAGTGATGTCTCTATTAAAACGAAATATATCTCGTTGATATTAGAGATATATCTCTTTCGGAATATACAGTAAAATGGCTTGCGATAAGAAGACGTCTACGTCTAGTTGGAATGATTTTGATATTTTAAATGCAAGTGAAAAACGTATAGTATATGATTCCAAAATGTATTTTGAAATGAATACAAGCCAATTTTAGAATTAAATTATTAGTGAACAGCATGAATCGTCTGCAGAAATTAAATATCATCGGATACTGAAAGTTAATTTATTTAAACGCGAAAAGAGTGAGGTAAACAAATTGACACTGAAGATTTTAGTGCCTGGATTTTGCTTTCTATTGATGCATACTCGGGGGTCCTAAGTCGATAACAAGACCCTCCATACAAGTGTATTCAAAAGTCGGGTGTAACCATTTCTGTATTCATACATCAATGAATTTCAAAGTCTGCCAACTATGAGTCGATTGTAAATGCATGAATTGAATTGAATGTTGTCTTGATTAAATCTTTACTGTTGGTGATTATCTATTTGCTAAATGGAATTAATCGAGCTAATAAAATTCAAAGTTGCATACGAGAATATCTTATTCAAACAATCACATGCGCTTACAAAAAGAAACATTTGCTACATTGAAGACGCATGTGGTTCTTATCATTAATTCGGATATGTATGCAATTATATGCATAATTTTCTTGAAATTTGCATACGGCGTACTTTCGCCTACATTACCGTTCTAAAATTAAATGTGTCATTGTTATTGAAATCAGTCTGCAAATGTTCATCTCCGTCCGGGAATGACCTACCATCATTAATCAAAGCATTTGACAGGACCAAAATAGCTATAAATTGCATATTTTATGCGGATAACGGCAAAAAATAAAATGGTTATTTCAAGTTAAAGAGAATAAATCACGCCTGGAATGACAAATCTCCTAAAACTAGGATATTATGAATTTGTGATTATATCATTTCATTTCTTAATAAAGCGAAACGTCCTGTTAATACTAGTACTTAACATACCAAATTAATTCGAAAACCGACCACTGAAAGTTTAATTATTAAGATTCAAACTGAAATAGCAATGCTAATGCACGTAGTTTTACACGCATGTTGCCATTGCGTTGACATTGCGTATGTTAAAACAAATGCGTAGGTTACCTACAACATATTTGTAGATACTATCATATATCACAAGCAAATTTAAATTTGATCACGAAAATGTTGGGAAAAGGAAAATTCTCATTTTTTTTTCTGTATATCTGTATATAAGCTAAACAAATGTTTAAATGTCAAACTGGTTCTTGTTCTCAAGTGTTGTTATAGGACTATCTTGTTATGTTCATGAAGGCTGCCACTGTGGCCTAAACCATTGGATGCTTTTTAAGCAGCCAACTGGTTGAGTATAAAATTGTAAACACAATGTTTCATCAGTGTCTAAATTCACCGGTAGAATAGTATATGCCCTGTTCGCGAGGATCCGTTACCCTTATACAGAAGAATCGGCGCATGCACACTACGAGTAAATACTGAGGAAACTAGTTGTGCATAACAACTAAAAAAGCATGTTTAAAATGTTTAAAAACAATCAAAAACATTGTAAACAACTCTGATATGTTACTGTTTTATCATTTATGTGGCGACCTTTCACCTCTATAACAAGCAGACGCTTTCTATTTCATTCGTTACCTCTGATTGGTAGTCTATTTTCAGCTTAACCTGACTAGTTTCTCTATCAATTCTACCTCACCACTTTGACCGGGCTACTGTCTTACTATATCTGTATCAAAATTTAATAAAAGTACAGCCACTCAAGTTTTCAAAGCAGTATTTTAAAATGAATAATTTTCTTTTAAGAAAAAAACTAGCAAAAACAGAAAAAAAAACTCCTTGAAAATAACCTTATTAATGAACAAATTATTTAGGACGATATTTTTTCTGCAGGTCATGTACTAATTTTAACGTATACATATTTTGCAAATTCCTGTAAATATGAAATAAATGAAGGTTATAAATAGCTACAAAAAAGGTTAATTGGCCTTTAATTGTGAGTTTATGGTGCTACTAAAGGCTAAGCCATTGGAATGAAAGCAGCTTAGTTAATTCTAGATCACCCCTGTACCCGTATACGAATGACGAGTGCGCTAACCAAGGCGCTAACAGGACAGCCAGTCATGTTTAACCAATGCTATTTTTACAAAAAATTGTTTGCTCTTAATCTCATAAAATCTGAACAAAAAAGATAGTTTGCACCTAAAGCTACACTATACAATTATAGACTTATTTTGAGGTCAACACATAGACAAAGTCCGAGGTCAATATCATTTTAACAGGTCCGCAAAACTATGTATCGACCGAAACATTAGTCTATAATTATCATATAGTTTACCTCATAAAGATGAGTTAAAATCATACGAAAATAGAACAGAAATGGCGTTTTTAAATCCGTGCAGGTCTACACATCATTTCCAGGTCTACACATACTTTTGCAGACCCGGCACGTGAGCGCTATCGGCCAATCAGGATTAAGTATTTATGACAGGTATACGATATTAATTTATATATCACATTGATATTTTTAACATTAATTACTACGTGGCATTTCAAAGAGAATTTGGGCAGGTTTCGACATAAGATAAATATTCAAATTCATTAAAACTGGTATAAACGAGATGACAAATTTACCAATGCAATTCTTTTTAACAATGCATGCAAATTTGCATGAGTTGAATGAGAGTTCTAATTCTTTACTTTTTATGTTTCTCTGAAGAAACTACCCTTGTTGTGAGAAAAATACTTAACATGTGTATATATTGAGACACCTAGAGTGGTTTTAAGTATCATTTTACTTAACGGCAATGAACAGTTTGGCTTTACATTCTTTACTATACGGTAAGTCAAACTGGTGTCTTAATGGCTTTCTAACTTTAAATGAACTGTTTAGATTTAAAACTGTATTTACAACAAGTCTCCGGTTCAACACACGTTCAACTAAAAATGGATGGTATTTGAGACTGAATTTAAATATATCGCACTTTTACGGTGAGACATTTTTGTTTGCTTGGATTCAAACGTAATACGCATATATCTTGTATGCTATATATATGTTTTATATTAAAAATTTACACAAATTATATATAATAACAATAAAACAAGAGACATTATCGTTGGCATTCTTAAAGTCAGGATATTTATTTCAAAATCAAGTAACCTTTAAGCAGAAAAAAATACCTCGACAGGACAAAAATAACTCTAAAAGCTCAACATATAATATTCAAATATCGATTTAAAGACAATAAAGAATTTTTAGTTGTAATTACTATTAAAATGTACTATGATTATATACTAGTATGCCTTTCTTGCAGCTGCCTTCGCATTTTCATTTTTATGAAGCCTTTAACCATACTGGTTAAGTAAATGAGTCGTTGTTTATGACATTTGGAGGCGTCTTAGACCACGGAAAGTAAAGAAGTGGCCATTTAATTACAACTACGTGGCACCAGCACTTAGGATTAAGTCTCCATCAGCCATTTCTCATATGAATTATACAGGGGTTGGAATTCACCATGATCAATCATCATGGAGATCATGTCTGTACTAAGGATCGAATCAGCAATACACGAGTTGATAATACATTGGTTATATTGCTGCTTTTCGGAAGTATAAATATATATTTTCTAGGATATATTATGTTTGCTTCCGGCAAGAACTTTCCGGAAGTAGGCCTATAAATGGCATCTGTCCAAAGTTTATTGAGCACTCACACTGTGGGGAATCACGTGACTTTGTTTTGATCGACTTCACGGACAATGGCGGATGATAAACACCGGTAAATGCCTGATTTTCGTACGTTTTCGTTCGTATTACTTTCCACACATATTGATGATATTCAAGACATATCCTATACCCTGGCCATTAAAATTCCGCGTGTTTTGGTTCCTTTCCTTCCTCTGAAGTATGCATTGATTGTTTGGAATGCATTCAAATGTAACCGTGGAAAAGAATTTTGTTGGGCTAAACCTCACGGACTATCTAGTATTTTTCCAAAAAAGGCATTAAAACTTATCATGTGACGTGTTTTTTTAGCCCAAATAAATGCAAAATATTATTTTTACATCGTATGGGTGTTAGCAGATTTCATTTCTTGAATTTTAAGGAATTATCACCATTGTTATAAAAATTGTTAGATTACACGTGATACAATTTTAGGCTAGATTACACGGCACTGGTATAGCACACTTGCTAGTTAAATCGTGTGGACGGTAAATGTCCAAAGTCCCTGATAATAACTTAAAGA
>JAFMSR010000004.1:55277673-55422673 GCA_022818135.1 Saxidomus purpurata
CAGCAAATTTTATGCTAGAATCTTTAGTTGAGCTTACTCCGACATAGCCTAATTAATTTGGCGTTTCAGTGTGACGCCTTTCACAGATCTCATATTTGATAACTTTCACATCTCTACAAAGGCGAACAACTGTAAAATGTCAACTTTACACATCATTCTGCCTTCGAAGTGGAAATAGTGAGACTAACTCCGACAGAAAAATGTGACGATGTAACCGGTTAAAATACACCAAGTTGTTTAAATTCTGGCGAATACTGTCCACATCAGCAAAAAGTTGACCTGAAAATAAGGGCGATAGTACTTTAAATAACTGATATATATAAAGGGCATATTAGAATCGAAATAATCTATGGGATGGAGTGCTTTATCGAAATTAAGCACGTCGGTAATGTGCCTGCGAAATAATTCACTCGGGCTTCGCCCTCGTGAATTATTCCGCCAGGCACATCACCTCCGGTGAATGCTTCAATTTCGATAAAGCACTCCATCCCATAGATTATTTCTTAATTAATGTATTGTATGAGCCACCTTCTAAACATGAAGAGATTATTATTATAATTATCATTATAAGTACAGCTTCTGGCAGGTGAGTACAGATGCAGCTTCTTACAGGTGGGTGAATATACAGCATCTGGCAGGTGGTTACAGATACAGCACCTGGCAGGTGGGTGAGCTACAGTTTCTTACAGGTTGGTACAGATACAGCTTCTTACAGGTGGGTACAGAAACAGCTTCTTACAGGTGGGTACAGATACAGCTTCTTACAGGTGGGTACAGATACAGCTTCTTACAGGTGGGTACAGATACAGCTTCTTACAGGTGGGTACAGATACAGCTTCTTACAGGTGGGTACAGATACAGCTTCTTACAGGTTGGTACAGATACAGGTTCTTACAGGTGGGTACAGATACAGCTTCTTACAGGTTGGTACAGAAACAGCTTCTTAGAAGTGGGTACAGATACAGCTTCTTACAGGCTGGTACAGATACAGCTTCTTGCAGGTGGGTACAGATACAGCTTTTTACAGGTTGGTACAGAAACAGCTTCTTAGAAGTGGGTACAGATACAGCTTCTTACAGGTGGGTACAGATACAGCTTCTTACAGGCTGGTACAGATACAGCTTCTTGCAGGTGGGTACAGATACAGCTTCTTACAGGTGGGTACAGATACAGCTTCTAACAGG
Source organism: Saxidomus purpurata (assembly GCA_022818135.1). NCBI lineage: Eukaryota > Metazoa > Mollusca > Bivalvia > Venerida > Veneridae > Saxidomus > Saxidomus purpurata. Next base: position 55,278,858 of record JAFMSR010000004.1, read on the forward strand.
TGGGTACAGAAACAATTTCTGACAGGTGGGCATAGATAAGTAATACTGATACTATTTTGTAACTTGTTCTTCAGCTTGCTGTATAAATCTGCTGAATGTAAGACATAAAGCCAGCGTTTTCAATTTATTGTGCCGCACCTGAGTGAAATTCCTCGTATAAATAATGTATCCAGTTTTATTACAAAGCTGGAATATCATATGTTATAGCTGCTCTGGGATTTAGATAAAGCCGTATAATATAAAGGGGATAGGTAAGGCCACACATCTAAACAGAAACCGTGATACTTAGATAATAAAACTGTATTTCAAATATTTGGATGAGGTTTTCAATTGTTACATTTAAACATTTGCTTGCTATTTGACAAACTGATGTTGTATTATTTTCAGCAGAGTGAGCTTTTTGGAACGCATTCCGTCCGGCGTCCGTCGTACAGCGTACGTCGTACGTTCGCTAACATTTTCCTTCAAACGACATCTCTTAAACCACAAGGCCAAGGATTATATATTTTGGCAGGGATGTTCCTTGCATGAAGCCCTTTCATAGTTGTTCAAAAAATCCATTTTATGCAGAACTCTGGTTGCCATGGCAACGGAAAGTAAAAATCTTCTTCTCAAGAACAGGGAGGCATTGAGCTTAGATATTAGGCATGTGACATTACCTAGTAGATCTCTACCTAGATTGTTCAAATTATGACCCCCTATTAAAAATTGACCCCGCACGGGGGTCCCTTGTTTTTACATAAGCTTATATGAAACCAGAAGGCATTGAGCTTAAATATTTAGCATGTGGCATTGCTTAGTGGACCACTATTACGATTGTTAAAATTGCAACTTAATGATGCACTCATTTTATTTTGTGACCTTTATATACGTGATGCTAGATTTTAACTTACCGATTGAACAGTAACTATATCTAGAAACGTTCTAAAAACATTATTTGCTACTTCCGGTAGTAATTACAACTAATAATATATAAATATTAATGCTATTTCGAAAAACTCCGTTTGCATCACCATATCATCGCAATGTTTTTCGGGATGGTTGTCTGCGTCACCATATAACCGCAATATTTGCCGGCATAGTTGTCTGCATCACCATATTACCGCACTGTTTGTCGGGATAGTTCTCTGCATCACCATATCATCGCAATGTTTGTCGGGATAGTTGTCTGCGTCACCATATCACCGCACTGTTTGTCGGGATATTTGTCTGCGTCATCATATCACCGCACTGTTTGTCGGGATATTTGTCTGCGTCATCATATCACCGCACTGTTTGTCGGGATATTTGTCTGCGTCATCATATCACCGCACTGTTTGTCGGGATATTTGTCTGCGTCATCATATCACCGGACTGTTTGTAGGGATATTTATCTGCGTCATCATATCACTGCACTGTTTGTAGGGATATTTGACTATGTCATCATATCACCGCACTGTTTGTCGGGATATTTGTCTGCATCACAATATTACCGCATTTTGTGAAGGCATACTTACATCATACTATTAGTGCTGCGTGTCTGTTTTCTTGCCCGCAATACAAGACACTGATATGTGTCTGCCTCACCACATTACCGTACTTTGTTTGGGATACTTGCCTACGTAAATGTATCATCGCACTGTTTGTCGGGATACTTGCTTGAGATATAGTATCACCGCTCTGTAAGCTGGGATACATGTCTCGTCAGCATATCACCACACCGTTTACCAGGATATTTGTCTGTGTAATCACATCACTGCACTGTGTGTATTGATACGTGCTCTTCATATCGTTGGATGATGTCAAATGTTCAAGTGACAATGTCTTTAATTTATAACTTGGTTTGGCCTCTGTGTATTATTCGTTGATTTTTATTTTGTCTCCACTCCTCAGTTTACTTCCTTATACGAAGGTTGAATATATTTGATGATGTTGGATGCTTCAAACATCGATTTCAAGACAGTTTAGGAATTTATAACACATTCAAACCTATTGGCAGGCTGTGAACTGAAATTGATTTTTGAAAGAAAGAGCCAGCCTGAGACTGGAAAGTTATGTTACTGCAATTAGTGTAAAATACAGCGAGCATCAGGTGTACCTTTGCAATTTGTTGAAAACGGCTACTTTACAGGCAGAAGAATTGTATGTGTGGCCAAGTAAGGTGTCTAAAATTCTTAAAGTAACTACTACACCGTCTAAAAGTAATTGTATTCCCTTTAGTTATGTAACTAGTAATGTCTTTCTGTCAAAGAGGTACACTTACAGCCAAATCTAATCGATTTCGTCGATTTCCGTTGCTACAGAGTGTCTTGATCTAGACGAGAAAATAATACATTTCCTGCTTTTGCAAAGATATAAGAGGTGAAAACTGTCACAAAATCAATTGTGTACGTTTATGCTTACTCAAACCGTAAATACAATGGTATCAAATTATTTTTCTATTGAAATATGCAGAAAGTGACACAATTAAATCTGCCAAATGACTGAGACAATGTGATTAAGTATACAATTGCATTATGCAAATACACGTTGTAAGACTAGATACCCAGTAAAGGTTTTAGGGGCAAAGATGGACCAATCATGTTTTTGTATAATTCGGACAATTCAAAGAACATCACATCCCCTCACTGTATGTTATTGGGATATTTGTATGTCGTCATTACACCAATGAACTGTGTGTTGGGATATTTGCCTTCGTCATCACAACACTGAACTGTGTGTTGGAATATTTGCCTTCGTCATCACAAAACTGAACTGTGTGTTGGAATATTTGACATCATAATCACACCACTGAACTGTGTGTTGGAATATTTGACATCGTAATCACACCACTGAACTGTGTGTTGGGCTATTTGACATTGTAATCACACCACTGAACTTTGTGTTGGGATATTTGCCTTCGTCATTACACCACTGAACTGTGCGTTGGGATAATTGCCTTGTCATCAGACCACTGAACTGTGTGTTTGGATATTTGCCTTCGTTATCACACCACTGAACTGTGTGTTGGAATATTTGCCTTCGTCATCACACCACTGAACTGTGTGTTGGAATATTTGACATCGTAATCACACCACTGAACTGTGTGTTGGATATTTGACATCGTAATCACACCACTGAACTGTGTGTTGGAATATTTGACATCGTCATCACACCACTGAACTTTGTGTCGGGATATTTGCCTTCGTCATCACACCACTGAACTGTGTGTTGGAATAATTGCCTTGTCATCAGACCACTGAACTGTGTGTTTGGATATTTGCCTTCGTCATCACACCACTGAGCTGTGAGTTAGGATATTTGCCTTCGTAATCACACCGATTAACTGTGTGTTGGGATATTTGCCTTTGTCATCACACCACTGAACTGTGTGTAGGAATATTTGCCTTCGTCATCACACCACTGAACTATGTGTTGGGATATTTGCCTTCGTCATCACTTTACTGAACTGTGTGTTGGAATATTTGCCATCGTTATCGCACCACTGCACTGTGTGTTTGGATATATGACATCGTCATCACACCACTGAACTGTGTGTTGGAATATTTGACATCGTAATCACACCACTGAACTGTGTGTTCGGATATTTGACATCGCAATCACATCACTGAACTGTGTGTTCGGATATTTGCCTTCGTCATCACACCACTGAACTGTGTGTTCGGATATTTGCCTTCGTAATCACACCACTGAACTTTGTGTTGGGATATTTAACATCGTTATCACACCACTGAACTTTGTGTTGGAATATTTGACGTCGGCATCACACCACTGAACTGTGTGTTCGGATATTTGCCTTCGTCATCACACCACTGAACTGTGTGTTCGGATATTTGCCTTCGTAATCACACCACTGAACTTTGTGTTGGGATATTTAACATCGTTATCACACCACTGAACTTTGTGTTGGAATATTTGACGTCGGCATCACACCACTGAACTGTGTGTTGGGATATTTGACATCGTCATCACACCACTTAACTGTGTGTTAGGATATTTGCCTTCGTCATTACACCACTGAACTGTGTGTTGGATTTTTTGCCTTCGTAATCACACTACTGAACTGTGTGTTGGGATATTTGACATCGTGATCATACCACTGAACTGTGTGTTGGGATATTTGACGTCGTCATCACAGCACGTATTGGTTGTTGGAATATTCGCCTTTATCGTCAACTAATGACACTAGAATATGTCAACTCAAGCAAACAAGACCAGAAAAAAAGCTTCAAAGGGCATTCGATATAAGAAAGAATTATTTTTCTTTTTTTTTAAATGCACAATGTCATTTTTATTCCATAAAATAAAAATAACTCAGGTCAATGAATTTTTCCAGACAGTTTTATCAATGGGCAACGCTTTGAATAAATAATCATTATAATATAGTATTTCCCTTTTTGACATTATTATTGTTTTTAAATAATTTTATTCCTGCTTTAAAGCTGCAGCTCTCAGATTTTGGTGAAACATAACATGTTTTAGAACATATAGTCATTAAATAGATAGATTCCATTATAAATTCCTGTTTCGTATATCTGTACAAAATAATAAAGCGTTGCAAACGCTTTTGAAATTCCAATATAAGCATGTAGTGTATCGGTGCCGTAAAACCAGCATTTTTAATGGATTTTTGCAGATTCATATTTTTGCTAAATGACCCAGCCCAGGGATATCACTTGATTTTACATAGTTTTCTATAGGATTAACTTTAAAAATCTTCTCCTCTAAAACCGCATGGCCTACAGCCAAGATATTTAATATATAGCATTGTCTAGTAGACTTCTACCAGGTTTGTTCAAATCAAGCTGATGAGTCAAAGTTGGCCCCGTGTAGGGGTCAATTTTATTTACATAGACCTACAGGAAAACCTTTAAAATCTATTTCTTTGTAACCACGAGGTCTAGAGCTTAGATATTTAGTGTGTAATAATGTCTTCTATACCTCTTCAAAGTTTGTTCAGATCATGCCGCCATATTTTCTTTCCTTCCTATTTATCAAAGGGTATCAGGACGAGAAATCCAAAATTGGCTATATAAAAATAGTTGCCAGCAAAGTTTTAAGTTAAGCTACTTTTCCGATTAGTGATCCATAATTGACACTACCTTCCGCGGTTAGCACTTAGATAACTTGGCACCAGTGCCACAGGTTAACAGCAGTCTTAATATATTGCAGTAGGTTCATTAAGCCTTTATGTTAAATTTCCGTAAAATTTCGAGCTTAGCCTTCAATTTCAATATAAATGTAAACAATCAAAGATATCAAAACGCAATACAGGCACTTGATTCAACAAGAATATCAATATGCAAAAACCTGCTTCCCCTTTTAAATGATGTTTACTTGATGGGAATGGTGCGGCTTGATGCAAGCACTTAGCCATTATCACAAGAAGCATTTGTCTGTTTCCTCTATAGTTGTAATTGTATTTTGCACATTTAAGAATTTGATTTCACTTCATGAGAAGTGTGCAGCTCGATGCACATTCATCTCAATTTGATTTGTTATTTAAATAGAATTGTCATTAAATGAGTGGTTTGATATCGGCCCTGGTATTGGCAATGAATATTCGAATAGGTTTCAATTTCGTACCATGGGTTGCATAACCGAATAGGGAGCAGCCAACATTATTACTGTCAATAAAAACTAGAAGTTTTTAACAAAAGCTGTTATAAATCAATAAATTGTACAAAATAATGTATTTAATGATTACAAAGTAATACAATACAAAATACATATGTATTCAACCGTAATTTCAAACCTTTTGACACATTTAATTGGTATTTACTAACTTTTTCCGAAGCTTATAGGCAATGGGTTTTTATAGCCTTGTTTACGGACCTTACTGATTCATTAAAGCTCAGAAAAAAAATCGGATGATGTTTTGCTACTTTAAAACATTCAGAAATTTAAACACATGAAAAAAAAACGTGAAATCAATGAAAATCAATTTTAATTACTACATATTAAAGTATAATGTAGACATTAAAAAAAACTTCACCCGACAATGCAATAAACAGGGCCGTAGCGTGACTCATTCCATTATTATCTAACAAAAACTATAAATTAGACAATGAGAGTTGTTAAAAATGTCTACGTCATAGCATTTTCCCGATCAACCGACTAATGGAAAATACAGAATTAATCACTGGATTTCGTCTGCTTAAGTTCGCGTAGAAACTAACAAATGCAAAATGCTATTACCTTAGGGGTCAAAATACCGTGTGCGATTTATAAGAGGTATTTTAGGGAACTTTTATCGAGGCTGCCAAAACGTTGCAGCTTATAATCCTGTCTGTGTAAATTATATTTGCACAGGTTATAAATATATTCTGCAATACCTCTGTTTCCTTCAAGCCATGATTCAAAAACATGCGCGGCGTCTTTCATGCTTTGCATCAAAATTGGTCTTGTTTATCCTGTGGCACTCAAATAGGCCATACGGAATCGGGCCATTACAAATGCCCTCGGACAAATAATAGGGCCAATATCAAATAACATATTTTATGTCATATAATACTAATCTGATTTGTTGTGACTAAAGTATTTTTAATTTTATAGTGTACATTGGTTCTATTACCACTTTGAATGATAATAAGTAACCCATTTTGAAGTTTACAAGTGTATACAATAAAAACAAAAATAATATCAAACAGGGAATGCCACGTACCAAAAACGCAGCCTCCCCAAAACGAGCCCTACATCACCCAGAAGTGCACACCACCAACACACACACACACACACACACACGACACACACACACAATCATGTACACACACACATATACACTACCAACACACACTAGCATACAAAGCAAACACACGAGGACAAAACGAACAATTAAAGGAACACAGTGGGGCACCGCCTTGGAACGGTCAGTGGCAAAAACACCACTGGGGAGCTTAAACCGGTTTATGATGCGCACCCAACCTCACTCTTACCCCCCACCATGTTCCAAAGTCACAGGACAGTGTAAATAAAAGTAATCCCTGCTAGGTGAATCTCTAACACACGCAATGGAAACAAAAGGCATGGTATGTAAAAACAAAAATAATATCAAACAGGGAATGCCACGTACAAAAACGCAGCCTCCCAAAACGAGCCCCAAGCACCCAGAAGTGCCACCACCACACACACACGCACACACACACGCACACACACACAATCATGTACACACACACTATACCTACCAACACACCTTAGCATACAAAGCAAACACACGAGGACAAAACGAACAATTAAAGGAACACAGTGGGGCACCGCCTTGGAACGGTCAGTGGCAAAACACCATGGGGCTTAACCGGTTTATGGTGCGCACCCAACCTCACCTTACCCCCACCATGTCCAAAGCCAGGCGGACCTTGGTCCCATTCCCGACATCACGGTGTCTACCATATTTCCATGGCACGGAACGGCTTTTTTGATAAACACAAAAATGCTCGTGTATAAATATATAAAAAGCAAACCTTGAGAACCAAAAAACGTATGTACTCAATGCCTTTGCAGAAGGCAGAGCACCAAGAGAAACACCCTTAAGGGCCCGACGAAACAGGCCAGAGGACAGAAATCAAAACAGTTTCGTCCCAGGGGGATTTAAAAACTGCCCATCACAGAGTCCTCCCCCTCTTCCGTCAGACACAATCAAAGAGGGAAGCATAGCGTCCAACTGTAAACGGGTTGAACACCAAACATGCGGTGTGTCTCAAAACAGTTGGGTCGTAACCTCTTTTAACAAAACGTTTTATAATTTTAGCAAATACAGTTGGAAAATTGCCATGACCCAAAATCTTACGAAGTTTGTAAACCACATCCCCATAAAAATCGGGTTTTGAAATACCTTCTCGCAGAAGAGTCTTTAGATTACTATTGAATTTCAAAACCAAATCAGAATTACGATAGTAAAATTTAGCAAAATATTTACGCAATTTGTAATAACGGTAGCCCTGTTGAAGAAGTTTATTTGTAATATATTGATTACGTTCATTGAAATCCTCAACATGACTACACGCTCTGGCAAACCGAATTAACTGAGAAATGTATACCCCATAAGATGTAGCATGAGGTACATCCCCATCCAAATGGGGGAAATTTACAATACTAAAATTAAAATCATCCCTCTTGTCAAAAATTTTGGTATGTATAATATTGTTATAAATAGAGAGTTGTAAATCTAAAAATGAAGCACCAGTATCCAAATTGTTAGTTTTAATTAACTGGAGTTCCCGGGGATAAATAGTGTCCACCAATTGACCAAAAAACGGGTTATCCATATTAAGAATATCATCCAGGTAGCGTGATGTATTATTAAAAGCAGTGATAATGTCTGCCTGCGTATCTGGAGAAAGACTCAACATAAAGTCTCTTTCATACCAATATAAAAACAAATCTGCGACAAGGGGTGCACAATTTGTTCCCATGGGAATACCGATTACTTGTCTGAAAACTGCATTCCCAAACCTTATATAAATGTTGTTCAATAAAAAGGAAAGGGCTTTACAAACTTCGTCACAGGTCCACATAGTATAATGTTTAACAATACAGCTAGTAAAAAAAGCTTTATCGAAATTGCAGGCGAGAAATGTAACATTCTCCCTGGCAAAAGTCTTTTGAATTAGGGCAGTTAGCTTGTCATTTATCAAATTATGTGGTAAAGTGGTATACAGAGTAGAAAAATCGTATGTAAAATCATATTTTTTCTAACTGGTTAATCATTTGTTAACATACATGTACAGTACACATAGACTATAAAACCTACAGAACATAAAATAATTAAAGAAACGTCGGCTAAGCGATGATGTGTCAAAGTCAAGTGGCTTCAATTTATTGTCTGTGTTTTGTACGCATGAAAACTGCTTGTAAAAATGTTTAACTGTCAGTCTTCCAAAGCAGATGGAATATTAAGAACTCATTAATAAAGTTCAGTATTTGATTGTCTTTTAATTCATGTAAATATATATATACTTAACACTTTTTCTAAGTATACATTTTCGTTTATAGATATCTCGTGTGTTACAAAATATCATCTGTTGATGAATTAAATTTGTTAAATTTCGTCTGTTTATATTTTACACCAAGACCTGTATAATGCGACAAAAAGAAAAATCGAAAACTGACACGCAACTTGGTCCTTAAGAGCACGTGTATTGCGTGCTTTTTGCCATAATCGTATCATTCAGAGTGTACTAATCGTTATTACCTATACACATTGAAGCAAGTGGTTTGCGAAATACGAAAAACATCTTCCATCAATAAATATGCGTCTGATGACGATAGCGGAACGGGGCCGTGCCGCAGGAATGATACAAAGTGGCATCACATTACGACAGGAAGTGCAAATTGTGTATCTTTTTAGTCAGTGGCTTGTATTGTTCGTTCTTTTGCAACTTGAGCAGCACAATAAATGAGAATATATTGCGCAACGACTGTGCTCCATTCTTTTTGTTTAATAAAGGAATGCAGGTTTGAGATCCACATTTCTTTTCTAGACTGCTAAACAATTTGGTCAAAACATCAATACCACAGCAATGTTGATGGATAAATTTGTACGCAGTAGAAAGCTTGCTGACGGAGCAAGAGCGGGCTGTTGAAGAATAACAACTCTACAACAAGACGCTGTTATTGTACGACAACATCTGCGGGAACGATTTCGACCTGCGTCTCTTACAGCCAGTAGAACCATTGGGATCCTTGGTCACAGCCAGTAGAACCATTGGGATCCTTGGTCGCACAATATCTGCACAGACTGTACGTAGACACCGACAAGGAAGACTTGTATGGGCCAGACGTCACCGCCGCTTCACTAGGGCTGATAGGGTTACGGTCCTATTCAATGATGAAAGCCGTTTCTCTCTTCAACGAAACGTCGGGCGCGCCAGGTGCTACCGATTTCGCAGATGAATGAACGGTTTGCAGATGAATGTGTTTCTGAGAGTGATCGGTTTGGGGGAGGAGGCTCAGTAATGATCTGGGTTGGCGTATCGTTTTATTCAAAGACCACATCAGTAGTAATCCGCGGGAATTTCAATCCTGTACGTTACAAAAATGAAGTTCTTACACCTTTTGCTATACCTCATGTCCAGGCCAATCCATGGGATGGTTTTCATGCACAATGGTGCAACATCACATACTGCTGCAACCACACGCAGATTACTGGAGAGGAATAACATTCGTATCCTGCCGTGGTGCTCGAAATCACTAGATCTCAATCTGATTGAGCACCTTTTGGACGAACTGATCGGCGAATAAGAAGGTTACCTCATCCTCCACGTACATTGCAAGAACTTGAAAATGGCCTGGTACAACAATGGAACGGGATCACGCAGGCCTATATCAGAAATTGCATTATGTCTATGCGTTCTAGATGCTTTGCAGTGATACAGTCCAATGGTGGACACACACACTTTTGATTTTTGTTCAGGTGTGTGACTTTTAATTTATAGTGTTGTCTTATTATTACAGTCGCAACTCAATGAATGTGTTGTCATTTGTTATAAAGTGTGTATGAATGAACTGCTGATACATCAATAAATTTGCCTAGAAAAATTCAGCTGAATATGTTTAATAGTTTTTTTAGAAATCTCAAATTTATTACCTGTATACTTAGAAAAGTTGTAAAATGTATTTGGAAGAATGTATCCCATAAAACTGTCCCACTTTTGACAGTGTTCTATGCTATGTATCATTAATGATCATTCTAGCAGTAGAAAATAAAAATAAAGTATTACTCAATCATTCTGTCGTAATGTCCTTCCATCCTGACAAGCATAAATCAAAAAGATTTTCAATAAAAAATCCATTTCAGTTTTACAAAATCACGGTCACATTACGGCGCAACCACAAATTCCTCTAGTGTGAAGCTGTTACTTCCCTTACATTATTGGGGTACTCCAAGGGGAATGAATTAAATGCGTATTTAAACATTGAAAAATATATATTCCTGTTCGATAAATGAAAATAGCTCAACAAATTAAAAGTTGCGGTTTAATGTAATCGTTATACGTTTTGTTGCCGTGTACATCTTGAGATGCACCCTTTTTTGTATTTTATGTCACTCAAGGTGTAACGGCTTGGACGACATACAATACAGAAAGCGTACAATGTCCGTATGTACAGGGCAAACATCCGTATAACTAATGATGCGTAAGGTATAGACATATGATATAGACATGTTTAAATGACATTTACAAGTATGTATCTCGCATTTCCTTTGCTAATTTAAGAACCCGCTCACTAATTCACAACTTCACAGTCTATTAGCTTCCTTTAAGACAACATAGTTGCCATCGGTTTATTACGGAGTTTCGAGTTAGTGCGTGACAACAAGTTTAAAACATCCATTAGAAAGCAACGTGATACGAAATCATAACCATCAGATTTAATTAAATGAAGTTATTACTTTGCCTTTTATATTACACGTTTAGAAAGACTAGTCAACGTCATAAAATAGTACCCTTATTGAATATCAAATTTTTACAGGATATTACGTTAAAAGTACATTTTATCAGAGCCGGTTTTACAATGCAATTTTATAGCCGTTGATGTTTCCATCCGACATAATAATTAAATTGAATTGTTCAATTTTGAAACAGAAGAAGAAATGTTGAGACCTGGAATATTGCTAATAGACGTACTACAAATATCAAAACGATTTTATACGGGCGAAACTCTGGATTGCAAACATTCGTACGCAAAGATGTTATACGCGTTCTGCATAGATCGTACATTTTGATGTTCTTTATTGCAAACAAATATTAAAGTCAAAAAGCTCACAAGTAAGAATTTTGAAAACTTTGTTTCTGAAGCAAATACTTCTTTAACTCAATTTCGATGCAAACGCACCCGTTTTGTTTCAGAAACTCTAAATCAAGTTTGAAACCATATTTGCAACAAATTCTATCAGCATTCAAGACAAACAGGCAAATATAGAAAGGTCAGACGGCGATCACACCTATTTCAAATAAATTGTGGTCTTGAGAGAGGTTAATTAAAACTGTATTTCATTCTCTGCTGTAAAACCGCTGTTATCCTGTTCGGTAGCATCTAGTTCAGAGACAAATTGCAAGTATAAAGAATTGGTTAGACAGAGGAGACTGTCTTATATTGCATTGCAATATTTCGTAACTATGGCAACATTAGCCAATATAGCCAAAGTACCTGTATGTTACTTACTTGAATAGAAGAAAATACATCTTTTATTAGTGAATATAGCGTTATATATTTTCAATATTGAGATGCACAAAGTTTTCGAAAATTTTTCCTTGTATGTTTTTAGTTAAGATATTTTAATAACTTCTATAGATGCAGTCCTCATGCATCTTACCTATTCATGGGTTACACAGATCTCGAAAGCAATGATTCGTAAGAACTTCTATATTCATTATTATTATATAAACTTAGAAGCGCTGTATTGTATTTTTAAGAATTGAATGTGTTTTTTCTGCATTTCATCAAGGTATGAACTGTCAGAAGTTTTACACCTAATTGGCATAAACACCGAGGTGTTTATGTTACAATTAGGTGTAAAACTTTTCATAGTTCATAGCTCGATGAGATGCAGAAAAAAACTCATTCAATTCTTATAATTACAACTTACTGTAATTACAGACATCCTTTTATATCATTTGTGACGTGGACTGAGAAAATGGGTCCAGATGAGCATTAATTATTATTGCGCAAATGTAAAATGACAAATAACCAATTTTCACCAAAATTCGACTAGGCATAACCATTTAAAGAATGATGTTTATTGGAAATGGCATTCACAAATATGCATGAAAATGATTCTATCATGTCTTTATCATAACACATATTACCATAGCAACCACTAATTCTGTCACATTCGAAAAAGTGAAAATTAGGGCATGGTCAATCAAAATGAGGATTTATTGAAAAGTTGAGAAATGACAACAAAATGAAAACAAGCAAAATACTGAACAATAAATTATGTGTTTTCAGGTTAAATTTCAAGAAAAAATACCTCCATATGAATATGTAACAAGGTAATCTACAACGTCAAATATATTGACGTTAAAATTACTGTTTGACGTCACAAACGTCATTATGCAGAATAACAATGTATGTTATCTGAAAACAAGCATCACTTTAAAAGTAGTTGGTAGATTTACTTGAAATTTTAAATTCATAGTCAACAGACTTCACCTTTTGAAAACTGTAAAACAAAATGTGTGATTTTTCTCATCTGGACCCTAGACTTTAATTTTAGTGATGACTTTCACGGATTCTATTTTAATATTTCGTCGCGCATTAATTTTGTTGTCATAACGCCACTACTAATTAGCATAATGCAAATGACTGCTGGAACTAAGTTTTTTTGACGTATCTCAACCCGAGTGTGGGATTTCCTTATCCACAACTCAATGGACATGGTAGAATTTTTTTCTCGCATTTTCTCACAAGTAAGAAGAAATAAGAGTGAATACAGGATGGGGATGAAAAAATGAAAAAATGAAAATCAACTTCTTCTCGAACTTTACTTCGAAACTGCTATAGATGGTTAGAAAATGAATACCCATAACATTTTGTTTATTTCAAAATTAAAAATTTTACAGTCATTTTTCGATTTTTATGTGATGCGCTGGCTACTTATAATAAACGTTACAGTAGTACGGCAGCGATGAGATACAGGCGGTGAAGGATAAGGTTATCTTACTTATCTATCACCGGTAAATGCGCGGACATATGTATCTCATAGGTGAGAAACACTATTCCTTTTTACTTCTCAAAATGTTTTTGTTTGGTGACCTGCCCTGAATCCACTGTAAAGTTTTCGTTCACGATTTTATGAATGAAAACGTAGCACGTCATGAATATTAATGAAAAGCTATGAATACGTACCTGCTTCATCGTGTTATGAAAAGCGGGCGATGGGGCAGAAATAACCAATCAGAAAAGATAATTTGTGTGAAATGATTGCAAGTTGTAATTATTCTCCGTTGTATCTGTTGTATTTGTTTTACCTGACAAAAGCAATGTGGATGGTCAGCCATTTTCACCTTTACAATACTGCCATCGTAGATGGACCTGTTTTCATTTGTCTCTGATTCGTGGCGAAAGGCCTTGTCTAAAGTTGAAACTGTGTTTTACTTCTGGACTACACCATAAACACTACCGCCATTATCCCATGTTATTTACATGTGATACACTAGTAATTCATAAATGACTAAAATATTTCATTATTGATTATGCTGATAACATTCACTTGAAATTGAACGAGGGCTTGTTGCTTATGTTTTCATTGTAAAATAAAACATTCGGGTGACAAACTTTAAAATAAATTGTGCAGACCAAACTGTTCCAATTCGAAATGCGTTCGAAGACCTAACTGACGCTTGTAATGTGTTCACAGACCTGACTTTTTCCCGTATTTATGTTTTCAGTCAAAATTCGAAATAAGGCTATGAAGTAAATGAATCAACTTTCCAGTAACGTCATGATTTTTGTTAAAATGTTTGACATAATTAATAAAGCTGCAGAAATAAACCATTATTTAATTATTATTTATCACTGTTTGTTGGAAAATATCTAGTGCCGTTTCAACTAAACAAAAGTTCATTTTCTTTTAACCTTCTACGCATTTCGGATAGATCGTTCACATTGGTGTTCTTCATTGCATTTTGGTGGCTATTTTAGTGTCTTGAATTGAATATTCAAGAAAATATACCTGATAAAAGGGTTGTTGTACAAAAGAAAATACAAAGGGGTCGATAGAGAGTTTCCCCATTTTCTCCCATACTGCAGCTAGGATCGAAACGTCATGTAGTTAGCTGATCTTTTCATGTTGATTACTCTGCATTTGTTGACATTTCATTTCTTTTGTATACTTATAGTTTAAATTAAGCTTCCTTATTTTGCTACTTTACGATGTATTTTGATATAAATAATGAAAATTCTGATTATACATACTTCTGAATTAACGTAGAAATAAGAAATTACACATTTGATAGCTTTGCTTTTACTATGAGAAACGATGACAAAATCAGAGGATTCTAGTGACATGAAATCTGAACATTCGGTCTACCTTTCACTTTCACATGCATGGGAAATAATTTACAACTCAGTTAGGCCTGAAACTGCCAGTAAAACCTTCTCCTCTAGGTTGACATATAATGTGGAAACTGCTTTAATTGAAAGCTTGACAACTGTTGTACTAATTTTAATGCAGTAATTACACTCTACTTTTGATCTGGTGTACTCGTTTGATCGAATATAGTAGTGGTGTGCAGACAAAATGCTTAAAAAGGATCAGTGGTCTAACTGAAAACAACCAGAAACAAAGTAATAAACCGGTATATTGGCTAGGTATCCTTTCATACAAATGCACGGGTTTGGGTTCTCGAATGTTTGAGGTATAAGATGATGGAAACAAAAGATGACTGGAACTCGATATACATTTATTCATAGACATAAACAACATTTTCTAAATACTTAAGAATTCCCTACCTTATTATAGAAACGCGACACGACAGTAAGCCTATCAATTTCACATGAATCTTAATCACGACATCTATTTTAAATCGACTTGAACATAAATGTACCTGATACCGCAATTAGAGCACAGGAAAGTGTGCCTGATACCGGGATTTAGAAACCACTAACATCAAAGGAAATTTATCTTAATCATGCGATAAGATTACGATGTGTTTAATAAATGCTTTTTCGTAATTAACAGTTTTTGTTTGGAAATTGGTTCATGTACCGTCGTGTGGATATATCACACAATATAACTAGATAAATTACTGAAAACTGACAGGCACAAAGTGCTGTCCACTGTGTAAATGTATTCACACGGCATCATAAATAAACGCGTGTTATTTCGTGGCGTTCGCTTTATTAAAAACTGTCAAATATCTACAGTGATGGCTGCAGTAATTTGAATGTATGTGGATAATTGGGTTATATCTGGTAGAAGAAATGAGAATTTATTGTAAATCAATAGTAGCAAGTCTTTGCTCTTTAGTTTCGGAATGAATTAGGTATGACTAAAATAGATTAGTAAACAACATTGCGTACAATTAAGCAATATTTACAAAGACGTAAGTTTAGTAGCGTTTTTGAGAAGGCAGTGTTAATAATTCAAAACGATCTCATTTTACTAAATAAAAATAATAATTGAAAAAGAATCAAACAATAGCAAAACGTATGAGTCTAACAATTTTGCGCAGTCAGACCAAGAGATCCGATAGATTAAAATTATGCAACGATTGACATTTTTTCAATGAAACGTTTGTTGTTGAATTACTCATTGCAACAATAATGTCTGGTGACAATGTTTCAATAACAATACGTAAATTCAACAACATTTTCCTACTCTGTCAAAGTTGCTTGATAGGAATTTCTAGATGAATATCGCATTGAAGTGTAGTTCTCAATAAACCGTAATAACTATCTTATTTATTCGTCCTGTATACATGTATAACAAAACGGTGAAATAACTATAAGATAATAAATGCTCCAGCATCTTTCCTTAAAAGTCCACTTGTTTCATTACCACATTACTTTATTTTGTTTGACTTGGCAGATATCAGAACACTAACATTGTTTTTTATATATAAACAACAGGTAACCATCTGATGATTTATCACGTTCAGCATTGTGGTTAAGTGATTAAAAAGAAAAATTCCAGGCAGACAAGCGGTATGTATGAAAGGTGTCTTTTCCTGGTTGATGCAAATCTGGATAATTTGTAACCATTATGTAAACATCAGACAGCAAATAAACAATGCAAAATGCTGAAAAGATAACTTGTTGTTTATTAACCAAACTACTTTATATAAAGCTGGTCGTGGCAGTGATGTTAACGCTACACTAAGATGTAACGTTACAAGTGTTTAAAACATTGAACTAAGCTTGAATTTAATTATGAAAAATATTATCTCTTAGCAAATACTAATGAATGTTATGAATTGTAGGATTTTGAAATTGCTATACGCTATTCAATAAACTACATCTTATTTTCGATATTACATTAGTTCCCAGTGTTTATATTTGAGACTATAAATTTGATTTTTAATATTAATTTTCGAGATTCGAGCTCTACATTATTAATAAAAAGAAAACGTATAGTATAGATTTGATAAACAAAATGTTAAGCAGGTACTGATTATTTCACTATTACTGGTTTGTAATAGTTTTTGTTTAATGTGGAACAACATATAGGCAATACTTTTGAGTAATTGACGTTAATGCAATGTCATCTCGATTGTCCAGCTTCAAAAAGTGTGAGAAATACGCACTGTTAACCAGGGAGAAATCAAGACCATAGTGTCTACTTATATAAACATATATCTATCATCTATTCTATAGTTTGTTTTACTCTTTATCCCGCAAGAATGCTGAACATTGTTAGTGTTCATGTATGTAAATATGTTTATAAATGTTATATTAATGTCCATAGCGATTTCAAGTAGTTTTAGAGATAATATATGGATTGCTAGTTTCTCGTCATTAAAAAGAATATAACGAAAGCTTCAACTTAACTCCTATTAAATATACATATGCAGTACCAAGAAAATAGTTTTTTAATATCTAAGCAGTCAACACTGAGAATCGATCCAGTTGTTATATCGGTCACGAACAAAGAGAAGAAACATGTTCATACAATGTGTAGTTTCCCATGTGCTTTTAAAGCATTCTTTGTTATATAAGCATCTTTCTTTACCAAGTTGTAATATGGTCTTTTGAACAGTTATGCAGTCTTGGGGCAAAATTGAGTCCACAATGCCAAGAATCGCTATATATTTCTTATATAAACATAAAATTCCACAAATGTCTGCAGAAAATAATTTCCATAGTGTTTAAATGACATTGACACGAGTAAAACAAAATGAGTTTCTTCGGATATGTCATTCAAAACTTAGCTAGTTCTAGATATAACAAATGTTTCACTAAACACAACTTGAAATACTTGACGTCATAATTTACTATGGACGCATAAGACTACTGACTTTCAAATATACATATATGTATATGTTTAAATAATGACAGTTTTTTAAATTAAAAACATAAAGCTATAATGATAAAAGAAAAAATAATAGTTTGTTATTTTATAAAATTATTTCTAAAATTTGATAACCAAGCACGTGACAAAATGACTATTTTATATTAAATATATAGTTTAGCGTTGTGGAAACACCTTTGACTTCAAACTGTATAACATCAGGTTTTGTCGTCATGTTAGCGCCCGCGTCTAATATCAGCATTTACAACATACTGTTTTGTGTCTAAAAACTGCGTAAAAACATACTGTTTTGTGTCTTAGTCAGATACCTGAATCAAAAGTGAGATGTTTGTAGATTATTATCTTGTTTAACAACAAACATAGGAACAGATTTAGGAACTAATGGTTCAAAACCAGTTTACGAATTAAGATTATACGGGATAGTGAACTGTGTTCTCAAACATTGTATATTAAAGAAAGTAGTCTTGAAACATGTTTTTTTTTCTTTTCCGTTCAACATGTACATAATAATGCTTACTATAGGTACAATTTATACGTCTATGAAAATGGTACTAATAACACATATTCATTAAAATTGTTGTTCGGCAGTTGAAAAGCAAGCTAAAGTTTCTAGCTCTTTTATTGTATGTATTGTGTAAAATTTACGTGCGGTAGGTAAGTTTCTGATTATCTTTTGCACGAACAGGTGGTCAAACATATCAAAATGAGTTACAAGCAGAAAAAGAAAGATTTATGATAGTTAGTTGAGTCAAAATTGTTAACGTAGCATTTGTGTTAAAGATTTATTTACTGAAATAAATTGTCTAATTGACTCTCTAGGAACTGATCGGTTATATTTGTATGCACAAATCATAACTGTCTCCAAACTCGTATTTTTGTCTTTAGAAGCATTAAAGTGTTCCTTTTGAAACTTCATACAAATAATTAAATATTTAGTAAGAAGCCTTTTAATGGATTTCCTCTGTATTTCAAACTAAAAAATGGCAATAAATATGATAAGTTGTGCACTGTATTAAGCTTTAGTTTTACAAGTAAAGTGCATGTACATATTTTATAAAATGACAAGACGTCCATAAGGCCCAGTTTTGTTAAAAACTTCTTGAATGTTATCACGGACCAAGTGACCCTAAAAACAGTAGGGATCATCAGCTTAATAAAGCCTATGGAGTTTGAAGATTGTTGCTTAATTAGATAAAAGGATATTGAGCGGAAATGATTTCAAATTTCGGGTCACTGTTAACCTTGACTTTTGACCCATTGACGCCCTAAACTATAAGGAGTATCTATAAGATGTAGGCAGCATTTTGAATAGCTTTCATGAAAGTCACATGAGAGTTGTGAAATGTAGAGTGTTGATGTAATGATATTGAGCTAAAACTATTTTCAATATTCGGGTCACTGTGATCAGCGAAAAGCGTACCGATAGACGGACGGACTCGCTCAGTACATCGAGCAAGAAGGCCAAGATGACCCTATATCGCTCACCTGACTACCATTGGCTACAATACAAGGGGTCATGATTTTAGCATAATTAGTGTTTCCTTTACAAGCCTACGTAAAACCATGTGAACCCAGGTGGTCCATTTTAACCCAGGGGTCATCATTTGAACACTCTTGGTAGAAGTCCACTACACAATGCCACATGCTAAATATCTCAGCGTTATGTATTGTCGTTTCAGAGGAGAAGATTTTTTATGTTTTCCCTATTTGCTTCCATAGCAGCAAGAGTTTTGCATGGAATGGAATTCTTTGAACAACTTTGATAGACCTTCATGCAAGGAATAATGGTTTCAGAGGAGATTTCGTTTGAAGGAAATGGTAGACGAACGGACGGACGACGTACTCTGGACCCCAGACGGTGAGTGATACTAATATGTCACCCTGGCACTGTGTGCCAGGTGAGCTGATAAAAAACGAGTAAGATAATAGTCATCTGATAGTATACACAAAACGAAAAATAATTAAATAACAATTGACACAACAGACATTTGGTATTAAATCTAAGAGAACTGGGACCGTATCACAGTTTAAACAATTCCACTTTTTAGAATAATTACGTTTTTAATACTCATAAAAATAATACATATTGAGCTTAAAACAATTAGAAATGTTGTAATCAAAATTTCGGAAAGGCAATCATTGCTTCTTTTTATTTATACATGTACATGAATTTAGATGTCACTTCCATTTATGTTGTTCTAAGATTTGTTTGAGAACAAATACATTTTTGTTAATTCTATGCACATGTCATTTTATTGTTTTAAATTGCGTTTAGAATGAAAACATGTGTTTGAATATAAATGCATGAGATCCAAATAAAAGAACCGACTGTCTAAATCTTGACTGTACTGTATGCAATATTAAGAATAACAGCAAAACAGCGAGATAATTTGAGCAATACTTATCAATTTCTTCTAATGTAACAGCGCAGCTACTGTTTCATTGAAAGTATACTTATTATCTGATTATATATACTTGCTTAAAAGAGTAACCGAAATCAATATTTTGTAAACAAAAAGTCAAAGACGCCGATCAGACAACTTGTCTTGGGTATAAAAACAGCAAGTTGTTGTAACATCCAAAATGGTCAGAGAACTGTAAGAGAACATTAGAGAAAGTGACCTAGCCAGAAACCTATTTAGGTTTTGTATTATTATATTTATATGCAATTGAAAAAACACGTTAAAGAATTTAAACTATTTCATATTAATAGCGTCAAAGGGTGTTTAAAATTTGATTTCAAGACATATTTTTAATATTCTCGTACATTTGAGTTTTATGTTACTAAATGATTTCTACTCATTTCATTTTTTTTTTCATTTACATGTATACTGTGTGCAAAGTGCATCTTTATCATGTGTTTTACTGATTAAGAAATGATATCGTATTATATGACTTGCGTAACATGGCATGGACTGACGAAATATAATTTATAAATTCAATGAAATTACGTGAACACAATTGTAACAGGAAAATACAGTTTGAAACTGTCTATTAAAAACTTTACAATATAGCCGTTTAGTATTTCCCTGTTTGAAAACTGCTGCAGAAAAAACAAAAATAATATCAAACAGGGAATGCCACGTACCAAAAACGCAGCCTCCCAAAACGAACCCCACAGACCCAGAAGTGCAACCACAAACACACACACACACACACACACGTCATACACACACAATACATGTACACAACATAACACCAACACACATTAGCATACGATGCAAACACACAGGCAAAACGAAATTAAAGGAACACGTGGGGCCTTGGAAGGCAGTGGCAAAAACCATGGGGACTTAAACCGGTATGGTGCGCACCCAACCTCATCTTACCCCACCATGTTCCAAAGTCACGGACAGTGTAAATAAAAGTAATCCCTGCCAGGTGAATCTCTAACACACGCAATGGAAAAAAAGGCATGGTATGTAAAACACAAAAATGCTCGTGTATAAATATATGAAAAGCAAACCTTGAGAACAAAATAGCCGTATGTACTCAATGCCTTTGCAGAAGGCACCAAGAGAAACACCCTTAAGGGCCCGACGAAACAGGCCAGAGGACAGAAAAAAACAACGACTGAATGTTTTTGTATTTCCTTAGATTGACCTGGGTAGTCTTTTTGTCCTACTTTCAGTAGAGATATACGTTGCATATCATTCGTAGAAGAGTTCTTTCAACTATAATTCAAAATAGGCAAGCTTATTCTTGTACAACCTATTTACAGTCTCTTCCTCGGAGATTTCTGGAAAATTACAAAGATATTTGATAACCTGAAAACCTACTTTTTAGAAAAAGCAAAATATAATCTATTAATTCTTTTGTTAAACTCAAAGTTTTAACACAATATGGTCACATGCGATGCGGAATGTCACATTATTTTTCTAAGAAGACGTCCGTTACAATTCCAGGTTTAAAAGAAAATTTGATTTAGTCTCAGTAAAGGACCTTTAAAAATGCAAATATTCAAAATATAAATATCATAATATATCACATAATTAAATCCTAATTATTTAATTGTTATGATATATAATATGATGTCAAATGTAATACATTTCATGTTTATTTCATTACTTTTGAACTGATACGTACTCTTGATGCTTGATATTGGAATGAGATAAAAGCATATCCCCTCTTGAGTTCAGCATATCATCAAGAAACTAGCTTATTTATCAATGGAGTCTGACATTGAGAGATTTAAATGAATCACTATGCTGCTTTTAGTTTCTGGGATAGGTCACTCATCTAGCAATACATTAACCTGGTTCTGAAATGAAGTTATGAATATCAAATGAAACATCAATTTATTGGGTATACAGATGTTATTACATGTATGTTACCGATATCTATACATAACAATTGCACACTTTTTATAGCTAAGAAGGCTAAACGAATGAATATTTTGTGCAACATTTAACAAATAATTGTGTTACTGTATTAACCTATGTAAGCATGTCTTGTTACTTCGGAATAACTAAGATAAAAAATCTTAACAAGATCAGTCAGAATTCGTTTTTACACGACACGTGTCAGCTACTTTTCACAGGCATTTCCAGCGGAGGCGTCTGTTCTCCCAAGACAGATAGATTTTTTCCAGCAACAGACAGTAATTCTGTACATTATCACATGACAAAAATCGCTTAGTACTTTCCCGACAATAAATAAAATGCTATCATGCTGTGCTGAATGTAGTTTTGTTCAGAGACGTTGTCAACTGTGTTCTTTCCAAATCTTTGAAAGAAGTCCGTTTATTAAAGTACATTTGCAAAAATTTTGTTCTAAATTGAGTGCTCATTATACAATACAGTGCAAAGTTTATGGAATTATTTACAAGAGCAATGATGTCCATGAGGTCGCCAAGTGGTAAATAAACCTCATGAAAGAAGTTAGGCACAGTTGCACTTAAAACAATTAGAAGTCCTTGTGGGAACTCTGTAAAGAGAAATAATATTATCACAACCAGAAGCATTCGTGTCGTTTTTGCTTGTCTATTTTCCCGCCGAAAATTATTTGACGTCGCAGATAAACGCCGTCTCCGCTTCCGTCCTCTAACGTTCAGATTTATCAATAAGCTTCCACTAAATATAGTCATTAGAGCACACGGAATGAGTTTCGCAACAACGGCATACGTAATTACATTTGCTAACACTATAGGCTTCGTCTCATTTGTGGCTAACTTCAAATCCTTTATCATGTAAATTGTGCTATTGTCCGGCAATGTAACCTCATCGAGTTCATTAGTCAAGTAATTCGGAATGAGTATTAGGCTTGATGCCACATAAACCAAAGCAATCACTTTTTGAATAGTTTTGTAAAGCCTTCGCTTTGCAACAGTACCTTTGGCAGTCGATCTCAGCTGTACGAATCTAAAAACAGAAAGGGAAACACCTAACCATATAGAAATCGTATGCGTTGTGGCTGCAAAATTGATTAGAAATAAGAAATAAACCGCCCATGGATAGGAATATTTTTCTGGCGACACATCGTCTGGTGAAAAGGCACAGTAGAAGTGAATCACAAACGGTACATACGGTATCATTGTCAGTATATCTGAAACAGCCAGCCACGACAGAAGTGCATTCGTCGGGTTTCGCATATCTTTTCGCGCCAAAACTGTTATATTTATCACGTTTGTTGTAATTCCAAATATGCAAACAATGAGGCTTGAGTAGCCGTGTATGGATGTAAACCAACCCCCAATTTCCATTAGAGGTGTCATTTGGGGCTCTTTTGGTAATACATCAGTTTGGTTGGTCTCCATTCCGTTGTTGGATTCAAACATTGGTAAAACTGTCAGGAATAGAATTCACCGAGCATCACTGAAAGAAAAAAAGATTGAAGTTTATAGTATGAATTTCCACTGCATTACAGAAGTCAATAGTTCATAAAAAAAGTCCTACGTTATATTGCATCTCCTTGAAAATTCCAACACGTAATTAGTACGTATGAAGATGAAATAATTATACACATTTGTTTTAACTTGATGTTATAACGCATAATTAAAAAACTGCAATATAGTATTAGGCAATGTGGTATTACACGTGAAAAGAACAAGTTAATCATGATATAGTTTTACTTTATACCATCATCAATGCGTTTTTTAGTCTGTAAATTTTCATCTTTAGTTATCAGTCTTGTTTTAAAGGTCCAGTAGTAAGCTCCATATGGGTATTGTTTCTTAGCAAGTACTTTCATATTGTATCTACTTAAAATTGGCTGAAACATTTTACACGACACGTACACTTATAATTGAGACTTTGAAAATAATTACGGGCCACACTTAACGTTTGACTGGTTTCAGAAAAATTACATGAAGGCTTCCCAGGTCTTCTTAAATTTCTATATTCTTTTGTAAAACAATTATTTGGTCGTTAGAAATGTTAGAAACATTGCTTGTCAATCATCATGTTTCATTACATTTTATATATGTGTATTATCTTTGCTGTTGCATCGTAAAACCATTTCACATGATGAGAAGGTGCATGTGACGGCATGCTTTGCAAAAGAGTTCATAGTATAAGAAGTTAACTTGTTATGAGCTTGGCATCTATCATTTACTTTCGTTTATTCATATTTCAGGAGCCAGTAATCCTTTGAATAAAATTCAAAAGCAAGTGATATAATTATGTGTCATTCTGAATGCTAATAATACTGCACAAAAACATAAAACTGATTTTAAGTCTCAACGAAACACATCAAGTAAGATTCAAGAAGTAGAAACATGTTTATATTTAATTTGCTAGTATATGTATGTGAATCAATATATTTGGTACTTTGTCTTCGATCTGGTTTATAATTAATAATTAATACTAAAATAAAATGTTTAAAAAGACTCAGAGCATCTTTCAGACAATATTTGAAAAAAAAGATGAAAGTTAAATTTTATTGATTTTTGTTTTTGTCACTCTGTCCAAAATGCTTGTTTTCTTCCATAATTCCTCACAAAATGGTAAATTATATACGAAAATGTTTGTATTCAACTTTCAGAACCCCGTTTTATATATAAAAGCGAAACGTTAGGCTAACCAACATGGCATGTTTGGAATTGCATGTACTGTTTTTGGAATGAACCTATCTTAAAGCGTTAAAATATTAGCTGTATAATGTACAATATATTGTTAATATATCATCATGTCGATCTGTTTAGATGGACAAGATTTCTGGCTATTTTTACACCCGTAAAAAAATATTTTCTTTTCTCAAAATGTTACCGGGAAATCAATGAGAATCGTGCAGACATGTGTACTGATAAATGTGATCTGAATAGTTTGTAAAGGAAATGGTGCTATGTTGTTTATTTCACTTATCAATATTTGTTGTTCCACGAACACGCATATGAGATATTGTTGTTCTTCTTTTTTTGTTTATCCGAGAGATTGTACAGAAGATGTAATGGTTTGCTGTTATTTTTTTAACAGAATGCAACGCTACTTCTTCTGAAAATACTTTCATAAACATAACACTTTGATTTATAGCTCTAACCAAGATAAAGTCACGACTTGATAACAATCTCGATAACACCATCAGCTTGCAACAAAAATAGTTTGGCACATACTTGTTATAATATCATTTCTACGCTGAAATATGTGTTGTGAAGAATATTTGATACAACAAGTTATGGCATTTATCGCATACATACTATTTATATAATAACAATATATAATAATAATAAAAAATAACACAGCCTCCAAGGTTGCTGTCGGGATCTGTCAACTTGATGAAGAAATATTACTCGAGGCACCATCCGATAATGCTACCTCTGACGCAGAAATGGAACTATAACATATAGTATTGTAACATTGGCGAATGTTATCAGTTTAAAGATGGCAACTCATTAGAAACGGACAAAGACATAAAGGTCGCTGAATAAACAAAACGACTGCAACTTCTCAATATCTGAATTCCCATTTCTAAGTAAATAGAAATGTTATTTAAAAATGTGAACAAGCCCTAGAAGAATTGGCAATAAGACGATACCATATAATCATAAATTAGGAAAGATATATGTTTTTAACACTCTGATATAAATATGTACATATACAGTTGAATATGCAAACACTTAATAATATTTTTTATTTTATCAAATGTGAATATTGTTTTTCTTTCGAATTAAGAAGCTGGAAAAGCTAGAGTTAGATGAATTGCGTTAATTGCCTTGAATTTGGATCTGGTGCTTCATTTTTAGATTTACATCTCTCTATTTATAACAATATTATACATACCAAATTTATGACAAGAGGGATGTTTTATTTTAGTATTGTAATTCCATTTGGATGGGGATGTACCTCATGCACATCTTATGGGGTATACATTTCAGTTTCGGTTTGCAGAGCGTGTGTTTTGTTGAGGTTTCAGAACGTAATCAATTTTCAATAAACTTTTCAACAGGGCTACGTTATTCAAATTGCGTAAATTTTTGCTAATTTTCTATCTTTCTGTTTGGTTTTGATTCTAGTATCTAAAGACTCTTCTGCGAGAAGATTTTCAAAACCCGATTTTTATGGGGATGTGGTTTACAACTCTAGATTTTGGGTCATGGCAATTTTCCACTGTATTTGCTAAATTTAAAACGTTTTGTTAAAAGAGGTTCGACCCAACTGTTTTGAGACCCCGCTGTTTGGTGTTCACCCGTTTCGTTGTACCTTGCTTTCTTTGATTGTGTCTGACGGAAGGGGGGGACTCTGTGATGGGCGTTTACCCATGGGACGAAACTGTTTTGATTTCGTCCTCTGGCCTGTTTCTCGGGCCCTTAAGGTTGTTTCTCTTGGTGCTCTGCCTTCTGCAAAGGCTTGAGTCATACGTTTTTTGGTTCTCAAGGTTTGCTTTTTTATTTTTCCCTTTTTGTGTTTTCTCCATGCCTTTTGTTTCCATTGCGTGTGTTAGAGTTCCCTAGCAGGGTTCTTTTATTTACCTGTCCTGTGACTTTGGAACAGGTGGGGGAGAGGAGGTTGGGTGCGCACCAAACCGGTTAGCCCCCAGTGGTGTTTTTGCCACTGACCGTTCCAAGGCGGTGCCCCCTGTGTTCCTTTATTGTTCTTTTTCCTCGTGTGTTTCTTTGTATTTATGTTGTTGGTGTGTTAGTGTGTGTGTACTGATTGTGTGTGTTGTGTGTGTGTGTGTGTGTGTGTGTGTGTGTGTGTGTGTGTGTGTGTGTTTTGTGTTGGTGGTGGTGTGCCCTGGGTGCGGGGCCTTTTGGGAGGCTCTTTTGGTCTGGCTTCCCTGTTTGTTTTTTTTTTGAAAGCTTGGAGGTTTTGCAAGTCAAATTGAAACATAAACCTGACTAATTAGCAAAGATATAGATAAGCAAATGATATTACACGTATATTCAACACGAATCTTACGTTTATCACATAGGGATTCCTAGTAATACAGTATCGGTAAAAGCGTTATTTTGTTTTCCTTAAAATTATGTTAAGCTGACATACTGCATTTTTAAACCACATTGAATGCATTGAAAACATGACCTAAAATAGCAAAATAGATATATTAATATATCATTGCATTATTCCCTGTGCAAGTATCCTTTAATTAGCCATTTAACTTGGATAATAATAAACAACTAAAAGTGATATTAGCGTATTTCTAAAAGTATAAAAATTGTCTACTACTGTCTTTTTTAAACTGATAACTTTGAGGTTAAAACTTCTTATGAATACCTACGTTCATGGATAGTCAGGCATAAACAAAGTCCTACTGACTACCCGCAATAACCATCAGAAAACACGATTGCAAATCCGAGTAAACAACCATTTTGTTGTGTTAGTAAAGGTCTCACAAAACTAAAATATCATCACAATCGTTCCTTTAAATTGTTCTTGACTTGATCACAAGCACGCGTAATGACACTAGACATCGATTCCATTTGAAAAATACTCGATCACTGAAGCCGCAAGGTAAATACATCACTTTGAAAGACTATAATCCAATGTCATTGGAACATATATATGTGTCAGACACAGTCCCAAGTTAACGTCTAAAAATCATCCATAGGGAATTATTCTTCAACAATACAGGTTTAGGCCTATTCTAATTATATAGCAAAAGTGCTGAAAGACATAACAATAACAACGTCTGACAAAACATGTATCCTAATGATAAAAGACAGAAACTTAGTGTAATTCATTGTCAAAATATCCAATATAACACCCTTAAAGAAACCCAGTAACAGAAACAATAAACGAGCATACAATGCAATCAGAAACTAAACAGATAATCAATGCACTGCCATGACAATAATGAATCAGTGTCTTCCACCTCATGATCTATATTCCCGTAGGACTCACTATGAAATATGATCATATAACAGGCGAAGACAAAAATCACATGCTATTGTTTCCTTACAAAAACGATGTTACAAATCATTACTTGTTACAAAATCATTTATATAACTCAAGTCCCCACAGGATCCTTCATTCACTGGATCCTTCGGAATGGACACTAAAAATCAGTTAAGAAATTTGATATATATATATATATATATATATATATATATATATATATATATATATATAGTAATTCATTTGGTTTTCCGTATGACAAATAAATATAAGTGTTTATCTTAAGTTAGTTCTACCTGGAGTTTTGTTATAATTGACCTTGTAACCGGACATAGACATGTAAGATCTTGACGCAAAAGCGCACTGGATTAATTTCTGTAAAGTTGATTTCACGAAAAAGATCTTTTACACAACATTCTATATTTGTTGCGTTCCTTCATCTACATCAACCATTCTCCTGATCAGAAAGTTGTCACTATAATGTTTGCTATTCAAACCCAAGTTTTTTATGTAGAGTGATTTATTTAGAGTAGGCAACGGTATTCCAAGTGACACACTTATGGAAAAATAGAACTATTCAAGCCTCGATATAATAAATGCAGCGTACCTTCATGCAACCTCCATCATAAGAACTTAAGCAGCAAACAAAGTAATGAAGTATAGTAAGTCATGATGAATTATACAATTTAAAACGGCGAAACATGTTTTATTATATAGAAAACAAAAACGTTTGACAAAACTTAACATATTTAGCTATGCAAACAGTTCATGTTTAATCATAAATACCACAGCAGTTTACGTGTTCTATCAAATTCCAAAGTGGTTGTGCCGGCAATTTGAAAATTAGTACGATGTCTAGATCTAGTCTCTGTATAATTTATTGTGAAAATCAATTATGTCTTCGCTGGAGAAAAACGTCAACTGAGAGATGAGTTCTCCGGCAAAATGAACGCGTCTTAAATTTCTTAGGAGACTAGTTTTCTCATTTCCAATTAAAGCTTTGCTCTTGTCGTAAGTGCCAATAAACTATTGCCCCGCCTCCAGAATTGTGCCTACGTCAATGAATTTATTTCGCTGCCGTATTGATGTATAGAAATTATGAAATATGAATTGTATCAAGACCAACAACTGTCTCTTGAAACTCTATCGTCAGAGTTACTGTCACAATGTCTTTTACAATGATTAATTTTGGAAGGAAACTATTTCCGTGTCTTAGCCTCAGTCTGAATAATCAAGAAAGCTGTGAACAAAACAGTACTATTTCAAAAAATAACCCAACAGTATTTCATATAGAAACTTGGCGTCAACCACAAACACATTTATCATTGTTTAGCGATAGTGCTACTATATGACAGTGTCGCCGGTCTTTATAAATTATTCAGACACATGTGTGTAGATTCCGTGCATCTTGGGCTTTAAATCTCAAAACCACAGCATCATGAACAGACGTATCATCCGTCAACAGTAATACATGTTTACTAATTTAAAGAAACCTGTCTGTGTATTGCGTTTGAAATTTGTGCAATGTAGTATGTCTAGCAAAGTCTCGAGAATTTGATAAAGCTGTCATTACATAATGGCTCTCATTTTTATTTTTTCTGAAAAAGTTTCTTAAAATGTTTAGAATTTAAATGTTAAAAGCTGAAAGTTTCATTGACTCTCAGGTCAAGATTATGCGGGCTTTTTTTGACTCTAATAAGTGATGCATTATAAGTAAACAACGATCACCTAGCCGTGTATTAAGATTTACCGCATTCTTGAAAACCAAAGAACGCGTAAGTAACCTCGGCTTTTACTATTTTACTTTTGTTCTCAAGTAGTATTCCATTCAGATTCTTGTAATCTTCCCGCTGGTGTTATTGTGCTATGCAATGATGCAAGGCCAAGCGTTGTTTTATTTCGCTGCCTTTATCTCAGTGTTAATAGTGCAATTTATGAAATAGCAACTTAGTTACAATTTAAATTATACGAGAACAGTATGTGAAATATGGATTCTAACGTACTTTAGTTGTGACATCTTTTCTGATTGGTTACATCATTTAAATTTGCAACGGTTAAGTGACGCAATGACATTCGGAAAATCGAACGGTGTTTTAATTCTCCCATTTAAACACATTGAGCGTTAGAAGTTTTAACGGCTCTGACTAACGCCGTTGCATTTCAGAATTATAAAACTGTTAACCGTATAATATATTGCAAAGATATGACATGGAGACAGAACAGGAAAAAATAAAATGTAAACAGTATTAAATGTTTTGCTTTCACAATGTCTTTCTGTTACATACGAAGACTTCTGCGAAAATGTACTTCGTCCTGCATGTGTAACATTTCTCTTCGTTCGTCCGCCAGTTTTAAGTTTAGCTGACGCTAAAAAAGTGTCGTACATTACACATCTGTAGTGCCTTATTTTAGATTTTTCAGATTGTGTTTCCCTTGTTCCATTTATTGATTAAACTAATGACTGCAGGGTGTATTTGCTCTTTCAACTGATCTGAATATCAAACGACTGCTGTAATCACATTCAGCCATACATTACATTTTAACATTATTCAGACTGTGTACTTGAAATATTTAGTGTATATGTACCTAGTTCAAAGTGTCTTATTTCAACAAAAGGTATTTAGCATATGTTATACAGAACAGTAATTTTTGTCACACATTAAATCATTCAATGTCATACCAATATTATTATAGAATAATGCATTTAATACGATCTAGATATTGTAATAATGGTTAGTAACACTGAAACATATGTTAGAGATGTTAGGTTATTAACTTATTTAGTGTACAAGGAAGCACTTTGCAAGGTACAGCAAAACACTCCTTTATCTATAAAAAAGATTGTTTGGTCTTGATTTCTACTGTTGTTAAAAGTGATTTTAATTAGATTTATTGTGAATTATAAATCCACACAATGAGAGTTAATATCGTTAAAGTCTACAGATTGAGAATAAAGTAATCTCTCGAGTATTTTGTTTCTTCAAATTTGAAAGCATTAATATTTGCGTAGGCATTTACAAGGTAAGACTGGCTTAGCGGGTAATGTAAAAACGCAATGCAATAGTAAAACCTTTTTTTGTATCAGTATGAAAGAAGACAATGAGCCGTGGTAAACCTGCCGACGGTCGGACATCAACACATTTCTACCCTTAGGTGGTATTTTTAATTGTATTGTAAGTTTTAAGTAGTTTTTAAAGGAAAATGGATAAATCTCAGTTATTGTACAGGTATTGTAGGGCGTATAAAATATACACATCTGGTAAATTTGATCACACGTGACAGTACATGTAATTAATACAATCATGTATATTCTCTTCTTAGGTATTTAGACTTGAAAGCAAAGTTTTTGTTTTAATTGTCCGATATTAGCCCAATTAGCATATTGAAGAAGTAAATGTACGAACATAAATTGTCTGTTTACAATTAAAAACATTTGCAGTAACAACGTTCACGAAATTATATATAACTGTCGATACAAATCTAAGTAGTTGACTTTGAATACTCGACTATTTGTGCAATTGTACGCTTCAGGATACTGCAAATTGGTTAAAACCAAAACGAATGTTGGAAACTTTTCTACAACACATGAGTGATGATTTATTTCTTGTCTTTGTCTTATTTTAATGATGAAAATTGAAGGATTTTTAAAAATCTGTATTGATGCAGACAAAAGTGTTACTTTTTGGCATGATATAAACGTTACAACTTTTAAACACACATATCGAATGAAAAATTAAACTTTTCACTGTTGCCTACATCATACATTTAAGAAATTTTTTTTTTCCCATAATTTACGACCAAAAAACCACGAAGATTAATTGAATATTTTTATATAATGCTTGTAACATGGAGTGCTTTTATCTTTAGAAAAAAATCTGTTTCCAAAATATGTTAAAATTATCAGTTACAGTTATCATGTGTGCCGTATATCATAGATTTACATGGTTTACATTTCCTTATCAACGTTTTCTTTCACCATCAAGATCTTTACATAGCATTGATTCCAGTTAATCATTTCTTTTACATGTAAAGAGTGAGATTCAATAATTTTAGAAATAAAATAATTTATGTAACCTTCATTAAACAATTCATAAATACTTGTGTAATGGAGTGCATGAAAGAATTTATGTATTGTTTTCTATTTCAAATGCGTATAATCATTTACAAAGGAATATTACTAAAAAAATGGTGTTTATGTACCTGAAGAAGATTTACATTAATAATAGTTCATTACCCGTCCAAAATCCAATAAAATAAAATACAAAAACAAAATCTTTAAACAAATTGCTATTTGAAAAACGTGCAAAATTATACCAGTAAGGTTGCTGATTCCTTGCTATCCTCCATGTGCACATTGTAGTAAAGTCCAGTTTATATAATGCTTTATTTAAAATCTTACATGTTAATAGTAAAATAATGCTCCATATTCAATCGAAACCTTTAGTAGAACTATTCGCTATCTTCTGTTTATTTCCGTTTGCATTGTATTGGTCCGTATCAAAGCTTAAGAACAGATCTAATATTGCAGGCAGCCCTATCGAATAATCTGCTATCTTAGCGTTTATAGCTCCGCTCATTATACGATGTGCGCAGAAATGATAGTATAGGGAAACATACTCTACACTCTCCTTACTTTGAAATGCGATTGAAAGAACCCTTGTGTGACAAAATGGTCAGAACACTTTCAAATGGCACACCTTTTAAGCGTTTTGTATCTATTTAATGTTACGGATATATATCGAAGAACAAAAGCCCAACTCATAAATCAGGGTGCAAATGGAATTGCTGTGTAACCTAACGCAACTTAATTTTTTTTCCTAAAGAAGGCGATCAGAGTACTTCTTTTGCAGAAATTCATGACTTGAACAATTGTTTCTGTATACATGTATACTTTTACGAACCTGTTCGTAAGAGATATTAATAAATTGGAATTACTTAAAAAAAAAGAAAATTGCAGATAGCGCATGACTAAACACACTGACTAAAATACATGTACGCAAGTTGCAATAACGGAGCGTCCGGCCTCAAAAGTATGTATAGTTGGCATTTGTCCTTAGGTTAGTTTACAGCAACCACCATATTTCCAATTTCAAGAGCGATTCTATATATACATGTGATTTTGAACCACAAAAAACATTGAAACTAATTGAATTGACTATACAAGGATTTATCAGAGGTAATGTAAGTTTAATTGTTTACATACTCGGAAATTTTCCGATTGCCTCCGATAATTGCCGACACAGTTACATACATACATGTATATGCTTTGCAATCACCAACATCATTAAATGCAACTTACTACGTACCATTGAACATTTTTTAAATAAAATTTGATATATATGTAAATGTATTTTGTAAACGAAAAGGACACATATTTCGGCATTCTTGCAAAAGTTTATTTCACTCGCCTGTTAATCATACCAATGTGCTTATAATGCGCTTTAATAAAAAGTTTTAATGAAGATTTGGTTCTTTTTACAAAACAAAGATGCCCCATATTGTTACTTCTCAGTAAGTTTAATCATGCTTTGACCATATACCCAAAATGTGCAGACTGATTTGGTTTCCGTAAGCGACGTTAAATATATTTTTAAATATTAGTGCAAAATGCATCAATATCTTTAGTTTTGTAATCTACTTGCATGTTTTTCTACAGAAGTAACTTCTTTAACAACAAGACTGTCAACCGATAAACCTCAAGAATTTTGCAATATCTCAGCTAGAATTGAAATGATGTTGGCCATGCAGGTTAACATAAATAAATTTGTTTGCATAGCAACAGAGATACAATATGTACGACATTGATGGGAAAGCTGGTCCGTTATATAAAGGGAACATAGAACTGTTAGTACAATTATTTAATTATTTTACGATTTGTTGAGTTATTCTCCATGTTTGTTTTATGCTCTCGTACACTAGCAATAATACGTTCAGTCATATTTTGCGTTAAAAGCACAAATGAGAATACTCATATTTGTTTAGGATCTTGTGGTGTCGTCTGACACCATGTTGGAACTGGGTTCGATCAAAAATCTAGCCGCGTGAGTGGAATCGTTAGCCTCAGTTTGCAGTTGCAATAAGGAATGTTGTTGGATCTTTCTTTCATTAAGAAATAATCTATGGCTTGGAGTGCTTTATCGAAATTGAAGCATTCCCCGGAGGTGATGTGCCTGGCGGAATAATTCACGAGGGCGAAGCCCGAGTGAGTTATTACGCAGGCACATTACCGACGGAAAATGCTTCAATTTCGATAAAGCACTCCAAGACATAGATTATTTCGATTCTTAGAAGCCGATTTTTTGAAAACTATCGTAACTACTACGGACCTTTTTCAGTTCGGCGGTAATGTGTTAAACAGCATAAATAGTAGCTGTTGGAATTCACTCCCCTATTCGGGCAACCATTCAAGATATCAATTATAACTATATTATACAAACTTATTTTAGTTTAATCATCTAATACATAAAATATAAAAAGAAATACCTGACTGACATTATGCAGAAGACGTCAGATTCGGAACCTAACAAAGCAGCCAATCGATATAAATGCGTACCGTTAATTTGAACTGTACAACGTTTTAACGTGGAGTAATGACGTCAGTGTGATGACGTCAACGTTTTCATTCATTGTTTTGTCTCCCGGAATCAAAACATTGTATGACGTCAATCCTGAATTTTCTTAGCCTTTTTAAAGGAAAACAAGGTGAAGGTATTATAAGGCTTACTTGACGCAATCAAAAATAATATCTAGGTTCTTAAACACAACTATTTCATGCGCCTGATGTATTTATACAGATATTATTTCTATTTCTATAATTTATTTTCTGCGAGGGAGTAAATTAGAAAAGTCGGAAGGAGCTACTTCCTTGTCCGAAACTCCGCCTTCTTTTCCGAGTGCTTTAATCATATTAATGCATTCGAATTGACTATAGAAATATACCGTAGGCATATTAGAATAAAAAATAATTACCCCGAGGACGGGTGGTTATATTTAGTTAGAAAATAAGGTTTCGGGCATACGCTTAAAGAACAAAACATGCTTTTACATAACGGTATCTTTTTTCAGAAAAAATTCTGTGCCTGAAAGTCATATTTGTGCCGAAATTATTCGTATAATAGAACATATCAGTATAAAACAAACTGAAATGAAATTCAATTGATTTTATTACGTACAAACATAATGAGTTTTCCGTACCGAACCATTCTCTTTCATAAATAGGTATAAAGAGCTATCTGAATAAATGCTGTCTACAAATAGACCAAAATGAAGTATTTTTTGAAGGAGTGTGTGTTTTTTAAATCAATTTAATCTCATATTACGGCAAATTGATAACGAATTAATTCGCTTTCTCAGAAGGACGGATTAATAACGTAATACGCAATAAAGTTTGAGCACTCAGAGTAGATTGTTTCACGCACATAAAACATGTTGTTTTATTTATGAAATTTCCAAGCCTGTCTGGAATAGGTCACCTGTTTTATGTTTGAAATAGAGGAATGAATGCCCCCCCCATCCCCCCCCACTGCCCCCAAAAATAAAAAATAAATAAGACATCACTTTTTATGAAATGTCATGTGGAAACCAGTGCTGCACATATTACCATAATACCAGTTCTGAAGATATGATTTGACAATGATTTGATCTATTTAACAAGGCTGTCGTCTAGAATTGATTTTCAAAATAAACTCCATCTACCAAGGCGTTACTTATAATAGTAAGAAACATTTGTCGTAGAAGTTTTTCTTTTCACTTTTTCTGATAAGCAAATGACTGTGATTATGCTTTTTTTGCATCACCTTTTGGCACTCGTCCAATTTTTAAATATGTATTGTGTCTGTCCATTAGATATTGGTATTTGCTTGTAAAATAATATATATAATGTTTGTCACAAAAACAAGTTTGTACAAATAACAACTCCGATACAAATTGTTCATTTAACTTTTTTGTTGTTGGTTTTGTTTTGTCTCTTTTTTAAATAGAATATTAGTAATAAATTACATACTGAGGGTTTAGTTTGGCCTATAATTGATGTGCATATAGATAACAAACATTTATAGCAAAGGAAAACATACTTGAAGATGATTTTAAGGCTTTATAATCTTACCTACAGGATATAATTCAAGCAATATTTAGCATAACCCTCCAGTTATTTTCTTTACAATTTTGCGGAAACAGCGCAGATAAATAAGTCCTACCCGATAACAGAATTATAACATTACTGATATTTACATCAACATTCGTTTATGTAAGATAGTGCGATTATTACTACATCAATAATGTTTTAGTTTAATCTCTTGTGAACATAGTTTAATAAACATGTCTCCGATTATTAAAGCCTATAGAATACACAATATGCAACGCATTTGACAAGGTAAACTATTTGCCACGCGCACAACTGATACGCTGGTCTCCAAATCTATAAACACGTGTCTACAAGATGGCATCAAAAGCAAAACCTAATAACAGTGTGGACAAGTTTCCTTGCACAGTATGCACGCAGACATATACAGCCAAACCGACATAAGCCGTATAATATCTAAGTCGTTCAAGAAGTTGCAAAAACATTCGTCTCCAATAACTGGCTGAAGCTCTTGTTGAACTCGACAAAACAAACACGGCCAGTATTGATCCCGCTATGGTTGAGCGTCTTACAAGTGCTTGACTAACAACGCTGTGAATCTACTACAGAATAAATATTTGTTCCATATTTTTTAACAGAGATTGTAATTGAAACGTTTTTTCTTTGAATAAATTAACAGAAACATCTATGAATGAATCAATCACAATGACAATCAATCAACAAATGAATTAGTCAAATAATGAATAATTGATTAATTAATAACATATGACTAAATTGATTCAACGACTAATGTTTGCTTATGTTTGTACATCTGTTTGTGTATGTGCACTCATGTGTGCAATTATGAATGAATGAGTAAGTGATTGTGTTTTATAGAGTTTGATTCCTTGCAATCTTTGGGTTAAGAGACCTTGTTGGATGTTTCATCATCAAAAATTTGAATATAATAGATATACAGTACATTTGAAAACATACTGTATGAATAGCATGAATCATATTCGCCCATCTTAGAACTATAACGTAGTGCGTTACATTGCTGCCTGTGTGGTGTCATGCTGTCAACAGTGTAATAACAAAATGTTAGATCACGAATCAAATATGAAAATTTAAAAAAGTCATGTTTAACGTAAAGGCAATAAATGTCACATTACGAAAATTATAACTGATATAATGATGTTTTTAGTAGTTTGTAGCATTATACTTATTTCTTATATCTAACTGAACTCGTTACAAATAAAGAAAATGAACAAAATGTTCCAAGAAAACGATACATTAAATGAATAATCATGAAAATGAAGGAGATACCTGTAATATGATACAGATACAGTACTGTTAGTTGTTTCTTGCACATCAGAGTTTACCCATGCCAGAAAGCTCGTTCGTGAACCCCCTGTATCAGAAAACTCTTGTGAATTATTTGTGACGTTACATTACAAATATTGAGACTTCACTTGTTATGATAACGCATCATTTCGATAAGTTTGCATTTAGAAATTATTGTTTTAAGGTACAAGACGTTAGGCATGAATAAGCCTCTATCATGGGACATTTGGTTCGAATGGAAATATCTGTCACCTTGTCCCCGCCAAAACAATTACCCTCGGTGACGGATATTTCCACCTGAGTTTATGTTAGGATTTTTTGTCTGACGAAACAAGTACACAGCTCTTACGTTAGGAGGAATTACTAACCCGGAAGGCGCTTGAATTATGGCCCCCAACGACAAAAGTATTTCTTATCCAGCGTTTTAATTGAGTGAACTAGATGTAGTACGTAATGTTCAGGTCACTGCTTTGCAGCGATCTATTGTTGTTATTTCGTAACAGAATTTGGTTTATTTTGGAATTGCTACATAATGAAAACTACGAATATAGCCAAAACAAATATTTCTGAAGTCAATTGTAAACCAGAATTTAACATATGTTATTGATCACATTGCATTATTGTATTCTAGGTTATGATACAAATTTAAATGAACTTAACGTAAACTG
The DNA here is from genome assembly GCA_022818135.1 of Saxidomus purpurata. NCBI lineage: Eukaryota > Metazoa > Mollusca > Bivalvia > Venerida > Veneridae > Saxidomus > Saxidomus purpurata. The sequence goes on from JAFMSR010000004.1 coordinate 55,317,150, forward strand.
CTGAAACATTTGGTTTATACAGTCAGTTTTGAATAAAATAAAGTAAGGCATGTTAATATATAGTTTACGTCGTCGTCAAATTTCGTGATTTTTAACCGGGAGAAAATGTTTCAAAAATAAAAAGAGAATCGCTGTTTACGCTCAAGTTTACATAGGTATGGAACAAGGCTTGTTTACATTTCTTGTCTGTCGGGTATCAATGGGGTATTAAAGATGTGTTTTATAACAGAGTTTTGTTTTACTTCCGCCAAACTTAATTAAACATACTTTAATTATCAGGTTCAGACTTTCCTGTAGAGAAGAAAATGACACTTTATACCGACTGTTAATATGTTTCAGCTGTTTTCAGTTCAATTTTATTAATGTAACGGAGGTGTGTAGACTAATGCAGTCGCCTTTTTGTTCTGTCAATAATCGACAATGCTCTAAAGTGTTAATGCAGCAGAATCAGGAACAACTAGCTACTAACTTACATTTAGTTCTCCATTTTATACACCTCATCCACATAGAATAGTAAGAAATGTTAAGCCAAATCACGAAATAAACAATGGTCAAGGAAAAATAACATTGCCCCGAAACAACATGCATGCATATACAGCGACGACAAAGAAAGAAACCCATACTCAAAGGAGACCTACGTCATTGGAATAATATGTTGTGTGAGCAGTGAATACAATAAAAACAATAAATGACCGTATATTCAATCAAAACTAGAAAACAAATTATCATTCTACACGTATATTTCATCCCTATCGCACCGATATATCAATAGCATACTTGTGGGCAGCTTAACGTCATACGTCGCCTCTTACGAGAACAAATCACATTAAATATGGCCGTCTTTAGCTGAAATGGACATATCACTTTAAGAATGGGACAACATTATGGCGAAGTGACTTAAAGGCACATTTACTGTCTTATTACTTTAAACCTAGGCAATAGAGGTTCATTGTTTTGCCGCATCACGTCATTGTGCACATACACATATATCTTTGATGTATGTTCCTTCATATATTTTTATAAGTTCACGTAAACTTTAATTCATCTTTTAGATACTCTTTCTCAATATGTTTTTAATGTCGGGAACAATCGCAAAACATAAGCGTGGGAGTAGCCTTTGTTATTATGATAAATATAAATTAACCTATTAAATAGAGCAATAACTGCCACAATAAACTAATAAAAAGATTCTTTATACATCATCAAGCGCAGGTGGGTCTGCAGGAATGTTAATTATAAATAAAGAATATTAAAAGAAACAACTGTCTGTTTTTTGTACGATATACAACGCACCTATTACTTCATATTCGTGTTAAAGAATACAATTCAATTGTGCTTATCTTTGTTTCCAAATTAGACTTGTGAACGATCAAAGTGAACGATGTTAATCCAGTACATGTATATTTCTATGTCAGTCGGTGGATATCTTAGAAAAAAAAACCCGAGTTAATCTTGTTATCCCTTGGCGTCAAATTCAACGATGTTTTATTAGTTCTCTTGGCAAGCATTACGAGATTCAAACCAAGGTCATCTGAGTTACTAAGCCCAGATATTACATTCTGCCTCAGTATTCTAATCTATAAACAGAAACAAGTCATGTCCATATCTGTTTAAACAAATCGTGATTTATCAGCAAATTTATTAATGCAAAAATATCTAACTTACTACTCGGTCTTGTTTTGGACAATTTCCGGTATGTTTCGGTAAAGATATTCGTAAGACAAAGAATGAATATACATGTACAACATTTGGCAATTATATCAGGAAAAACAACTACTGTGTCAAAATGTCAACACATACACGACTGACTACCGTCTTTGCGTTTCAACAGGGTGTGCAACAAAAGACACCACTGTTGTCATAGCATCAATATACAGGGTGAAAACAATACTATAATGGACTATAGAACGTGCTGAATACACTTGTATAATGTGGCTGTATATGTATCAGTTTAAGTCGTTTAACAGCTGAAAAGCAAAACTCTTTCGCAAAGCATTCACAGTATGTCACATAGTAAACCAGTGTGATGTACGTTACATATTGTCCTGCTTGAAAATGCCTTGTTTGAAACAGCATGTCGGCTATATAAAATAATCTGCACGATGTGTGTAGTATGTGTTCTATGAAGCTACAATACGCTTATTTTGTAGATTTAGTGCATTTTGCTTCGGCGAGAATGTTTGACGTAGCTATTAACAGTTTTGCGAAGAGTATAACAAATGTCATAATGTGAATAGATGGATAAAAAACATTAGCTAGACAAGATCGTACACGCAATCTTTTAAACTTAAAGTGTTTGGGGTGTAATGAATACTTCCTGTTTGTATGGCTATTCTGAATACTTTGGATTGTACAGTTGTACTTATTTTGTAATGTAGAGCGTTCGCTTTGAGATCAAGATGTCCTGGGATCAATCCCCATAGCAGCCAAATTTCTGACGCTATTTTTCATTTTTATTAATTGAAATGAATTACATGAAAATATATGTCATTTTGAGAATAGGTAACGGAGGGAGTGGGGATTGGGAGGTAACCAGGCCACCGACAACGAAAAGCCCTCCAAAATAATTCATTCTTAAGCCGACTTTAAAAAAGTTTTTAGTGTAAAAAATAGGGGTGAAAGGCACCGAAACAACAGTCAATAAAAAAAAATTAGAATAAGAAGAGTAAAGAAAAACATTTAAAGTCGTTTTGAAGTAGTTAAGGGAGGTAGGTGTGTAAACGTTTTTTGTTTGTTCGGATCAAAATAGAGCTACGAATGCTGGCCTTTTTAAGGAAAAAAGGTGAGGGTATTAAAAAAAATTAAAGGGAATGCAGGTAAAGGATGAGCAAAACTTTGGTTACATTTCAGCGCTGTGTTTCTATTTTCTTTTCTATTCTGGGTAAAAGGGGACTCCATTCCGCCTTTTTCCTCGATTATAGTAAATGTACCGTAGGCTTTAAATATTTCTTAATTTTATCAAGCTGTACAATTACTTGAAAATTTAAAAGTTGACCTTGATAATTTTCAAAAGTTCAACAATATCTCAAAAGGTAGACGGTTAATCATTTTCATTGTTTCTTATATTGCAGTCCATGTCCTACCCATAAAAGTTCCATTATATGTAGTCAAGAATTTTATACATGTTTTGGTATTGAAGACAGGTAAGAAATATTATGACATTTATTGACATGTTTCTTCTTGTAACCATAAACAACACCATTTATTTTGTTTGATTTGTGTTGTGCTTGATCAGACCTTTCCAAACATGTATAGATTTAAATAATGTCTAATTACAATAAAAAAAATGTCGGCCGATACCTTAACATAAAATGCACAGTCGGTGATAGAAAAGTATCAGCTGTTTCAGTCAAGTGAGTGCTTACCCTAGGTGACCACGTACACTTACAACACTTCCCGTAAATCTTAATGCAACACATTAGCGATAATGTAAAGGCACTAGCTTAAGGCTTATTCGAAGTGTTTGATGTAAATGTCTTTTAGTAAAAGCAAATTAAAATCATTTATTCAATCATGTCAATGCAAGACGATCTCTTACGTAATGAAAAACGTTTCAGTAATGTGAAAAGTATCATCATGACACACCTATGTCTGTCCACATATTTCTAGTAGCCCCGTTTATATTTTTAAAACTAGAATCGGGATCGGCGTGTGAACATTTTACGTGTTACCTGCACAATGTTTTGCACTTGTCATGGTGAATTGAGTCAATATCTTTACTTAATGCAATAGCTGAACGCCAAGGAGGTTTAGGAAAAATGTTGAATTGTCGAGGAGTTGTAAGCTATTGGTGAAATAAAGAAGTCAATTAACAGACCGCTGCCAATGTGTCTGTACATGAAAGGAATGTTACGAGAACATTTAACATTCACTTTGAGATGACTTTCCCTCCCAAGTATCTGTAACGAGTTGGTCTACTGAATACAGCCATATTACATATAATCAGCACTGAAGATGATCTGGGCTCAGGTCTTCCTACAGATGACACCACCGAGATGTTGCTGTTGTACATTCTATGGTAATGAACCATAAATTAGTAACCATTAAGTATATTACTTTAGTAATACAATTTCGGTCCGTTTTCTTCATTTTGTCTGCTATCTTCCACATGCACAAATTTGCGACAAGATCGGTTCCGGGAATGTTAATACGTTATCCGAATACTGCCTACACTGAATTATTCAAGAGAGTTTTTGACATGTTTTCTGTGAAAACTGTGACTCAAGATGAGAGAATGGTGTATAACTTTGATCAAGAGTCGAAGGTTCAAGCCAATCAGTGTAATGTTCACCATCAACAATGACGTTCACTCAGACCAATGATGGCATGTTTCTTCGGGATAACGCATCTGCTCAGATGTTCCAGTAGCTACTGAATGTGGCTTTGAGTAAGAGTGAGGTTGGGTGCGCACCATAAACCGGTTTAGCCCCCATGGTGTTTTCCCTGACCGTTCCAAGGCCCGTGTTCCTTAATTGTTCGTTTTGTCCTCGTGTGTTTGCTTTGTATCTGTGTGTGGTAGTGTATTTTGTGTGTGTTTTGGTGTGTGTGTGCGTGTGCGCGCGTGTGTGGTGGGGTGGGGGCTTTGGGGGCTGCTTTTGGTACGTGGCTTCCCTTTTTTTGTTTTTTTGAACATTTTCATTCCCCAAGCATCCTCGGATTTTTACATCTTTCCCTATCGTAAACCTATACCGCGTGGGACTAACTACTACAACGAGGAGTAGGAATCCCGTTCGAATATTAAGAACTATTTTTGTAGTTTTAGATCATATAAGGAGCAGCACCGCAACTACGTGTCAAATGAGAAAATATCACACTACAGAATTAGTTACTTGTTACAGTACTCCGTCCATTAAATATATTTTTATTGTCTTTAGTTGTGTTAAATGTTTAGACGCGCCAAAATTGACGTCAGCTCAGTATCGGCTGCTCTTCTGCATCGTGTTTTATATGACGTCTGTGACTGCAAACATGCGTGTACAAATAAGAAGAAAGAAAATCTTATGATAAACGATCAGACGTAAGATTACAATCTTTCTGGACTTTCGAATGAATAAACATCACCATTCATTTGCCTGTAAATCTTATTTACATTTACAGGAAATGAAACAGGTATAGTTATATCTACAGCAATTACTATGATGTTATATTCATACTTGTATATTTCCATGTATTACTAGTAAGTCTACATGTCGGTCCGCAAAGGTATGATATACTACATCATAACGGACATTGATTCGGTTTGATGTACCCTTATGTTCATTAAGGGGTATTCAGATAAAAGTCATACAACCTACTATTTCTTCACACTTCTCTGTATTGAATTTGCAAAACGTCATGAAAAAAGCAATTTGTCAACGGCGAATAAGTGAAACGACTTTAACCTAAAGGACTTTACAACCTAAGACAAAAATTTTATCAGTTCTGTAAACTGTTGGTGCTGATCGTTTCTAAACAAAATAGCAAGACATGTTACAAGGCACAGATGATAGTTAGACATATTTTCATACATCATTTCTATTTTGATAGCATTTTCGGTTACATCAGTGGTCTCTTGTGTAAAAATGGACATGTCTCTAGAATGCCAATGCTTTCTTTTCCATACACAGGATTACATCTGATGAATAAAGTCGATTATTATAACGGGCACAAATACATTTCCCATTGGTAATTACCATATAAATATATTACGTGTTATGGTTTGTATATTAAGATATTTATGCGAGACTTTACAGCAGCTTTTTATTGTATTCGATTAGTCGCGATATAAATAAGGTATCAATGTGATACATTTACTTTAAAGTGAACAAACTAATGTGAACTATAAGGCATGCTTGACCGCAACACGCATTGATAATATCTGATCAGTTATCTAAGTGATCAGCTGCTAAATATCAATCACTCAGATCTTACATTCTGTAATTGGATAATACTATTTTAGATACAATAGCGATGAGTGAAAAGTGTGTCGCGTCTGATCAACGAAAACATCATTTAAGATATAAAGATTGAAAATGTATAGCAACTATGTCTATTTTTCAGTAATAAAACGCGAACGTTCTATACGAAGATTTAAAAGATTGTCTATTTAATGATAAGGAAACAGATTCATTGTGCATACGAGTATAGAATTATGATTGCATTCTTATCTAGTTTGGAAGCAATGTTAGTGAAGCGGTTACGTTAGAAATCTCTTCTAAAGTCCACATCTATTTGAATGTCTAATATAAAAACAAAAAAAAAACAAAAAAGAAAAGCCACACACCAAAAAAACCCCCCCCCCAAAATACATGTACAAGGACACAAACTAATTTCACTGGATACTTATGATAAGTGACATATATATACATTTTATGCGCATTTTCAACGATTAATGCCGTCCGAAAATCAGAATAGTGTTGTTGAAAAAATATACAGAATAGCAAGTTTGATTGCACAACATCTAGGATTTTTCAGAAACAATTCGGTACAATATCAAGCAATAGGGATAAATATCTAAAAATTGCACGACAAGGCTTGACTAAAAAATCGTTGAAAAACATAAAAAGAACATTACATCTGGCTCATTGATGGAATTTTTATTTGTTCTTTATATATTTTATAATATTCTTCATTCACTGATATTCTGTGACTGTGTGGAAGGGTATTAAATGAGATACTGAATACTGATAAATTAAAACAGCCTAACAGTTTTAGATTCGATTTTAACGAATGTTGAATTAACATGATGATCCTAATCCATTTGGTTTCACTGGAACACAGTTTTGCACTTGCAACTAGTATTCACAAACAATATCGCCAAGTAGTCGTGATTGTCAAATCTTGAATTATCGTCTTGCCGAAAATATCAAAGTAGCAAGGACACTAATTTAATGCAAAACAGAGAAAATGGAACAATTAAACCGTCAATTCTTAAATTAATGTTCCCTTAATAATGGAATCAACTATCTGCCGCCCACACTCTTAATTTCCTAGTACATATTACGAAACATTCTAATATGCCTACGGTATATTTCTATAGTCAATTCGAGTGCATTAATATGATTAAAGCACTCGGAAAAGAAGGCGGAGTTTCGGACAAGGAAGTAGCTCCTTCCGACTTTTTCTATTTACTCCTCGCAGAAAATAAATTATAGAAATAGAAATAATATCTGTATAAATACATCAGGCGCATGAAATAGTTGATTTTAAGAACCTAAATATTATTTTTGATTGCGTCAAGTAAGCCTTAGAATACCCTCACCTTGTTTTCCTTAAAAAAGGCCAAGACATTCAGGATTAACAGTCATACAATGTTTTGATTCCGGGAGACAAAACAATGAATGAAAACGTTGACGTCATCACACTGACGTCATTACTCCACGTTAAAACGTTGTACAGTTCAAATTAACGGTACGCATTTATATCGATTGGCTGCTTTGTTAGGTTCTGAATCTGACGTCTTCTGCATAATGTCAGTCAGGTATTTCTTTTTATATTTTATGTATTAGATGATTAAACTAAAATAAGTTTGTATAATTAGTTATAATTGATATCTTGAATGGTTGCCCGAATAGGGGAATGATTCCAACACTACTTTTATGCTGTTGTACACATTACCGCCGACTGAAAAAGGTCCGTAGTAGTTCGATAGTTTTCAAAAAATCGGCTTTAAGAATCGAAATATCTATGTCTTGGAGTCTTTATCGAAATTGAAGCATTTCCCGTCGGTAATGTGCCTGCGTAATAATTCACTCGGGCTTCGCCCTCGTGAATTATTCCGCCAACACTCACCTCCGGGGAATGCTTCATTCGAAAAGCCCTCCAAGCCAGATTTCTTAATTCATATATACATCCGCATGTTTTACGGTTTTTTTTTTTTTTTTTTTTTTTGTTGCTAACGAGAGGTAAATTTCAAGCGTTCTCATAAGATATCAATATACCTAGGTTTGAGTACGACATGTCTGCTTTATGTCTGTGAAAAAATATTTGCACGCGCTCAAAACACTTTTGTACGCGAACGTTGGTAAAATGAAAATTTTCAAAGCTGGTAAAATTGTGTCCAAGGTCATTTTCAAGGTCGTCTTAAAGTGTCAGCATTTGCCTCGGACGTCTGAGTTTTCAACATTCAGGAGCTGTCGGCATAGCCTTTAAATTCATACAGACAAAACGTGTTCCATACGGTAACTGTCACTTCTATGGAGGCCAAACCTGTCTTAACCCGCGTATACGGTTTATTACGTTACAGGCGTTCAAAGGATATCAAGTAAAAGTTGTTTGTTTTGTACATGTTTATTTGCTTCAGATTATCTAGCAAATGTTGCGAGATATTTGTGAGCTTTTAAAGTCATCTAATGAATATCAGCATAAAGAAATGCAGAGTTCAAGAAGAAATTGATCAGGGGCATTTACCAGATCAATTTCTAAGTAAGACTGCCTTACCGGGAAGTAATACAGTGCAAATTAGTGCGACAGTTCAATTAATCACAACCCTGGAGACTTTTTTACTTAATCAGGATGTGCTTTCACACTGAACTCCAATTACGATTTTCCTGCTTAATTGACTGTACTGGGGAATACAATGAAATATGCATGGCGTTATATGGGTATTTTAATGCAAAGACTTTTAAACATGATGAAATCTTACAGCTTTTAAATACTCCTTCGAGGCATTTTGATGCGAAAGTCTTCTATGTACATGTATAACCACATTATTCCCTTGAAGACTGCGTTCAAAAGCACACATTTTTCAGTTAACATAAATTATATTCGCAGTATGTTTAATTTGCATTGTCAGTAGAACGTTTTTAGCAAATATCTAAAACATATCTAGTATAAGTACAATCATAACGTTGCTAAACATCTGCTAATTGTATTATTACAGTATTTTATTTTTGTTATCAAGTTGTTAACTATGTTATAAATGTTCGTGTACATCTAATATTGCTAGTCTATGTTTTATTAGTCATGTTGTAATAGTCATCAATTATATAATTCCAATAATGGTTTTTTTATTGCAAGTTTGACATTCTTTTTTCAATAGTCATTATTGGTGTTATTTCGTAGTTTTTTTTCCTTAAGTAAGTCATTTTATATTCCTATTCGAGAATTCTTCAGATGTATCGATAATGTGTTAATCTCACTTACTTCCTCACTTATTTTCTAATTTGTCTGATTTCAACACTTTTCATCCATATTCTTAATTTTTGTTTTTCCATGTTACAATACGAACATTCACTCAGCAGAATATAAAAGTAATAACTTAACGGAGATGAACAACAACACTTACAAATTTGCTTTTATTGTCGGTGCGTGCTTGAGAAAATAGTTGTGTAAGTCAAAGGAGTGTTTGTTCTAATGTATCCAATAAAGCTAATGGGATAATGTATCTAATATGGCTATAGGGATACGTGTTAATAAGTGTGATGTCTTTACTGACTGCTGTATCTTGAGACAATACGGTACATCACAGTCTTGGGTATATAGTGGACAGAACAAACATATATGCAACTTATTACAGCTAATATCTCTAGTTATTGTGAGATGAAACAAGGCGAGTTTCGGCTTTATTTGTCTGATTGCTAGATTATGATTATTTTGAGCGCGATAGAAAAACAAAACCTATATTCAAATCGAACAAATTTCAACTCTCACGTCAAGGTAAGGGTCCGGCAAGGTAAAAGTTGAAATGTGCATTAAAAACTGCACATATATAGTTCAAATTAAATTGCTGTAGCCTAAAGGTAGAAAAGTATATTAGTAGGTCAAGGTCAGTCAATGTTGAAGTTGACATCTGCATTCACAATTATCTATTTAGTTCAAACTCCATTGCAATAGCTAAACAAAGGATAGTAGGTAAATAGGTCAAGTGACCCGGAGCGGTGCCTACTTGGACCTATAGGGTATTATTTGAGGTCTGTGCCTTGATGTCTCAGAAAAAAGAGTTTTAAAGATATTCCTGTATAGTTCAATGTTAAATAAAGTGAGGTACTAAAGTCGATGTTAAATATCTTAACTCTGACCTTTTGGGTTTGTAAGAAAAAATATTTTAAAATATTTCCCTATGTCGAGTGACCCCAGTTCGGGTCATGCGTGACCCGCATTACATTATTTGAACATACTTGGTAGAGGTCAACAACATAATGCTACATTCAAAATATCTAAGCTGTTAGACAAGGTGATTTTAAAAGTTATCCCTAAATGACCCTATGTTAAAGCAAGACAACTCCGGTACGGAGTCAGTCTTCACCTAGTTGGCATGATTTTAATAATAGATATAGCGGTCGATGTCTACTCGGCAATTTTACATGTCACATATCGAAGCTCTAGGCCCGGTGCTATATAACAAATAAAGTAGGAGATGATTTTGACCGGAGGATTTTGATTTGAATAAACTTTGTAGAGATTTTCTAGACATTGTAGATCTACATTTTTTTGAGAAAAACATTTCGAAAGCGTTCCTCTTCCCTTACACATGCAACATGAGTTCTGCATGCATTTGAAGGTTTTGACTAATTGATAGTGAAGACACACAAAAAACATTACTGCTTCTATTAAGCGTCATATGAGAAGGCTGCCGTTTGAAGCAAATTGTTGCCGGCCAACAACGGGCGATGACGACGGAGGACAATTACAGGGTTATCCCAAAAGCTCACATTGAGCATGTTGTGCTCCGATGAGCTAAGTATCACCTTTTTGAAGCCGTTCTCTGTCGGTTTTGTTCATTTTCAATTTAAGGTGTTAGTTATGGCTTGTTGATAAAAACTTCGATATATCTCCTAACAGCTTGTGACAAACTAGAAACTTCGCAAAGTTAAATACCGAAGGATATTAACAACTGTCTCGTAATTGTAGTTGCTACGAGAAGTACAAGTGTTTATGATTTATCTCGGGGCAAGTAATTGAAATTGTTCTTGTGTCAGTAATTGAATTATCACAGATTCCAACGCGACACATTTCTTTTAATATTGAAGTGATTATAAGTGTGACATAAAATTGAAGTGTGACATATGATTGACTAAAGGTATAAATTCCATGAATTATAAGATGTTGAAGTGCTTGTAAGTGTGACATGAAATTGAAGTGTGACATATGATCGACTAAAGGTATTAATTCCATGAATTATAAGATGTAGAAGTGCTTGCAAATATTAAATTCACATATAATTCATGAAGAAAGCAATTTGCTAATACTAGACGTAAAGTCTACAACAGTTAATAAATCTTGAGTCCCATTTAAAATGCTAAGGGCATTAAAAGAAAAATAGCTTGAAGACTTTCTGTAGAGTTTAACACTATTCGCAATGTGATTGTATGATGTTTTTAAGATATTCGCTGAATCCGAAACACATTCTATATTAGTTTATATGGCAACGATTGAACACATGTGCGTTTTCTTTAGAGTATAGAATATTATTCTGGAGTACAATGTGCTTCTCGATGTTCTATATACATTTTATGTAAACATGTTAGTTTGACCATGCTTACTTTATTTTGAAACCTTTGATATTGAGTGAATTGAGATAAACAGGAAGTACGCAGACACAAATAGCAAATTACAAGTCATGATGATAAATGCTACGGAAATTACCCAATTGCAAGAGACATTGTTATATATAGGTTTTGATCACGCTAATTGAAATATATCGTTTACATTTCAAATAATTAAGCGGACAAGACACAAGGAATTCTCTGTTTTCTTTGATCGAAAATTGCATGCCTTTATGATATCATAGTAAGTTTACTTAGAAACATTCTGATACAGAAAGATATATCTCTTTCAACGCGGAAGTGTTGTCTGTGGTGTTTGTATATACAGATTTAAGAGTTAACGTCAACTGAGCTGACAGTCTGTACTTTTAATTTATGCTATTACGCAGTTAAATTAGAATGTAAGTAGACAGCAACTTTCTGTCTAACTACATCCAACTACGTTTATAAATGTTATATAAAGACAACTTTTATGTGAGAAGATATAAAATATCAATTTAATATATGCTTTTATTGGCAAAGCTTTCAAATTTGAATATGTAGAATTACGATGAAATATGGTAAAACAATACAATTTACTTGTACAAGTAATGGTATACATAATACATATTTATGAGACAATGAAGTTTATAAATACTCGTATTATACCATGTTGGTGCAAAACATTTTTATAAGAGCTTTAGTCATCATCTTACATATATTTCATATCTTGTTGTTTTGACATATTAAATCAATATGGGAATGTTTTGATGAAGATTTACGGTATTAAAAATTACCTATTCTGACACATGAATTAAAAATATATGTAAACAAACTGTGTAACCTTTACGTTCCAAGGCATTCATTAGACACCCAGTAAGTAACTCTGCTACATTAAGAACTTAGCATGAGCTCAGCAAAGGAATTACCGATCTAAAATGATTTATCTAGTGTACAAAAAGTAAGCGAGCAAGTTTTTTAAAACTAATCCATTATGTGTTCCTTTTATGGGTTCTGAAACATACTGTATCACATTCTTACGGCGAATAATTGACATGTAATTCTTAGTATGGAAATCTAAAAGTTTATATTTTGACCTACTCTCGATCAGCCACTGTGCAAATAAGGAATTTCATGTTAGTACATTACTAGACATCTGTTCTGATATATCGTATGACCGTTCAATAAACATTTCCATTACAGTCTTTTCAGTAAACTGTTTTCCCAACTTATCTCTTCTTAAACTTATGTAAAATTGCAAAGTTATACATTGTAATCTATAGTCAAAGGATATGTTTTTATCAAGTTGAACACTAAAAACTCACGACATGGCCAGACACATTTGTCCATACAAAAACGTCATACATACGAAATCAGTGTTACCATAATTTCAGTGAGGAACCACACTTTCAGTGAGAAAACGGGACATTGATATTGTGTTAAATGATTTTATTTGGGATACCTTTTTAATAATCATACAGTTTTCTTTTTTAAAATTTTGAACTATGGGTTTTTGTGTCTGGATTAAAGGAGAATGGCATGTTTGACTATAACCTAAAAAAGGCTTTAAATCATTTTAAATTACAGAATGAAGTGTTGTAAATTAAAAACATTGAACTTTAGAAGCAATCGATCACGAGTTTAACTCTTGTTGAAATTACGATTGCTTTTCAAGCATTGCAGGATCCGACGACCAAATTTCGTCACCGCTGCTCCGGTGTTTTTACAAGGGACATAATCACTTAAACACCATTGCAGCACCGTATATAATCATACAGTTTTCTTATTTTTAATGTTTAACTATGGGTTTTTGTGTCTGGATCAAAGGAGAAAGGCGTGTTTGACTATAATCTGAAATAGTTTGATAATCATTTTAAGTTACAGAATGAAGTATTGTAAATTAAAATCATTGTACTTTAGAAGTAATCGATCACGAGTTTAATGATTACATAATATATTTCATCTTTTCAAGCATTGGAGGCCAAATGTCGTCGCCGCCGCTCCGGAGTTTTTACAAGGGACATAATCACTTAAACAGCATTGCAGCACCGTTAATCCGTATACATGTATACCTACAAGATGTTGAAATGTTAATTTGAACAATGTCTTAAGTAGATTTAAAAGTATTCAAAATTCAGAAAAACATTCTGTACTATTTACATTAATTGCTACAATATGCAGCGCTAAACTATATCACCTTTTATCCAAAACTAGTATGGCACGTACATACATGTGCATGGTGCGGACGGTTTAAGATATTTCCTTTGAGTAATTTAAGCTGGCAACTAGAACCATATATACTGTTACATGCAGAGATATATTATTTCGTTTTATATAATCTAATAATAACAGCTTGGCGATTGACTCCGTAACAACCTAGTAAAGTACTTTAACGCTTTATTTCGTATCCTAAAAACAAGAACAAGAGAGCCAAGATGGTCCTATATCGCTCACCTGACTACCACTGGCTATAATACAAGGGTTAATAATTTTAATATAGTGTAAATGTCCACTACACAATGCTTAGTAACATTCCAAATATCTAAGCTCTGAGTTTGGGCTTTCTGTCTTTTAAGTGTTCCCTATATAAGCCTATGTGAAAAAAAAAAAAAAAAAAAAAAAAAAATATCAAACAGGGAATGCCACGTACCAAAAACGCAGCCTCCCCAAAACGAGCCCCACATCACCCAGAAGTGCACACCACCAACACACACACACACACACACACACGACACACACACACAATCATGTACACACACACATATACACTACCAACACACACTAGCATACAAAGCAAACACACGAGGACAAAACGAACAATTAAAGGAACACAGTGGGGCACCGCCTTGGAACGGTCAGTGGCAAAAACACCACTGGGGGCCTAAACCGGTTTATGGTGCGCACCCAACCTCACTCTTACCCCCACCATGTTCCAAAGTCACAGGACAGTGTAAATAAAAGTAATCCCTGCTAGGAAATCGAAATCGAGTGACCCCCTCCCCCAATCCTGAGAAGGGTTAATTTTGACCCTAGGATCATGGTTTTAACAAATTTGGTGAAGGGCCACAAGGCAATGCTACATGATAGTTATCTCAGCTCTGGGCCTTGTGGTTTTATAAAGTTTTTCCTATATAAGCCTATGTGAAAATCAAGTGAACCCCTCGGGTAGGGCTAGATTTTATCTAGAGGTTATTATATGAACAATCTTGGTAGACGTCCAATAGGCCTTTATTTCTACATGCCAACTATCTAAGTTCTAGGCCTTGCAGTTTCAGAGAAGAATATTTTTAAAGTTTTTCCTATACAAGCCTGTTTAAAACCAAGTGACCCCTCGGGCGGGGTCAGTTTTGACCCAGGGGTCATAATTTGAACAATCTTGATAGAGGTTGACTAGACAATGTCACATGCTAAATATCTAAGCTCTACATATTGTGGTTTTAGCAAAGAAAACATTTATGTTTTTTTTCCTAGTTGTTACCATAGCAACTAGAGTTCTGGAGGCAATGAAATTCTTTGAATAACCTTAGTAGAGCTTCATGCAAGAAACATCCCTGCAAAGTTTCATCAACATTGGCCAAGGGATTTCAGAGGAGATGTTGTTTGAAGGAAATGGTGGAAGGACGGACGGACGACGTACTACGTACGCCGGACCCCGGACGGTGAGTGATCCTAATAGCTCACCCTGGTGACCTAAAAACAGTTAAATTGTCTTTTAATTTTAATATTATTAAACTTGTGTTGTACACTTGTGTGTTTTATTTGAAAATTTTAAATATGTGTACTGAGTTGCTACTGTAGGTCCATATTACATATTACCATGGATTTCATCTAACGTTCGGTTTAAGGGGGTTTAACTGTGATAAATCCTCTTAAACTTTCTGTTATGAATATGCCTCTGTGATAGAGCATTTTCAACACTTTTAGGTATCTTTACAAATTGTTTTTGGCAAAAGCGCATCCATATTGAACAATTCAATATTCAAGATGTACTGTGTATTATGTCTGCTTCATTTTCATTTATTCTTTTGCATATAGTTATAACAGAGATATTGCCTTAACCACTCCTTTAAGGCTAAAAGATATACTGCTACAGACGCAATGTTTCCATGTAGCAGTAACTTATACCGGAAAGGATAAAATGGATCAATAGTGCACAGAAATGTCCAATTTTGCCACTTAATCTTCACTAATAACAGATTTACGTCATTGAAACGGAAACTACTACTGCAGATTATGTGCAGATCGACATTTCCTACAAACTATTCAAGTTTATCTTATACTACTCTATTTATGCGTGCTTTCGTTTAGAAATGAGTATTCCTTTCAAAGCTCTTCGCTCTAATCTTTTGATGAAAACGTAAAGTTGCCTCTCTAAAATTAAAATATCCTAGAATGAAGAGCCAAAATAAAAAAGTTCAAGTATAAATTCCTGTAAGGTATATTGAAAATTTGAAATTATAATCTTCCAAATTAAAAAGTGTTACAAATTGTTTTGAAAATCCCAATATAAATGCCATTAAACCAAACCTACCAACCCTTAAATGGAGTTTTACCTATTGCTATCTAGGTATTCAAATCATGTTGTTGATTCTAGCAATTATCTTTACATTTTATGTATTTACGTATCATTTTTGACATCATATTTTTAACTTTGTAAGCGAGCAGCTTTGTTTTGCACCTCAATTTGTACAGCATCATGTTTCATGTGGCACTTTACTGTAGGCCATTTAAGGTTATATTACAATTCGAAATGAATATATTACAGTATGGTCACTAAAATGCTAAAATGCAATTCATGCTCTGAGAAGATACATGTATATGAAATAACTTATCTGAGGGTATTTTTCTTAATAGGAGAATAATGTTTCGCATTGTTGTTGAAGTATATTTAATTTTGCTGTGTTGTGAAAAGACTTTAAACAGATGAACAGTTTTAGTAACAGAATATAACATGATTATACCACAGCGTTAAAAAACCGTTGCGATTATAGCGAACGAAAACATAACTTTCCAGAGTCAACCGAAAACAAAATATGTACATGAACGCTATTTATTAGACACCAATTGGGGAAGTTAATATACCACCCAGTCGAAACTAGAAAAATGTTAGCTATGTCGAAAACACTGAGATGTACGTAGCTGCAGAAGTCTGCAAAAGTTATATCATTATTGTTTTCAAGGTGCAACCTCGGTAAAAATGAAAACAATGTCAAACCATCAATCTAACGTGGGGCAACATCAAGCACAAAGAGGTTAATACATCCAGAAATCATAATGGCGATTTCTGCAAACATATCAATGTAACAAATCAATAACACGACTTTAAAGAAAACGCTATATGCTATTGAATTTTCAATTTGGAAAGATTTTAATCCATGTGGATAATTTTGTTTTTGTAACGTTGTGAGTCCTCTTTTTCCCCGAAGAAGTATAGAAATATGTCTACATAGAGACTGACGTAAACGCCGTAGACCCATTTGTGCTCTTACAGCTGCAACAAATATACAACAAAGATGCTTCCTGTTTCAGAACAGCTCATGGTGCACATATAAATTTTCTGTATATTCCATTATATCTAATAGATATAGATATAGATCTAGATATGTTTGTATGCTCGTCGCCATTCTAATATGTGATTTATTTCGAGATCAATTGAAAAACATATGAGTGGTAGCAGCTTTGTGGTTTTGTAAGCTGGTATACGTGATTATAATCAACCCCGATTATGACTGGTACTATAAACAAATACAAAGAATAATCTATAAAATTAATACTGTTAAATGAGACAAAATATCTGCTTTATTTGCATATGATAAACAATGCAATAACATAGTCATCCTTGGCATATGATAAACAATGCAATAACATAGTCATCCTTGGCATATGATAAACAATGTAATAACATAGTCATCCTTGGCATATGATAAACAATGAAATAACATAGTCATCCTTGGCATATGATAAACAATGCAATAACATAGTCATCCTTGTAGTGTAAAGATATAGACTTGTTTTATCCTATTCTTACTTTGCTGCGATCAAAAGCTGATTGTTTCTATGCAACTGGGACTTTATATACTGGCTATGTCTGTTGTTCAGATATGCCATAAATAATGTTCTAATGATTGTTTTCAATATTAGGCCATATTCAATAATACGTTAGTAGTTCTATTTGTCAAAATTACCGGCGTCGAATCCATGTCCTCCGATTTGTAGACCAAGATTAGCAATAAGTACACTCTACAACGATCGGATCTACAATATATGTCTGAATACAAGACCTCAGATCACCAAGCTGTATACGAAACTAATTAATATAAAGTTTTATGACTGACTTTATTTCATAAACATGCTGAAATTAATCTGTGACACGCAGTATTCAAATTCAAAAGATTTTGTCTTAAAACCTCGTGTAAGACGATTTTTACTACCATATATTTGGAAGGTTTTAGTGATTTTATACTCTTGTCTTTTAGAAATAAATCTATATCGTTGTATTGCACCAGAACGCCATATATTGATTGTCTTGAAATCGTTGGTATGGATATCTGTTGAATAATGAAGTTTTCGGGTGCAATATTCAATCAATCATATATACGCTCGTATCATTTAGGTGCAATAATTGATATCCATTAATTCAACAATGAATATTTATAATCATTACAACATTATTCATATGCAATGCAACTGATGTATTAATGTATAAAATTTTACTTATACTCAATATGTGTCTACATAAATTCAACAGAAATGTTTATAAAATGAATATTTTATCATTTGTATTCAACTATTGATATTTGAATTTCATGTTGCATCTGGGATAATAAGTGACATAATGAGGTCACTTTTGTATCGTGCTTAACTAATGGACAATGACAAAACAGTGGATGCGCCCTGTAGCACGTCTTCAGAGATAAGGCTATCGACTGAATATTTAAAAGTAAGTTTACCCTAAGTACAATGTAGTTTCAAATTGGTAATATGTGACTCACTAACTGGCTGCGGGATACCTTATTATTGGCTCAGCTAAATTGAATATGGGAACCAGATAAACGCCATAGTTTAACCCTACCCTAAAGAGGAATGAATATGAAATGATATCTTCTATACCCTAGGGTTATATCCGTTCAAATAAGCGTGTGTGATACTATCAGTTTTGTTCTTTCTGTATCGTTTTATTTCAGGGAAAAGATCTTTTACACTTTGATAGCACTGGTTTTTTTTCATAATTCTAAAATATAAAACCGAGGAATAACTTGAATATTAAACTATGATACTACTTATTGACGTAATTTTGTTTCTATTCATAAAATTAATTTAAGGAAATTTGCATAATTAAGTAAGAGTGGTTGAATGACCATAACAATACAACTTAAAATAGGCGGAATTTACCAAACATGTTGAAACTTGTTAATAATCAGTGTCTATGTTTTCTATCAAAGGATTTAGACTTGATTTGCATAGTATTACATATTCCCGACCTAAAACCTGATTGATAGATTCAATTCTTTCTGTCTGAAAAGTCAGTTATATTGTTTGTGGAATTAACAGTAATCAGTCATACAACAAAATATTTCTTCCTGATTTGTCTTAAGCCAAGAAATCAATTTCCTACTGGCAAATACTTAAGACGTCTTCTGTTGTTTAAAACTGCATGTCGTCTATTCATAATGTTTTGCATATCATGTTTATCACGTCCGAAATAAAGCTAGACTACAAAATGTGTTGTAACATAAGTGCCTTTTGTAGAATCGGAAACCACTTGACGTTTGGACACGACATAGACCTGCAGATTTGTTCTATGTAGAATACCAACAAAGTTTTCACGACACAACCAAAGTATATGAAGAGCAATCGCAACTGACGACAATTGTTAATTACAAATAATTAAGTTATATAAATCTGCAGGACGCGTA
The DNA here is from genome assembly GCA_022818135.1 of Saxidomus purpurata. Taxonomy (NCBI): domain Eukaryota; kingdom Metazoa; phylum Mollusca; class Bivalvia; order Venerida; family Veneridae; genus Saxidomus; species Saxidomus purpurata. The sequence continues at coordinate 55,336,510 of JAFMSR010000004.1, forward strand.
ACGGCTGCTATTTTAAGCAGTTTTGCATTGTCTGTTATATTCATAAATGTTCTAAATATTTACTCGAAAATTGAAGACAAAATATTTTGTACAACGGAACATATTTAGATAGAGTGAGATTGATGTCAAGTTTCAATGAGGAAACTAAATAATTAGCACATATTATAAACAATGGCAATTGTAGTGACTGACTTGTAGTTTGTATCTTTTAACACATATGTACATATAACAAAGTTATCATACCCAATATACTACATGTAAAATGATTGAAAAAAAGAAACAAAACAACGTCGCAAATTCTGGGTACTTTTTCTGCATTGCTCTTACCACCGTTACTGGTGATTTTGTCTCATAACATAATTTAAAAATGTCTGCTGACATTTTTTTGGATGACGCCATCTTTAGATTGGTATATAATTCAATTTACTAGCATAAATAGTAAAAAATATTAGATGTTGTAATAGTAACGGAATTTATGAAACACCCGGTATAATAAATCAAAATACTATCAAACAGTGAATGTTTGGCATAAATACCCTGTTTTCACAAATAACAACATTAATCACTTTAATAAGATTGTTTCAAGAAACGAAAAAGTTTTACTTATTTTATGGAGAACAGTACTAGTAATGATGGCCTCCTACTGCTAAATTATGAATAGCACTGCACGACTAGGCATTGTGTAGAATACCCCGAAAACCAGCAATCAAGTTTTCTGCTGGTTTTTTTTTGTCTGCTTTAAAGCCACTGTATGCAATTATACCAGCAAGATTTTGCTTGTGGGTTGTCAGCTGTCAACTGCAAATTAAATCCGATTACTGGTTGACACTTTAATTGACAGGTTCTAGATAGTTTTTAAAAACAGAATGCCTTACCGGGCATTGACTGCAGTGCAAAATGTGTTAATAGTTTTAATCAAATACGTCATTAGAAACTTTAACTTTATGAGAATGTGCCATCACATGCAACTGCAATTACGAACTTCCCGCTTAATTGGCCTTAATGGGGAATGCAGTGAAATATGTATGCCATAATACGTTTTTCTAATGCAAGAACATTAACTGAACAGTATTGTGTCTTGCAGCTTCTAAAACTCCTTTGCGGCAGGTTGGTTATAAACGATTTACATTTGTAACAAAACAGTATAGTAGACTGAATCACAAGCTTAAATTTTGAGGTTAAAATTATCTGTTTATATTACGGGTCTTTTAGCTTTGGTCGTAGAATTGTTTTAAGTACTAATTAATTCATGTATATTAGGGTTTTCTGCAACTGAATTCGCAGTAAACAGCAACAATATTAAAGTTATTTACTATGTGTCAAATAATGAATGTAATTGTGTGGTCGTTATTGCTTTTATCGCTTTGCTATCAATTTGTAATAGGTTTGATGTTCTTTTATATTTATACGCTCGAAGGGACGGACGTACAATTGTTTTGTAATGCAATTTCATCACATGTGTGGAAATATTTATTGATATATAGATTTGATGCCTCTGAGGATCATTTGAACTACGTCAGAAACACGGGAGTTATGGACCTTAAACAGACTGTCAGTGTAAAATTTCTGTCTGAAGCCACCATTGCTACCACACTAGTAATGCGATTTCAATCAAATGTTGTAGAAATGTTTATTACTATTATTACTATATTGAATTTTTACCCTATCCCACCACAAAACAAAAATATTTTTCTTTTTAATTGAGTCACCCAATCAAATATCCATGACCCTCTCCCCCTCGTTTTCTTTGCCATTTTTATACGTCCAAAAGGATTTATTCCATTATAAAGTTCTTCTGTACGCCAAATGCTTTGGTATATTATGACTGTTCATGCTATTGTTGCAGTTGCAGTTGCTAAGCAATAATTTTGTAACAATACGTTGTACTGTGAGACTGTTATCAATGCTATTTAAATAATGATATTGTAATTTGATGTTTAAAGTATCGTTTTATATACTTTTGTTTTATAACTCAGCTTGTTTCATGTCTTACATTGTTGTTGTGCATTGTACATAGGATATAGCTACTCTATAGTAAACCTTTGTATTGCCTTATTACTTAGTACTGTTTATTTATTCATTTATTCCTCTTATTGTTAATATTGTCATCCATATACTATGTCGTCTAAACCGTGTAATGCAGTTAAGCAAAATACATCCGTTTACTAGAAATAAACAATAAGTATCATGTGATACAACAAAGCACTCACAATTTAACTATATTGTCATTGCTTGTAATAAAAATCAATTGACGTATACGTCTATGGTGCAATTGTGTCAATGTATTGGATATGTTCGAAGGTCAAAGGGTTAATAAGAGCGTTGTCTGTACCGACATTTGATTGCATTTCTGAAGACAACAACATAAATACAGCCTTGTTTTGATTGAAATTTAAAGCAGCTGGTAACACATGGTATATCTTGTAACAATGTAATGAAGCAAGGCAAACTTCGGCTTAATAGGTACGTGTAAGTTGCTTCTAATCTTACTATGTATTGTGCAATCGCACATGCTGCTTACAAATGCGAACAAAGCAAAACAAATGCCTATTATTTCTTTCGTCAGCTAACCGAATCAGTGTTTCGTCTGTGTCAGGATATTTGTTACTGTTAAATTATGAACGATTATTTCACCGTTTGAGCGGTTTCACGTAATTGTAGCTTATTTATGTGAGTTTACGTTTGTTTAATCTATACTCTACGTCTAACCGTTTCCAACGCAGAATATATAGTAATTTTAACGCTATAACTACATTGTACCTGTGATGAGAATTCAATCATCTATGTACATCGACAAACTATATCATAAATTGAAATGAATAAAGTGCACACAAGTTTTAATTGAAAGACCCAACTTATATATATATGTATATATCTATAATCATAAGCTTCACAAAGTGTATGTTAACGCGAGAATCCGAGACACTTTGGCAAATGCCTCGTAACACTGACTGTAATTGCTTCCAAACCTGCGAGTGCTTAATTATCACAAGACAAGTAATAAAAATAATAATTTTTGTGTCACAAATTGAATTATCAGAGATTTCAACACGACAAACCTCATTTGTATTTAAGTGTTTATAAGTGTGATATAAAAACTACCTGTCTGATGAGATAAATACCATCAAACGTAAAGCGCACATGTGCTTTAAAATAAGTAGTTCTCAATTAATTCAATTAGAAAGCAAATTGCTAACAAGCAGACATTAGACAGCAATAGTTAATAAATCATCAGTCATTCTTAGAAATGCTTTGAACATCAAAACAAAAATAACTTTACTTTTTTCTGTGGAGCATAAAACAAAATAAACACAAGTGTTAAGACTTGATATGATAAACGCATATAGAAAGAAATATCGTCTGTTAATACATAATATTCAAATGGCTTCTTTTCATGACTTTGCTTTGACTATAATAAATGCGCAAAAACAGCTTTCGTAGAAACAGCCATCCGTTTACACAATTGTATATCCGATATTAAATATTGCCAATTATGTTTCTTTCAAAAAGAAATCCAGAAGATAGCATTTTATGTGATTTGATGCCCAAAACGAATCCAATATACGGCTCAACAAGTTCGTGTTTTACCTACCTGTCTCATGTGACAGGTGAAATTAATTTTTGATTCCTAAAACAACATTTTGAATGAAAATTGGCCTGTATTTGATTTATTAGTAACATCTTCACATAGTTGTGTAAATTGAACTTTAAGAATAGGTAAATCATGAATTGAATCATGACTGGGCTGATCTTAAATACTTTAAGCTATATTTATTTCATTTATGAAAGGTCACAAGAATAAACTGGGTTTTATTTAGGGGTTTCTCTGTCACATGCGACTATTTTGTTAGAGTCTCATGTAAAGACATTTTGAAACAGTCTTGATTGTGTGCATGTAATTCGTAGCTTATTACTTTCATGCATCTGATCGGTATTTGGATTTTCAATTAATGATTCACTGCATCCACAACTAATAATGCTGAATAACAAATTAACAATACACAAGTACAACCATATATAACCTATATATTCCCAGTCGACCATTAAACTATACGAGTTTTGGATCTTAGCATGAGGTCTGTTACGAATTGTCCATTCCTAAATGATTTATCTATTGGAGTCAGCAAGTACGCAGAACAAATCAATCGTTGTTACGCGTTTATGGATTCTGAATCATTATTTGTCGAATTCCTAAGTTGCTTTGAAGAATTGACAGATGTGAACAGCATGCACGTTTAAATATGGAGATCTTAAATACTGAATTCGCGGTGTACTCGATCAACCACTGTGCAAATAAATAAATTAATGTGTAAAAACATGATAGATATCAGTAATTTATCATAAGACAGTTCAATAAACACACTGGATTTCTACCAGTTCTCGGGCGGAAAATGAACATTTTTGTATTTTGTGTAGCAACAAATACTAGTAAACCCATAAAATTGTCACAGGATAAACTTACGTTCTCTGATGACATTATAAATTTGTCAGTTTATCGACTGCGACCAGAGCTTGTTTATAAATGAGGCCAGAAAAGGGGTACAATTTCCCTCTTTAAAGCCATATCGGGCAACCAATTATCGGGCACTCAACTTTGAATGTTTGGTGTTCAACCCGTTTACAGTGGCCTCTCTCTTATTTCTGACGGAAGAGGGGGAGACTCTGAGGCTTACCGAAACTAATGATGTCCTTAGTGCTTGTTTCGTCGGGCCCTTAAGGGGGTTTTTTTTGGGGGCCCCCCCTCCCAAAAAGATTTAGTAAAAATACTTTTTGTTCTCAGCATATTATACACGAGCACGGCTTTTTGTTTTTCTCCATCCTTTTTCCAGCTTGTAAGAATTAAGAGAAAACAATAAACCGGTATAACCCCGTATATTTCCAATCCAAGATGCCCCACTATGTTCCCCCCCCCCCCCCCCCCCCCCCCCCCCCCCCCCCCCCCCTTTTAATTGTCGTTTGTCCCGTGTGTTTGCTTTGTTTATGTGTGTTGGTAATTTATATTTTTTTTTATATAAAATTTTTTTTTTTTTTTTTTTTTTTTTGGTTTTTTTTTTTTTTTTTTTTTTTTTTTTTTTTTTTTTTTTTTTTTTTTTTTTTTTTGTTTTTTTTTTTTTTTTTTCCCCTCCCCCCCACATCATTTGAATGCACTATTGCAACATTGATGTTTAGTGCTTGTTTTCTATTCTAAAACATGAACAAAAGAAAACAAAAAATAAGTAATCCAACAACATCCAATATTTAACTCGCATTATTTACATTTATAGTTTACATGTTCACCAGGATAAAATATGAACAGTAATAATGTTTCTTGCTCATGCTGATCCTTAAAAAAGAAAAAAAGGAGGAAGGAAAAAAATAAGTAAGCGTAGTGTGAGCCTTGAACCCTGTCCGGGTGGTTGGCAACTTTGTAAGCGTAACCACTCGACCATTTCTGATAAGTTCTTTAAATGACTGTATTTAAAACTATTTATGTCATATCGATTTTATATTACACCTCATCCGTTACACGGTTTTTTTATGTTTAAATTGTATTTCTTGAATATACTTACTTTTACACATTTTTATTCAAATAATTATATATCTGTCATAGTTTCGTTCACATTATCTGCAATATCGATATTCAGTGTACCTTTACAAACTGAACCCCTGCTTTTATCTCAGCGCATGCGCAATAAAATCAGAAAAAAACCAACTGCTGGCAGCTTAGGTTATAAATAGTAACACAATAGAAAAGTGATTTAAGCGGGATATTTAAAAAATATGAGAAGTTTCAGTTACCTATTTAGTCACTTACACCGAAAGAACAATCGTCCCAGTGACACGGTTGCGTAATCTAGGACCTTGATTACGGTAAAAGACCTGTGCGGTACGAAACATAAAAACACCCGAAGATCTGGTAGCGCCCGACAACTGGTAGGAATCCCGTAAATATGTTTTCAATTACAGTCTTTTTCAGAACAGAGGTGTTTTCTGACTTCGTATCCTTCTACATGAAATTCTTGTGAATTTCAAGGGTAAAGTTTATCAAATAACCGTTTATGTTGTAACTAAACCATGAGAATGCAGCTAATAAAAGCATTTACTGAACATTAATTTTGCTTGCTTAAGACCTTTGGATCTCAGGATGGAATCATGTCAATTCAACGGCGTTAGTTTCTGGAACTTAATCGCCATTGTTACAATCTATCCGTCTGAAAAACTGCTCAATTATTGAAATATGCTTGTTCTGAACGTTTGAATGTTGCCATAAAAACATTATAAATAAAAAAATTATGAGAAGACATTTTCAGTATCACATTTAAAGAAAATCAACATATAAAGCCAGACATATGTAGCACACTGGTTTGCTACTTATTATTCAGACAATCTGCTTTGTACAACAAAACAATCTTAATATAAATAGACATAATATATGTAATGTAACAGTACTCGTCTGCGTATTGGTGTTCAATCCCATTACAGATTTATGTTGCATGTTACGTGTGCTACTTGCCGAAAAGAGTCTAGTTACTGTGGTGGACTTTTCTGTGTATCTTATAATTGTTTTGTTGCTGTTTTCTTATGATAAAGTTTCAATCTATGCAACGCGTTTCTAATGTTTTAACAAAACTTAGTTGCGATTTATCTTGTTTTGACAAATTTGCATTTAAGTTGCGTTCCAAAATATATGTATAATGATTGTTTGTGAAAATTCTATATAAATATTTGAGATAACTGACCGTTACACTGCAGTTATTTCTCTTTGTTTAGTACTTAATTCAAAGTATTGGTAACTAAAAGTTATAGCAGGCAAACGTGTGTCCATATACTAATTTCAATATCTGAAGTATCGTGTATATTTTGTCTGCTTTCCACATACATGATAGGTGATTTGTTTCTTTTATATTTAGATTTGGTGCATTTTTCATTTTGATGGCTGCAATACATCCTGGTGTGTGATTGTTTATTAAATTTTGTAATATTTTCCTGGCCACTCCTAAAACGGCAAAAACATTACATTGCTGGATATAAATGGTAAATATGTCTGTTTCTTTTAGAAATATCTGACATACGGAAATCTATAATCTATAATGACCTTTTGATGCTATTCGAGTTATGGTAATTACCAGTTAAAATAAAAGGATAATTATCTCAGCAGATTATGTATTAAATGAAACTTTCTCAAGTTTAAGTCAGTATCTGCTTTAAGTCTTGCCAACATTTGGAAATGATAATTACATTTCATTTGTATTTTGATATGTGTGCTGTTAATATCTTAAGCAACGTTTTCATTGAAACAAAAACCTAGAGTTTTTCAGCAGGCAACAAATAATGATTATAATGATATAGTTTCTGATATTAATATATAGTATGTAAGTATAGCATATGCTAATAGTTAGTACACATCAATATGTATTGTTTGGTTTATATAGAACTAATACAAGACTATTACATGTTCAACGATAAACGACGAATTTATGACTTGCAATTACACCGATAAATACATCTGTAGTGTTGTTTATCTAAAACCATATCGCTATATAGGTTTCGTGAGTAGTATAACGTAACCTATATCATTAATAAAAATCTATGTGATAAATATTTTACAATAAAGTTCTTTTCCAAAGCACACAGTGACGTCTAATCAGTAATCTAGTTTAATAGCAGTCATATGGAGAACACTTAGATCTAACACTCAGATATAACATTTTCCATAATTGGATGTTGCTAGAAAAAGATGATATAACACTGATTGTAAATGTGATTATGTCTAATCAACGAAAATATAAACGACTATATTCCCGCCTGTTTATTTCGCTAATTGTATAATGGAATAACAATACGTCCGCATAGCCTTTAGTTAAATATATATTGATATCTGATAGTTTTGAAGATGAAAAAAGTTGATAAAACGCTTCTATTAAGGTCTGAAATATTCACTCACATTTGAATTTATACTCAATATACTAGACATATGATTCAATTAGCACAATTAATCATCCCACGAGTCATTTGAATTCAATTACCAAACTGACTTGGTCAGTCATTCTTTATCATGGATTGTTTGTCTGAAGTTGCCTGCAACGTTAGTTCTTACTTAAAATATCTAACGCCTGTAAAATTCCAATGCCGTTGTATGCACGGACCAATTCTCACATAACCGTCGCGAACCAATGAGACGCTGTTAATGATGCACCAATCGGAGTAACTTTATGTAATGATTCCGATATGCTGTTTAACATGATTATTTCAACTATCTTCAATGTTTGGCAATAGAGTTTCTACAAGAAAGATATAAAGATGTTTAAACCAGACACAATGATGTAATGTTTAAAGACCTACATGTATTTAAGAATATAACCAACGAATGATTCCCATATCGTGTGAAACCAGTAAGTAACTTTAAGCAACAGCGTCACCAGAGACTATAACGTTTACAGAATGTTTCTTCACATGCAATCTCAATTGCAAACTTCCTAGTTAATTTGTTGAAAGTAATGAATTATGTATGACAATATGCGTTTACTTGATGCAGATTACATGTTTCGGCAACTCTCCGGAACGTTTTGTAAAATATTCCAAACGGTTGGTGCCTTGTCCTGTTGTACTAGTACGGCTTCTTGTTTAAACTGTACTATTTTACATTCTTGTATGCGTTATCTTGACAAAGATAAAACAATCATGTATATGTTGCACACTTTTTCTTAATCAGATGAAATATAGATCCGGTACTACTCACATGCACTTTAAGTAACACTTTTGGTTTACTTTTAATCAAGTGAAATCATCTGTTTTTAAGGGAACAACCGCCGTTTTTTACTACAAAGTACGATAAAAATTCGGGTAGAAAATTTTAATGGTGTTATCCTCAGTTTGACTATTTGCTATATTCTTTATATAATACAAGTTACAGTGAAATGTTCATACATTTTAATATAACTATTCAGTGTGCCAATGTGTACGAGAAGCATCTAAAATTATTATTTTTGATTAAATACAGGCATGTAAAACGCGTGATACTAGCATAGCCTAGTATTAAACCAGAGGTCTACTTTCAGTACAGTTCTTGGTTCAAATAATAACGCAACATTTTCTGAAATTAATTCGGAGTCGACAGAGGTTACCACATTAGCCGTTTCCAACACATTACAAGTACATAAGGATAACACAACTGGATAAATAAATTGGCTGAGTGTATTCCATGTATTAACAAACCTTATTGACAACGTAAGCATGTCAAAACAAAAAAATTGGTGTCTCTCAGATCAGACCCTTTGTTACCTATCCTCAAACCTGAATCAAAATGTAGGCAGATGACATCGCCCTACAGCCTGTACAATGGTTAAAGTTAGTTACCTAACAAATATGTTTTCCCACTGCCGGCATTCTGACATTGCGAGTCCATCAGCAGTCTTGTCAGTTGCGTATTTTTATGTAGATGTAATGTACATTAAATACTTTAGCCATTCGGCCCAAAAAAAACAAAAATAATATCAAACAGGGAATGCCACGTACCAAAAACGCAGCCTCCCCAAAACGACCCCCACAACACCCAGAAGTGCACACCACCAACACACACACACACGCACACACACACGACACACACACACACAATCATGTACACACACACACACATATACTACCAACACACACTAGCATACAAAGCAGACACACGAGGACAAAACGAACAATTAAAGGAACACAGTGGGGCACCGCCTTGGAACGGTCAGTGGCAAAAACACCACTGGGGAGCTTAAACCGGTTTATGGTGCGCACCCAACCTCACTCTTACCCCCACCATGTTCCAAAGTCACAGGACAGTGTAAATAAAAGTAATCCCTGCTAGGTGAATCTCTAACACACGCAATGGAAACAAAAGGCATGGTATGTAAAACACAAAAATGCTCGTGTATAAATATATAAAAAGCAAACCTTGAGAACCAAAAAACGTATGTACTCAATGCCTTTGCAGAAGGCAGAGCACCAAGAGAAACACCCTTAAGGGCCCGACGAAACAGGCCAGAGGACAGAAATCAAAACACTATAGAAAATGTTCATTCCTGCTTTCACCAATACACTCTTTGCACACTTTCATACCGTCTACCATATTTGCAAACAGTTATATTGACTTATAGCATTAAGTGATGAAATAATAGTAAGATTTGTTTAAAATTGTGGGATGTGTATTTAACAATTAATAACGTTAAGAAGAAAACTAGTCATCTTTGACATATCTCAGCGAGACCGCGCGAAATGCCTAGACTATAGACCAAACTACTGTCAGGTGGTTCCTTTGTGTATCCTTTGTATATTTTCAGCTTTACATGATATAAACAAAATTACTACATGTGTTTAAATAAACGGCAAATTAGGCAACTTGTTGATGTTTCTGGAGGCTGCGTTTTATCTGTGTTATCACTGTGGGATTCCACAATGGTTGATATTAGGTCTGCTTTTTGTTTTTAACAATATGTTAGCCGTAATCAAACACAAAATATTAATTGTTGATGTTTCTGGATGTTTGTCTTCATCATGTGTTATCACATAAAATTTCTCACCGTTTATATCGCATTTTCACACAAATAAGAAGGAATAAGTGCAAGTACAGGATGGGGATGAAAAAATGAAAATCAACTTTTTCTCGAATTTTACTTTAAAACTGCTATAGATGGATAGAAAATGATCTAACTAAGAAAATGAATGCCAACAGCCCTATGTTTTTTTCAAAAAATAACAATTTTACAGTCATTTTTATGTCTGCTTACAATTAACGTAAAAATAGTCCGGCAGCGATGTGAGATAAGCGATGTGAGATAAGTTTATCTCACATGGGTAGATGCGCGGAAATATGTATCTCATAGGTGAGAAAAAAAATGTTACAGTTATCTGATGCTTTACAAATAGTTAGACAAAGGTTGGTTGACAATAAATTGTCCCTACATTTAGGTAAGACTGAGTCAATTTTGTTTGGTGCTAAATAATTCCTAATTTAAATGTGTCATGTAATGACACTGTTATTTAACTTACTGCTTCCGTTAAGTATTATTTGGGAGCTACGTTGGATCAAAGTATGTCCTGTTCGTCTACGGCTAGTTCAGTTATTAAAAAGGCCACTGCAAGACTTAACTTTTTATATAGGACACAGGAATGCCTGACCCTGTATACCAAAACATTTCTGGTCATGGCTCTTAAGATTTTGGGTCATGGCAATTTTCCAACTGTATTTGCTAAAATTATAAAACGTTTTGTTAAAAGAGGTTACGACCCAACTGTTTTGAGACACACCGCATGTTTGGTGTTCAACCCGTTTACAGTTGGACGCTATGCTTCCCTCTTTGATTGTGTCTGACGGAAGAGGGGGAGGACTCTGTGATGGGCAGTTTTAAATCCCACTGGGACGAAACTGTTTTGATTTCTGTCCTCTGGCCTGTTTCGTCGGGCCCTTAAGGGTGTTTCTCTTGGTGCTCTGCCTTCTGCAAAGGCATTGAGTACATACGTTTTTTGGTTCTCAAGGTTTGCTTTTTTATATTTATACACGAGCTTTTTGTGTTTTACATACCATGCCTTTTGTTTCCATTGCGTGTGTTAGAGATTCACCTGGCAGGGATTACTTTTATTTACACTGTCCTGTGACTTTGGAACATGGTGGGGGTAAGAGTGGGTTGGGTGCCACCAAAACCGGTTTAGCTCCCCAGTGGTGTTTTTGCCACTGACCGTTCCAAGGCGGTGCCCCACTGTGTTCCTTTTAATTGTTCTTTTTGTCCTCGTGTGTTTGCTTTGTATGCTAGTGTGTGTTGGTGTGTATATGTGTGTGTGTGCGTGATTGTGTGTGTGTTCGTTGGTGTGGTGTGTGTGTGTGTGTGTGTGTTGGTGGTGTGCACTTCTGGGTGCTGTGGGGTTCGTTTTGGGGAGGCTGCTTTTTGGTACGTGGCTTCCCTGTTTTTATTATTTTTGTTTTTTTGGAACATGGTGGGGGTAAGAGGAGGTTGGGTGCGCACCATAGACCGGTTTAGCTCCCGAGTGGTGTTTTTGCCACGACCGTTCCAAGGCGGTGCCCCACTGTGTTCCTTTTTAATTGTTCTTTTGTCCTCGTGTGTTTGCTTTGTATGCTAGTGTGTGTTGGTAGTGTATATGTGTGTGTGTACTGATTGTGTGTGTGTGTCGGGTGTGTGTGTGTGTGTGTGTGTGTGTGTGTGTTGGTGGTGTGCACTTCGGGTGCTGGGGGTTCGTTTTGGGGAGGCTGCGTTTTTGGTACGTGGCATTCCCTGTTTGATATTATTTTTGTTTTTTTTTCTTTCACAATATCAGTTTGATTATGCCTGTTCCTTCTGGTATAATGGTCTCCCTCAAGTTTGGAAAAATCAAATCAAATCAACTCAAAATAAGATTATGAGATTTGTTCTAAACTCAGATCCCATGACACATGTTGATCCAAAACAGTTTACGTCCCTTCAATGGTTACCAATTTCCAAAAAGGTAAACAAATCATACTGTGTCATGTGTATAAAATAAAACATGATCTTTTGTATGTGGCTGAAAACTTCATTTCACAAACTTCTGTTCATAATTACAAACAAAATTTTGTGAAAAGGGGTCATATTCCGTACCCAGAGTAAAAGGATTTGGTTCTAAAAAAAAATCATATATTGGATGCTCCTAACGGAACAGGTTGCCTGTTGACATTGCCAGAAGAAATAATTAACACCATTTCAAGGTTGCCAACAAAACCCATTTTCTTAACTCATTATATTTGTTGCATGTTTAAAATAGTGTTATCATTCTTTCAAATTTCGGTATATTTTTAAACATTAAAATTTTAAATTAGTGCAATTTATGAGTCTATTTTTACATTTTAATTAAGTCACTGATCGTTATATTACATAAAATATAAACATTTGACAAGTGGCCATGGTCAACTGATTGTCTTTTCATTTATTTTAGATTAGCATATGTCACTAATTTCGTGTTATTTATTTATTTATTTAAAGTACCAAACGTCTTTCATAATAATCAATTGTGAGAATTTCTATAATTAATATATTGTTCATGCCATCAATAACATGCCATGGTCCATTATTCATGTGTTTGTTATAATTATACAATACATTTATTTGTTTGACCATGTAATTGTACATAATGCATATATAGTTATATAACGAATTAAATCTATACACTAAACTTGTGTATCAGTTAGTATGTTTACTATTATGCAATACGGAAATATGTTTTACGGAGGACTCTGTGATGAGGACTCTGTGAGTTTGAGGACTCTGTGATGGGCAGTTTTTAAATCCCACTGGGACGAAACTGTTTTGATTTCTGTCCTCTGGCCTGTTTCGTCGGGCCCTTAAGGGTGTTTCCCTTGGCGCGCTGCCTTCTGCAAAGGCTTGAGTACTACGTTTTTTGGTTCTCAAGGTTTGCTTTTTTTTTTTTACACGAGCTTTTTGTGTTTTCTACCATGCCTTTTGTTTCCATTGCGTGTGTTGAGATTCACCTACAGGATTACTTTTATTTACACTGTCCTGTGACTTTGGAACATAGTGGGGGTAAGAGTGAGGTTGGGGGCGCACCATAAACCGGTTTAAGCTCCCCAGTGGTGTTTTTGCCACTGACCGTTCCAAGGCGGTGCCCCACTGTGTTCCTTTTATTGTTCGTTTTGTCCTCGTGTGTTTGCTTTGTATGCTAGTGTGTGTTGGTAGTGTATATGTGTGTGTGTACATGATGTGTGTGTGTGTGTGTTGTTGTGTGCTGTGTGTGTGTGTGTGTGTGTTGGTGGTGTGCACTTCTGGGTGCTGTGGGGTTCGTTTTGGGGAGGCTGCGTTTTTGGTACGTGGCATTCCCTGTTTGATATTATTTTTGTTTTTACGGAAGTTTCGACAGCCAAGCAGAGAAGGCTATTCCAGCGCTGTTGCAAAGACAAAATCAATAACTTGGAAAATTGAACACTTTTGTTCCCTCCATGACACAGACATGGATTTGTTCTAAACCAAGATCCCATGACACATGTTGATTCGTTGTGTAACATTGGATACATAGAGTCATGCCTTTATTAAATAAATATGACAGATTTTATTGAAACTGACAAGGACTCGTATCATAGTTGTAACATATTGCATATTACAAGCTCACATTGTGTGGTGTACTTTATAGCACAATGTTATATCAGCGATCTTAATTATCAACCTGTTTTGTAATTAAAATTTAAACGGTTATGCAGAACCTGATAAAGCAAATAATGAAAGATGTTACGACATGTCATTAGAAAAGTAATGTTTGTGATCAAAGTGATATATATTTCAAAGTAAACAAATCAAAATAAACAGATCGGAAATGCACTCCGAAGTATTTCCGTAGTACATATTGGTAACATCTAATCAGTTATCTAGTACACCAGCAATTAGGTACTGCACACATAGATCTAACACTTCTTAATTAGATGTTTCTATACAAAGATAGAGATATTGGTATATCGTCTATTTGGCATGAACAAGAGCGCATGTATTTCATCGAAAACATTTTGTTTTATACAAATAAAACTGGTGAATTTCAAAACCATACATATAAACGATTATCAAAGTTCCGTCCTTCTACATATATGGTAATGAGGCGATATTTATATATGCATATCTAATTAACATAACCTATTCAGAGGAAACGTATTACTCGCTTCGTGTGTGTATTTAACTTTTCAATATGAAATAATTTGTTGTGACTGACTCTGCTATTGCTTCTTTGTCTAAAATTTTGAAGGACGGTGCACACGTGCAGTCGGACGAAGAACCTTCAAATAGGAAGGTTTCAGTAAAGAGTCCTGTAAAATAACACTATTGAAATTTTAAGATGACAAATAATAAAATGTTGCAGACTCTTTTGAAACCCCAAATATAAACATGTACATGTAGTGCAGTGGTGTCGTCATACCAAACTCATCAACATTTCCAACAAATTGTATCAAATTGCTAAGTTGCTTCAAAAACTATGTCACGGGGTCTTATCATAGAAAATTCTTGTGTATGCAATAGAAAGTAGTTTTAATTGAATCGTAAAGAAACTTGGTCAGAAAGCTTATCTTGATGAAATCTAATCGAGTTTGAATAAAAATCATCTGGGGATAAAACTACTTTCGTTCTTGGAAAGCCGAAAAATAATTTGTTAATTATTTTGTTAAACTCAAATTTTACACAAAATATTGTCCCATTCGATGCAGTGTCTCATACTTTTCCTTCTGAGAAGACAGCCGTTAAATTCCAGATTTAAAAGAAAATTCAATTTGGTCTTACATGTAGTAATGGACCTGTGCGACTGTAACTTCAAGAAATGAAATATCGCATCGGAGATGAGGCCTAAGTGGCGTGGTTACATTTTGAAAATGATTTTGTTTTCTGAAACGGACAGACAATACACTTTATAATTGTTCTTTTTCAGCTAATGCTTCATTAGGCAAGGGATATAGATTCAGTAAATGTGATTGTTCATTCTAGCATTTACTATTACATTTCATGTTTGAGGAAATTTCAATCTTCCTCGATTCATCAACGATATTGTTGAAAGGTATATGCAGGAATTTACCACAATGGTCAAGTTTTATTTTCAGAACAGCCGATAACAACTGCTCTTACGTATTGAATTTTAGAAAATATTTGCTCTGTGTTTTTGTCGTATATTTGTGGATGTATGTGATAACTGGAAAGTATCTCTTTCAAGACGTTACTGTGTCTATGACTAGTTTCGAAAATTGTTGACAGATGTACTGCTTAATGACTTTATATTTAAGTATCATTCCCTTATTACAGTGAGATCATTTGAAATGTTTTAGTCTGCCGAAGCGTGATTTTATTATGTTTCGCTTCTGCCTTGGCTGCTGCCTCCCCGCACTTTTTTGTAATCGACACACGTATAGTTTAACTCGAATATCGTCTACATTTCAACAAGATGACCATTATTTACATATAGGAATTTGCCAGTAGACTTAAGTGAGTAACTAAATTATCTGCAATGTTTTAATATTGCAAATATCAAATTATGAAATTGGTACTATCAGTTTCATTTTCTTTAAACATTAAGCTATTGCAAAATAGAACTTTAACTGCAAATGTCGCCAATCGTAGGTCCATCAAATCAAAGAAATATTAGATAGAAAGAATGAACATGTTCACTTAAAAAAATGATGAAAGTACGAGGTCCTTACTGACAGTAACATCAGTGCAAAGCGGTATATTTCGTCAGTCACATACATCAATAGAAACTTCGCCTTTATCAAATGTTCTACATATGCAACCGTTAGTACAATTTCCTCAGTAAATGGACTGTAATGGACTGTAATGGGGAATGTAATGCAATATTTATAGTTACTTTATAAAAGATTCTGAAGATTCTTGAATTCGAAGACCTTTATAGAACACAAGTCGTTCACGGAGATCATGCAATCATAAGCTATGTATTTGTAACCAGTATTTGTAAAGTGTTTAATCAGTCGTAAGTTTTGCAGCTATATATTTTAATGTATTTTGCGTACGTTTTGTTCTGACTGTGGAAATATTTAAGGTCATTTATCATCATGGATTTACTCAGTTTTGGTAAGCCTTGAAATCGATTAATGAATTGATTGTGTAAAATATTAACTGACTGCGAATTAACCAGCATCAACCAATTATGTAATTTGCTTGCTTCAAAGAGTCACTTCCTACATCTAGCAGATTGTATTCTCCAAGCACAATGTGTTCAATTTACGTAAACGATAATAAGTACAATTCTAAAGAACAACATATATCGTAAAATGTCTCATTTTAGAAAATACAGTCAACACACATACAATTCGCTGGCTATGCAACCATTTATTGTTCAAAGACACCTTAACCTCTACACCACCGCTCCCTTTTTTAAACTCTTGGGTTAAGTAATAATACTTGCAAATATTCTATAACGCCAGTTTAAGGAAGTGCCTCATAACACTGAGTCACACAAACCTTGAAATCAAGAGTAAAGACATTACCTTTTCGTCTGTTATATCTGTTTAGTGTTTACAGGTAACAATATTTTTTAAAACGGAATAAACGAGAGGTCAGTAACGCATTCTTGGGGAAAAAAACCCATAAAATTTTTTTAAAAAAAAAAAAAAAAAAGGACACAAATCCCTATTTCTTTTTATTTATATTTTTTATTATGAGCTTTTGTAGAGGTTTGATAAAATTTGAAGTCATCGATAAGATTATGTCAACGTCCCTTCATTATATAACTGATCAGCACGTTTGACTAAACCTGTGCGCATCTGTACGTTTCAATAACAAGTAAAATTACACGAAAGGCAAAACAAGCAAAGGTATAATTCACTTAACCCATGAGAAAGCAATATTAATGTCAGGCGTAGGGGTCAAAGTATATGGCAGTCTAACATTAAACTGGGGAAATTCTGAAATGTCACATTAATTTGTAAAAGTTGAATGAATCTAAACGTTATACGAAAGGTCTTAATGGTAATATATAGTAACCATACATAAGCATTGTGTTTTGTTTAACAGTATAGGTTTAACACGTCTGTGAATAAGATATCAACATAATGCTTCCTAAAATAGTTATAATACTAAAGTCAAGACCTCTTCCAGACAATTTGTTCTATTGTGATTGCTTGTAATACAACGCAATTATGTAGTTTCTACCGTTGATTACGCCGACGAGTCCACTATCTTAAGGGCAATGGGTTAATAAGGCCGATATATGCACTAACGTTGGCAAGAATATACAATAGAGCTTTTGTATGGTTAAAAAATAAAGGCAACTTGTTACAACTGATGTCGTTTGTAAGATGTAATGAATCAAAACAAACACTGGCCAATTGGATGTGCAACATGCAATGTGCAATACGAAACGAAAACATTCAAATGATGACCAAAACTGATTTTGATCAATATGTTTCCTACCTGTTAAGATAATGAATTACAAAAAGACAAAGCGTATTTAGTTAAAGGTCCAGTACTAACGAAAGCAAAAATTAAAATATACTCTAAAAACACAGAAATAAGTTATTTTTAATAAAAAATGAAAGTTGGTATGTAGAAATTCTAAATAAATCACAGTACATGTACAATTATTTTTCTATGCATTATGAAGAAAGTTAAAAAGACCTGGGTGGTCATTTTGTCGATTCACTGAGATTACACATACTTTTCTTTGTGTTCCAAACACTTTCTGTAAATTTTAACCTGCCAGTCTTCATTATTCAGTGTCCTGCATAAGGTAATGTACTTGCCATTGAAATAACTGTCACTTAATTTTCGCTTAGTAGTGGACCTTTAAAGAAATTAAATTGAAAACCATATAGATACGAAGAAAAGATAATTCCGACCACGCCCAAGAAGTGTCCAATCGTATTCAAACAGGATAAGATACGACACGAGGGTCGATATTATAATGTTAACAATTAAAATTCAGGACTGTGCACTTTCCTATTACGCATATGATCCCATCGATAAAATGAACATACCGTAAAACAGTAAATTCTGTTTTTGTCTTAAAACAATCTCAAGAGTGGCATGAATATTGTGCTGGAGTTGCCGGCTAGAACATTGTAATGATAGATTATATTCTAATTAACTAATTGCGAATTTATAACGCTTTTATCGTAATAGTTTTATAACAATTAAAATTCAGAACTGTGCACTTTCCTATTACGCATATGATCCCAGCAATAAAATAAACATACAACTACCTTCTAACATACCGTAATACAGTAAATTTTGTTTTTGTCTTAAAACAATCTCAAGAGTGGCATGTTTATTGCGCTGCAGTTGCCGGCTAGAACATCGTAATGATAGATTATTATTCTGATAAACTGCGAATTTATAACGCTTTTATCCCATGATTCCAGGGTGTGCATAATTGACACCGCGAACGTCATCCCACTCGTTTCTAGCATCATTTCTATATAAGCTAAGATATAGAATTAAGCATGATATAAAGAGAACAATGGTTTGTTTAGATACCGGTATATAAACTTTGTTTAGAAATATCTTATGTTTAGGGAATATGAACTATATATCCATCGAACAATTACGTTATCGTGTTCCAGATTTCCTATTTGAAATATATATACTGTTTTAACTGACAAAATAAATCTTAATTAACCTCCTGTTTACTTGTTTAAACAATAGATATTGATAATTCCTTATAATACTACTTGTAGGGACTTCACGAATTACAAGTGTTGATGACTATGATACGATATCTATAAACAATTGATGCGTATTTAACTGCATTAAACTGCATTCTTACTTGAGTGTTTATGCGAATTTGATATAAAAACTATCTATAGAGATAGAATACATCAAAAGTAAAACGGAGAGGTACTTTAAAATGATCAGTTATCCAATAGTTTAATGAGAAAATAATTTAGTAGTGACGAGACATGCACACTTCAATATTTAGTAAACAACTATTATTTCTTAGAGGTGCTTTAAATCGAAAAAACAAAAGACTGTTCAAATAGTTTATGTAGAGCTTAAAACGAAAGACAGCACTAAGTGTTAGGATTTGATTGTTTGATAAAAAGTATAAAAAAGACATCGTCTGTTCATATATTCAAGTAGCTAGAATTTCTGTAACGTCTGTATCTTGAGCGTTGTCAAGCCCTTTAGTTAATATGCAGAAACTGGGCAATAGAGGCATACATAGTCTATATAGTGTTTCAGACTATATCTGCATGAATTTATACAGTGTTCTAGACGCTAATTGTAAGAATTCAATTTCTTTGAAAAAGACGAAAATATAAAAGAGGCATTTATGGCAAGAAAAACAACTACATGTTCATGATTGAACAGACGCTACATGAAATTGTATAGTTATCTAAGCGAAATACAAATATATTCATATGTTTCAGTTGCACAAAAACAGCATTATCTGCACATTGTATATGGAATACATAGTAGTACTAAACTAACTTCTGTAAAAGGTTTTCATGGTGATTTTTCAGGCCTGTTGAATACTCGACAAACTGACGACTTGTTGGAGTAAAATGCAAACTGTCTGCTATTGTCATGGCGTTCTTTTCTGTGTCACCTTCTAGTGTGTCTGTCTTCAATTGCTTACACATAACGATTAAGTACAATTTTGTTTCAGGGAACTTGACATATTCAGTAACCTCGCAGATCTCATGCTCTACATGCTCTATAAATTAACTAGAAGTACGCATATTCAATGGTTAAACGCATACATAATTGAATCCGCTGAAGGAAACAAAATAATCGATTTGAAGAAAACAAATGTTATATTATATAAAATGCTCATGCTGCTTAAAATATAACAAACATTTCTAGTAATGAAGTGAACAAGGCAACATAATGATGCCGTTGTTTTCATAGATACAAGTTTGATAAAAAGAACATGCCTCAGGATATTCAGATAAATGTGCTCAAGAAGCACTTCTGTTTGAACATGAATTGTTATGTGTTTATCGTTTACAGCAACCTTATCATGTAGGTCACCGGTGAAGGTTTATCTGCACGTGCTTTTATTGATTGCGTGTGCTTATTCTCTTTATTGTCAGCGCATTTAGTGGCGTTTCATCCTTTAGAACAACAGCATTGCTTGATTATGCATCTTAACATATACCAAATTTTCAAAAGACACTAAATAATAATAGACATTCTCATTTACCTAAACAATACTATTTATATACAGTATGTTGTTAGAAACGCATTTAATTATATGAGTGCATTAAGTGTAATGAATAGTGCAATTTTGACTAAATGCAATCGCCGTGTGCATATTGTCAAAAAAGATTTCCGCTTTAGCCGGCACATTGACATTTTTGTGATGTATTTTCTGCAACTTCAAAATTCGAAATTCGCCTATTAAATTGCCATGATGTTTTATGCATCTGTTCCTCATTTATACTGATGTCATACTAAATAACATCCGGAACATAAATTATAGAATCTTTGGAAGTATTATAAATTATTCTAAAGGTTTTAACTATGCCTTTCCAGTCATTATGAATATAATCAGCGGTTTAAAATATGCTGCAGTACCGTAAACCATTCAATAATATATGTATAGTTGGGTTGGTGCGATTTGTTACAGAAGGCGCCAATATTTATTTACTTGTGGTAAAATAAGACATTTTTCGCCAGAAGTTCTACTTTGATATTGTATTTACTTATCATTCTTTATTTATTGAACAAATAATCTATGTTTCGAAAATATAATCGGCTAGATGTAAGGTATGTTCCTTTAAACTACAACCAAATGTAATATGCGCTATAACTAGAACAAAAAGACTGCATAATGTTCGACACCGCAAAACACTTGAGCTTGTTTGTAGACCATAATTATGTAAAGCTACAATAAACTACTAATGATGGATACAAAACAAAGTGAGAAAAACTATTGTTTTGACAGTCAGACTCTTAACATGTACGAAGAAAAGTGGTCTAAAACATTATACCATATGGAAGGCTGGTATGCAATGGAGATCCTTTAAGATAGGAATTTGTGTTCTATAGTTTGAATGCAATATTCAAGAGTTGCTGAAGTGGTGCCAAAAACGTTTGACGCAATCATTGTTTCGTTATCACTGTAGAACTGTCACGCAATCTGTCAGGGTTTTCAATGATCGGAAACCAATCTTGCCTGTAAGAGGAAATGAAATACATTAACATTGCTTTCCCGGTACTGACGTCGGACAGAAATACATTAACATTGCTTTCCCGGTACTGACGTCGGACAGAAATACATTAACATTTCTTTCCCGGTACTGACGTCGGACATAATTACATTAACATTTCTTTCCCGGTACTGACGTCGGACAGAAATAATTACATGAAACGAATTTTAAGTACAGTTTTTTTTCAATTTCGTTAAGATATCTCCCTGTGCAAACTCCACAAGCTATGAAATATTGTTTTTATATCATGAAGACATGGTTTTGGTATTATTTGAATTAAGGACTAGTAGATTGAATTTAAATTTAAGATTTACAAATAAACAGAATGATAAACAGAACTTTTAGATTTAAATTTAAGATTTACCATAAGATATTTGAATATTTAGTTTGTTATTAAAGTAAAATAAGATGAACTCCGGAACACAAACTTGTTTTTCTCTAATTCACACCGGTATTAAAAACAAATGAGTGAAAAATATAGTAATAGTTAATGTATGAATACTTAATTCAACAAAAACATATGTTTCGGTTAAAGTGTGTATGTGTCCCAAAATTTGTACGGAAAACCAATCATTACTTCAATAGCAGATAACGAATATAAAGTACATTAGAACTCAGCTCAATATGTCGCGTATTTCTGTAGGCAAGTACTGAAGCGGAAGAAATATATAAAAAGATCGAGAACTCCTAGTGAATAGTTTTATTTTATGTTTTTCAGTATATTAGGGAAATATACTAGATATTTCACTGTTTCAAAGCAGTGAAAATAACAAAATCTTCAACCCGGATTGACGTCAAAAAGTATACTGTGCGTAACTAATACCGGATACAATTATTGATACAAATATTATATTTAATAATGTTCTCCTGATTCTGTCATTATATTATAAATATCTATCAGCTATCTCCTTCAGGTCCTCACTTAGGTGTACAGCGATCAGAAACGTCTATGCAACTTTGCAACTTGATAATCACATTCTACCTTTACGTTAGAAATAATACATGTGTCCCTGTATTTAATCGTTTAATAAAATATAGACAGAAATGCGTAGTAATTAAATCGTAGTTCGTAGCATGAGTCATTTTATTTTTTGCACCAGAACGACTGACTGTATTTTATCCGATGAAATACAGGGAGGCATATACTATTTCGTTTCTAAAACGAAATTGTTTTTGAAAAATTACTCGAGCTATGTTCAACGCGTATCAACATCCCATTGTTAGTTACAAACAGAGAACATTAGTGGGCCCGAGCGTCATTTACCGCACGTGTTGCACGTGGAAAACGTAATTTATTTTTATCTTAAAAAATGTATTGCTGCTTTTTCTCTATGTCTTTTTACGATAAGTTGCTGATTGTCTTAGAACTGATGTGAACCTAGTTCTATTATTCATAAGCCTTTCAAGTCACGTCTATTTCTGCCAGTTAATATGCATGACCAGTCTATTGTTATGAATTATTGACCTACTGTAGAAGAACACTGACGGCGGATGTTTAACTGTGCTAAATATGAAATGAATACACTTGTCACTTCGAATGTATACGCTCTGGCTATTTGAAGGGAAGGGCACGTCTGATACGTATCGGCTGTGTGTCAATATTTTATTTCTCTAATTGTATAAAACATGACCGGTGAGGCAGTCTCAAAGAGACGAATGCACTTGTAACGGGAGGAAGAAAGATATGAGAATTCGACAGAAAGATTGATGTTGCGAGTAATTTGACTTCTTTTGATGACGTTTTAAGTTCAACAAAATGAAAACTTTCAAAGGTTTGTCAGTTCAACATTGGATGGTTGCGTTACACGATGTCGTTTCGCAATGTGACACAAAACATTAACAATTTTGAACGTTATGTATAATTCCGAATTTGAATATCGTCTCGAAAATGACACATAGTGCATATTTAATTTCTACAGAAATGATCAGTTTCGATTTCCATGACAGCGCAAATTCAATAGTGGTTGTCAAACTAGCACAACATATTCTAATTTTAAATCTGAAATATTTAATATCATTCCGATACGACATTCATTTATCAAGACGTTATTCTTTTCTGATTGTATAAATTTTGTAATTCAGTACGAGATGTAAACCTAATCATCTTTTCTCATACGTGAAATTCGAGTATTGTGTGTCAAGACGTAATTTAGGTTCCAAATACCAAATGTTGCGCAGAGCGACATTGCTTGTTGCAAATGCTGAACATCCAGTTTGCACGACATTGAACAATATTAAAATTTTGAATGTTAGTTACTTAATAACTAACAATTATTTCT
Source organism: Saxidomus purpurata (assembly GCA_022818135.1). NCBI lineage: Eukaryota > Metazoa > Mollusca > Bivalvia > Venerida > Veneridae > Saxidomus > Saxidomus purpurata. Next base: position 55,360,426 of record JAFMSR010000004.1, read on the forward strand.
ATTCTAATTGTATAAATAAGTAGTGTTTGATCTTACATACGTTATTAAATATAGCGAGTAGGCGGGTCGTGAAGTCCTCACAAGCAAAGAGGTTGTGGCAGGTGTTTACGTGTAAAATCCTTGTTGAAATGTAACTCATAAAATATACGAATTCAAATATAGGCTACCATATACAAACAGGAGCCCTATGTTGTCTTTTTATATATTTTTATATATAAATGTAGTACGCCGTATCTAAGACATAGTGTTTCATTAGATACATATATATCATGAAACCTGTTAGTACTTTGAGAAAATTTACGTTTCAGTCAAAATGCTTTACTACAGAATTATGGCCCTAAGTATAGTTTCTTATATTTTCTGAAGAAAGTTGCAACTTCTTTTCTAAAATATTGTTCAGAATAAATTCATATACAACAATGAAACATTTTTGATTTCTGAAATACAATTGATCACTTAAGATAAGGACCTTAGTATTACTTGACAGTAAGTCCTAGAATGTTATCTATGAAAAAACTAATATCAGTCAAATCTAAGACATGTTAAAGGAGTACAATCTAAATGAAATATCTACTAAATGATTCTCTACCGAATATTTTTTTGTATAATACAAACAAAAACTTATAAAACTCTTGCTCCAGCCAGTTGTAAAACCGATCTATCCCGAAAATAAGTTGATCCTTTCGTAAATGAGGACTCTATATTGCAAAATAAATTCCCCTTTACAATATTATTTTTTTATTTGTTTTAGTATAAGTCCAAACATGTGCTTATGAATATTGGTCACTGGAGACAACGCGTATTAGAAAATATTAAATTCAATAGGTGCTTTAAAAATAAGTACAATTGTGTCCACATTTGAAATGCCACTCAAGGAGGGAGCAGAAATAATTTACATAACCAATTAAATCCGCCCGGTCAATCAGTCAACCTTTCGACTAAGCCATGTGTGTTATTGTCAGCTGTTGAGATGATTGACAACCTTAATTTGCTTAGAATGGTCTGCCTGTGGTATATCATATACATAACAAATTGATATAGGACTTTCTAACTCGGGTCCATAGCTCATTTGAATCAGCTGTGTTAAAATTCGAAACGGGTCGTGAATCTCTTGAATGACACTTTAAATACGTGATCCACATTGCATTTACAGGTTTAAACCAGTCCTGGCTTAAGGCTTCGTAACAAATTAAATCCAATGCATGTTCAGAAAAAGCCAATTAAAATCAATTTCACTTTCAAGTTAAAAATATATTTTCTCGATGCAGTACAATTTCAGATTAGGCTCATAAAAACTGAATCATTAATCAACATATCTTAATACAAGATTAAAAGTGTTGGAACCTCTGATCGTTGTATTCCAGCCACAAAATATTTGAAAGGTCAGTCAGGCTTAGTCTGATTTAATTCTGCTTCCATTTTCTTCTGTCCAATCTATGCTTTTATAACACTTCCTTGTTATCTATATTTTGGCTTGAAAGTATATATCACATTTTTATACTTGTTTGTCTGTAGTTAACGGAATTATAGTTCAAATCTTTATGTATTAGGACGAATATAATTAAAAAAACGGTGTTAAAAAAATCCTTGGTCAGAAAGTGAGTATTCCTTGTTTGAAATATTTTATTTTTACGACGAAAACGGTGTTGACAAAAACCCTGGGCAAAATTTTTTTTTTACCAATATCAATCAATTCAAATGAGTTCCTTAAGCAGTGATGTTCTAACACTTCATACTAAGCTGATAGGTACATAGCAATAGCCATACAGACACATATAAGATGTGTTGATTATACATATATTTTCTTCTTACCTATGCAAGTCTTATTCTGTGACCAAACAATATTTTCTGTATAAGAACGTTTTTATCATTATAAAGGTCACACACTATGACTAAAAATTCTAGCCGATCAGGAAAAACAGAAGCAAAGATAGCGTGTATAATTGTGCCACAAAGTTTTATTACTTGCGTTCCAGTATATGAAATTGTCCAGTCTATAAATACAAACAACTAGTTGTATATCGTCTCTTGCTGCAGAAACTTGATTTTCTTTTTTGGGCTCATTGTTGTTGTTGTTGTGTATGTGTTGGCTTGCCCGCTTTTGTCAGTGTCGCATTAGTATAAACTTAAGTTATGGAGACATGATAAATGCTAAACAAGAGAATATGGTACAACATTTTGTTAAACAGAAACTTGAAAATTGTATTTTTCTTCTTTATATGATGATCACCGAGCACAGAAATAGGCAGAGCTTATTTTCCACAAACAATGATTCAATATTTTGTATAACAACATGTAACCTTACTGCAAAATCAGTTAAAAAATTAACGCTAAAATTCAAATTTGTATTATTTTTCAATTTTCATAAAAGTTTGCGATTGCAGTGGCTATCGTATACTGTAAGGGGAAGTAACTGCTGTGGTTCGTTTGTGTGAAGGCACGTCGCTGCATGAACAATGCACAACATGTGTTGAAAACTGACGAATTGTTTCTTTATCAGTTCTTTGCAACAGACCTATGACGTCATATCTCAATTCGTCGAAATTTTAAAAATACATTTTTTGTCAGTTTTTATTGAATTATTTTCTTGTGTGCACATTAACCCCAAATTTTTATTTTTGCATTCTAAAAAAACGTAATAATAAAACTGGAGGCAAATATGGAACGTATTTTATGAAAGGACTCATAATTAAAAATAGTTATTCAGATGATGACAGAAATACCAGTCCGTTCTGGAAAAAAATTATTTTTTTTTTTTAAAGAATTTTTTTTTTTGACCTGGTTGCTAAACCAATATTTTCGCCAAACACCAAACCCACATCCCTTTGGAAATAATAGCAATTATAGTTACATGACTACCATATAATTTTTTTTCCAAAAAAAAAAAACAAAAAAGAAAAGATTAAAAATTGATACCCATTTTGAAAATACACTACATACATAAATGTTTACAATACCAAAATTCAAGCTAATTCTGCGTTTACCATCTTGATCTGATAGTGTATCACTCAAGATTGTTTAAGAAATTTACATATGTTAGGAATATGTAATTCTCCATAAAAAAGGGTCAATCAATTTCTTGTTATTTTGAATTTCCCCCCTCCAAAAAAAAAAACACAACAGGTTTTCCCGGAATACTTTGTTGACTAGAAAGTAAATTTCAAATGTCAAATACCGAACCAATTCTAGAAAAAGATACCGAGTCAGTTAACGCACGGACTGTAATCGAAGCAAATGCTGCCAATTTTGAAAGCATTTATCAGTTTGGCTTTCATACCTGTCTAGATCACAAAATCAAGCGTGAAAACACAAATTATTATATTTGTATTACATTTCTTATTTTTCCCTGTAGGAATTCCTTTAATCTCGTAATAAGACTTAATGATAGTATCTTGTAGGCGGGGGAGTTTTAGTATGTTGGCTGTTCATCGAGTCTTATCAATTATAGTTTTATATACGTGATACGGGCATGTAATTGAAAAACAATCTTGTATGTCTGATAAACAATCTGCGTATTTAGAAATGCAAAAGGGTTTATATTATAACTTATGACATAATCATGTGAAATTCTATTATTACATCCGTTAAGTCAATCTGCTATTTTTATCACTCTTTTTTTCTTGGTCAATTGTGAATGCTTTAAACCTTAACTCTTTGCAAGAGATATCATGGCTTCGGTTTCAAAAGATCATCTTAAAAAGTGCAAATGAAATTTGACCGATGTCGCGCGGAAATGGGCCTTCGGACATTTGTTACATTATTATATAATAATTAATTACAAACAACAAAAAAAATACATTTTTGTCACGCTTTTTTAAAAAATAAACTCCAAAATCGCATTATTAAAAAACATTATATATTATATATCGGATGAGATGAAGTTAATGTTTTATAACGGTTACATTCTTCCAATATTCGACCATTTTTGTACCATTTGGGGTAAAAGCAATACAAAATCTGTACAAAAAATAAATAAATTGCAAAAACCCATTGCAAAACTTATTTTAAATCGACTTGTTAAATCCCATTCTTCAGATTTACTAAAGGAATTGCAATGGTTGTCTTTTTTGGACAGATGCAAATACCACACTACACTTCTCGTTTATAAGACATTTAACAATATGGCTCCAATAAACATGTCAGAGTTAATAGCGTTTTGCCAAAATGATTGATATAGTCTGCGTTCTACATCTCGCAAAGATCTTGTACTACAAACGAAACCTAGGACTAATTTATGCAAAGACTCATTTTCCTATTATAGTTTTATAATATGGAATGATATTCCAATGGAATTGAGATTATTAAAAATACAGTCTTTTAAACGAAATTACAAAAATTATCTTTATAACAAAATGTAGAAATTACTTACATATAAAACTTTGCACTGGTTATTTTAGTATCTAAGTAATGACATTAGATTAATTATATAATTCGTAATAGTATTTGCATTTGAGTGTCTGTCTCCTAGAGAGAATGATGTTTATTATATAAACGTATCTTATATGTTATTAATATTAGTATAATTAATTTAGTGTGTATGATTTGTGGTGTATGTGTGGTTTAAATGTATGTATGCTGTTTCCTTTTCTCTTTTCTTTTTTTGTTCTGACGGCCATTTGAAAATAAGTTATGTTTTGAATGATTATGATTCATAATGTACCTTTTATGTAACCTTCGTAAAATAAAGTTATTATTATTATTATTTAAAATTATGTGTTGACGTCAAATTATGGTATGTGACGTCATTTTTAGAGTGAACAATAACGCCTTAGGTTAACTTTTTCAGAATGTTGTAATTTTGTATCTACAGAACGTAGGCAACTGAAATGTTTTCCCATATTGATATTAAAATAGTGTTTGTTCAAAATATGCAAGAAAGCTAGTTTCCAAGTATTTTGTCCGAAGGCATATTTTTCCGTGTCAATTTAGTAAAGTTGCAAGCGGCGTCCGTTCCATTTTTGAGCACTGTCAAATTGACTAAACGTCGAGAAGAAATTGCCTTTGTGTTCGTATGTTTCAGTGTGTATGTAGTTTCTGGTCGATCATTGTACCGGCGTTGAAAGAACAATAATTTATACTGTATAAATACATGTACATGGGACTTAAAAGCCGATTTACATCAACTTTATATAAAATTAATATATAAATAGACCGTGGTAAGCTAAATTCATGGCAAAACCAAACTTGATGAGAACTGTCTGTAGTTTGCGCGAACTGTCTGTAGTTTGCTAGAAATGTCTGTAGTTTACAAGCAGATACGGTTAAAATAAACAGTGTATATCCAGCATCAGTATAGTCTCATAACATATGTCACTAGACAAAACTAAACAAATGCTCACCAGCATTTCGCAATTTATATTACAAAAGAAAGAGATTGAATCGTATTAATGAAGCTTTTTGTACATTTTCCTGAGGGTATAAGGTTGCATTTCCTTTCATTTTTAGATTCTCTTGATTTAATTCGATTCTGTTAATGAAAATACTGCACACAGACAATAATTTCCGCATTTGCAAAGCCAGAAATAATAGATGATGTTCATTCCATATCTGCATGAACATTGTAACAGTATGCCTGCTTTCTTCAACTGTATATATAGGGTAACTTCTTACGAAAATATATGGCTACGCGCTTTGATTCGATATAAATTCGTACAAAGATGATTGATTAAAGGGCATATTTATGCTGATGTAATCAATGCTACCATCACAAATACTTTATAAGTCGATTCATATCAGACAATGTCCCTATTGTGACGGAATTACTTACATAGTATTCTTTTCCATTATGATGAAATATTTATAATTGACTCGACGTGGCACGATGAGTGATAATTTCAATTACTATACACATATAACACTCGACAAACGATCAAAAAGCTGGGTCCTTTCAGTTGCATTGGTGTAATTGCATTAATTATTTCAGTTGTGGATGTTTAAAAATTAACTATCGTGACATGCAATGTTAAGACTAAGAAATGTCTTGTTTATATCTCTTCTATACACTAGCAGATATAATTTTAGAAAATCTGCAAATCTATGCAGATCCGCTTATTTATAGAAACTGACAACGATGTCGCAATCTATGTCCCAAAAGAGTTCCTTTAGTAAGATCTGAATTTGAAATGAAGACTACACTGTAATTCTAACTCCCATAAAGAATCATTTAGTAACGGATATTTCAAAGTCTGTTCCATCTGCGTAGGCAAAGATAATTGAATTTAGCAAAAGTTCTGAGATACAATTAACATGTCTTTTGTTTATACAGAGCCTTTGTTCATAGTTATTTGTGAAACAACGTTACGAACTTTGAATTTGGTTAAGGAATCAGCAATACATTACTCAGTTCATTAAAGTGGCACACCACATTTGAATTAAATTTGTCGATCTATTTCCGGCTAAAAGTCTATTATACGGTAGAGGTTATTCGACAATGAAAGGTGCGTCAGTCTTAAAACAAGCATTCAAATCGAACGTGTAAATGTGAAAGATATATCAAAAGACGAAGGCGGTATTCACAAAATCATCGCGCTGTTAGCAATTGCTGATATTCCATGGACCGTGATTTTTTTAAGAAAAGGTTAACCGTAATTCCGTAAGTAGTTTTCACCATTGTTCTTTGAGATTAGCTATCCATTTTAACTTATTTGAGAATTACTCTTCCTGAAGATAAAAGCAAAATAAACAAGAGCCATGTTAGACATTCTTTCTATGACCAAAACATTTGAGCCCGAGGAGTAATATTGTATAGGTTCTATTTTCATAAAATATAAGTAATTATAATGTATAAAAATCATATCTTTTTATGCGAAAAATCAATAAAGGGGGATAACTCAAAACCAGGTTAAGTTTGATATATGGATTCTTGGACACTGTACTGCATCTTAATGTCCTCTATGAATGTATGCAATTTGAATCAAATCAGTTCAGTACTCAAGGAGTTATGGCACTGACAAGAAAGTAATGTAGGGAGATAACTTAAAATAGGACAAGCTAGAGGTCCTTGTACACTGCACACTGTAAGTGCTATATGAAAAATCATTAAGGGGAGATTACTCAAAAATAAAGTAAGGTATAATTATGGTTCTTAAACACTGCACTGCGGTTTAATGTCCTCTATAAGTGTATCAAATTTGAATCAATTCGTTTCAGTACTTAATGAGTGATGGCCCGGACAAGAAAATTAAAAAAGGGAGATAATTCAAAGATAGGACAAGTTAGAGTTAAGGTCCTGGTACACTGCACTTCCTCTCAATGACATCTGTCTTTGTGTAAAGTTTAACCAAATTCTCCTTAATGCTTCCGTAGTTATGTTCCGGACAAAATGCTATATGAAAAATCAAGAAGGGAAGATTACTCAAACATGAGCATGGAGCAGTTATTTTTTCATGGACACTGCACTGTGTATTAATGTCCTCTGTAAGTGTATGCAATTTAAATCAATTCAGTTTAGTACTTAAGGAGTTATGGCCCGGACAAGAAAATTCAATTAAGGGAGATAATTCAAAAATAGAACAAGCTAGATTTAAGGTCCTTGTACACTGCACTTCCTCTCAAAGTCCTCTGTCTTTGTGAAAAGTTTAAATGAATTCCCTTTGTTGAACCGTATATGTCCCGGAACGTATATATCACACGTGTGTGATATATTCGACCGTAAATATAACACGTGTTTAATGTGACATATTCGTTTGGTCATTTTTGACAGTTTACACCGAACGTATATGTCTTTTTCCCCAAGTGTGATATATTCGGTCGAATTTTTCACACGCGTGATATTTCGGTCGAATTTTTCACACACGTGATATATTCGGTCGACTCTTTCACACTTTGATATATTCATTCTGGTCATTTTGACAGTTTACACCGAAACTTATTTGTGATACTTTTAGTGTATAAAACTACTAATTATACTTTTGTAGGAAGTGGGTGGCAAGGCACTCGTCCCTGGGCCGTTTGCCGTTGTAGCAATGTTTAGAAACCCCATAGAATAATAATCCCAGTCATTATTTTTTTGAAGAATAGTGACCCCCCCACAACCTCAGAGTGTGACCTTGACCTTAGACCTAGGGACCTGGTTCTTGCACATACACCCTGTCTTATAATGGTATGAAAATCCTTCAGTACATCCTTCAGTACAATATCTCATTCTTCAATTAGACCTTTAACCTCAAACTGTGAACTTGACCGTAGACATAGGGATTTGTTCATCTGTATGACTCTTCGTCTCATTAAGGTAAACATTTATGCATTGTTACATCAATATCCCAAGTATATAGAAGAAATGCTCCGGACAAAGTTATTCTTAATTCGACAAATGACACTCCTTCTCACTGAGGTTAACATTTATGCCAAATATAAACACGATTGCTCCTTGCATGTAAAGTTATGGTTCGGACAAAATCGTGGGACGGACGCAGGCACGAAATTTGACCAAACATTATTTATACAAATTAAAGACATAGTACAGACCACACCTTCGAGTGGGAATGTCTAGTTCCCATACAATGTGTTGGGACCGATCGGATCGACTTGTATTGGTTGTGTTAAGCAGAATCTATGCGGCATAACTTAATCAACCATATTTGATTGTTTTAAATATGTTGTTTTTTTCAAATTGATCAAAATGTGACGTATTCGTTCAAAATTTCGTTTTTATTTGCCTTTTTCTACATGTGAGATATTCGTTTTCGTGTTCCTATAAAATTCGAAGTCAAACGAAGACTATTTTCGACCGAATACATCACACGTGTGATATATGCGGTCGAATTTTTTTCTGGTGTGATATATACGTTCTGGGACATATACGGTTCAACACCCTTGAATACTTTCATAGTTATGCTCCGGACAAACGTGGGACGGACGAACGGAAGCACGGACGCACGGACGGAGCCCATAACCATATCCCCTACACTTTGGCGGGGGATAATGAACATTTTAAGGGCATACACGATGATTCATGTCAGGTTTCTATTATAACGATATGAAAAAGCGACGCTTTTCTGGGAACTATCTATAACATAATCGCAAGTATTGAATGGGTATTTCTTTTAAGATTATCCCCTTGAGCTTATGTATCGTACGTTGTTTCTGTAAAGTCAATAGGAAAGGTCATTTGTGTCTCCATACGGGAATCAAACATGTCATTTCGACCCAGTAATTGGATGAGCACCTTCTAACAATTGCAGTGTTGCGAGCATATGACACTCTCATATATGTCTGGCGTCCCTATATTAGCTTGGCAACATAATTATGATTAACTCAGACTAAGGAGAAAGCAAATGAGCACGGCATGATGTTCAAGCTTGTTTTTCAGACAGAACATATATTCTCTCAGACATGAGACAGGTTGTCATTCCGATTATGACCCTGCTGATCTTTGTTTAAAGTATAGCAAAATATCGTATCTTCATTCCATTGTATTTTTTCACTATAAGAAATATGCCTATATCTATTAATACTCTAGAAATTAAAACTTTATGTTCAACACGATGTTGCTAAGCTTTCACCATCACAGTAAATATCCGTTTTTGAAAGCTAGTCAAATTTATAACCTATTGATTATACCTTTTTGTCATGACAAAGATGTAGCTATACTGTTGTATTTCTAAATATGCTTAATTGTTAAATATCAATATTCAAGTTTTGTGAATCATCCCTAGCATACAATGTAGTTTCTAGAAAACGATTTGCATGACAAAGTATTTTAAATGTAAAACTGACTGTAAGACAAAAACAAACAAATATAAACAAACAAATAAAAGAAAAACATTTGTAGCACATTTGTATACTTAATCAAAACAAAAACATCGACGATGTCACTACTTTAATCATAACATTGTAAACATTTAAGCTCGAGGATCTTCTGGCATAACAGAAAAGAAAATTGACATACTTACATGTTTTTGTATTACATCATATATGTGCTTCCAAAGACAACGTATGATTATTTTAAAAAGTACCTATAAATATGACACGATATGGATACAACCACATATTTACATGCATGACGTGTGCATCTAAAATTTCAATTATACCCCTCACCTTAAAAATATTAATAGCATCACTTTTTGTGGGACTTTTGAATGTTCCGGATGTCGTTGTAAGTTTCTGGATTCTTTCTTATTTGATAATCGTAAAATGTTCATCCATAAATTACATATTTCCTAGAATATAGTTTAATCTACTCGAAAATTCGCTTAAATGTTGCAATATCCCTTTCACTTAAACACTTTATGTGATAGTATTACCATAGTAATACATTTTGTGTACATTGGAAAACCTGACAATGTTCCATTTGTAAAACGATTGTTCCATGAAAAAATACTGTAAAACTAAATGTTTTAAATATCAGTTCAAAAACAGTGATACCAAGATGGAGAGTGTTCAGTCAGTCCCTATTTCTTTAACATCATCTAATAAAGGCTGTATACGTTGCACATAGATCAGTCTCAGCGACAATCTTAAGAATGAACAACATACTTGAATTTGGAAACTTCTGAAAAGCTTTTACATTTACTACACTTTCTGTGTGAGCTTTACATAAATACAGAAACAAGCGAGTTGAAACCTGTTATAAAAATATTTTGAGATATAATCTGACGTATGCGAGAGATGTTTAAACTTGTAGTCACGAGACAGGTACTGGAAAGGAACGGATCAGTGTTCTCGTGGTTAACGCGCTGGACTTGTGACCAAGGGATCGCACGTTCGATCCCCCGCTTCCCCATTAACATAACTAATGGACTCTCGGATGAGACCTAAAACAGAGGTCCGATGTATCGGTGTTGTACACCGATCATGTGAAAGGCCGCGGGGTGTCTCTGGAAAGTGACGCGTTCTGTATCGTGAACTATCCCCCGAAACCTAAAAAGTAATTAAACTCTTCTAGGGGCGTTGGTCATATGGATTATCCGGTTCCAACGATAGAACTCTAACATACAGACATAGAGGATACGGAATTACATCAAGTAAAAACAAAATAAGCCAGTGTCAGTGTCTAGGAGTCTGGATACAATCAACAAAACAGATGATATTAAGCATCTGTCAAAATCAATGCCAACTTGAATAACTCGGCAAAAAAGTCATATCATGAATGTTTTGACATTTTCATTGCCACCTTTTTTCTGAATATCAACACATATTAGAGACTGAATTCAAGTACAAAGTTTGTTTATATACATATTATTGTTTAACAATTTCTGTATGCATGTATCATTGAATTATATATATCTAGATATATTAGTAATATATTCAAGTACAAGCATCTTATAACAAGTAGCTCTTACTTTACCGAGAAAGATGTCTGACCCGCGGAAATGATCTTTTATTTCTAACTTAACTTTTAAATAGAATGTAGCGCAGTATTTTTTTTCAATGATATCGCAAAAAATAGTAAAAGGCTTTCTGTCATCTTTTTCATGAAAAATGACTTCATTACAACGGTCGACATTGTTTTAGAGTGAATAGAACATGCTTCTATCATTATCCTACCAGTAAATTTATTTTTTCTAAATCAGTAAAAAATTAATGAGATCCTGGGACTTTAAATAAGTGAAAACAAGAGGGCCATGGTGGCCCTATATCGCTCACCTGACTACCATTTGCTATAATAAAAGGGGTCATGATTCTAACATAATTCGTAGAGGTCCACTACACAATGCTAAGTAACATTTCAAATATCTATTACATGCCTGTCGGCCTTGTGATTTCCCTATATAAGCCTATGTGAAATCAAGTGACCCCCTCCCGGGAAGGGTAAATTTTGACCAGGGGGTCATGATTTGAACAATCATGGTAAAGGTCCACTAGACAATGCTACATGCTAAATATCTCAGCTCTAGGCCTTGTGGTTTCAGAGAAGAAAATGTTTAAAGTTTTTCCTATATGAGCCTATGTAAAACCAAGTGACCATCCGGGCGGGGTCAATTTTTTGACCAAGGGCTCATACTTTGAACAATCTTGGTAGAGGTACACTAGATAATGCCACATGCTAAATATCTATGCTCTAGGCCATATGGTTTCAGAGAAGAAGATTTTTAAAGTTTTTCCTATTTGTTGCCATAGTAACACGAGTTCTGCATGGAGTGAAATTCTTTGAACAGCTTTGATAGAGCTTCATGCAAGGAACATCCCTGCAAAGTGTAATCAACATTGGCTCAGTGGTTTCAGAGGAGATGTCGTTAGAAAGAAATGGTGGACGGACGGACGTACGACGGACCCCGGACGGAAAGCGATCGTAATAGCTCACTCTGGCACTTTGTACCGGGTGAGCTAATAAATATATATCATTAGAAAATTATTGTGTTATCTTACATGGTTTTACATATCGATTGTTTCGTTTTCTGTTCCTTTTTGACCGTGTATACGCATTTAATGGCTTTGTTATACAGTCATTCTAGTTAAGATATTGTCTACCATATTTTGGGGAAGATAAATGAAATATCAACGTGCTTTGCGTAGGGTAGTTATTTTGTCTGCCTTGTGAGAAATATCGCCATCATCGCCCGTGGTTCGGGATGGGAACAACAATATTATTCTAAAGCTCAAAACAAAATTGTTTTTATATAGAGAAAGAAAAATCGAATATAATATATTATAGGAAAGAAAGTGCAGACGCGTTTTGTCGTCTTCACATTTATTACATCTTGACATATCTATAAAACGATAGACAAATATTCGTTGATTGTGGTGTTTGAATTTGATTGAGTGCACGACCGTATTTAACAATGCAGACAATGCGGGCAAGTGAATCATGGATCATATAATAGAAATAATGATCCAAATGCATCTTAAAGTGTCTTCATTACCATAATATCACGAGGTTGAGTATGTTATTTTTCCAACACGTCCTTTTCACAAAATGAATGCATGAAGCACCTATTAGCTGGCTTTAGTAAAAACAACTTTCAAGTGTTTGACAATATTCCGCATTAAATGTTAAAGTAATAGTGTCATTTAATCCGACCATCATAATTAAATAATATACATTTAGAAGTGACTATTTTCTAGAATAGTTGTATTTACCTAACCAAACTCCTTCATTTACTTCTTTCTTCTCAAAGCCTCGTCAATTCTCATTGTTACAATTACATATTTGTGATGGTGGCAGCTAGTTGTAAACGGCCTTTAACCTTCTATCTGTTTTACATAATTAATAAATACACTCTTTACTAAATAACAATATATGGATACATAGTACAATTGATAGCCCCGATGATACTATATTTTTTTAAAACGCAACGCAAAATACTTTCATCACTGTTTTTCTAACAGGACTCGCTCATCAAAATTTTTGGTGGCTAAGGGAGGTTGTTTGTACGAAATAAGTGGACATACACTAATCATAAAATAGAAGTAAATTTTTAAAGACTGAATGCCAGTCTATACAATTGATAGCTTTCTGGAAAAGGCCTATTTTGAAACAAAAAGATAAGGAATACGACCACTTTTTCTTTATGTTGTTTACCGAAATAAAATAGAAAGAACTACTGAACAATACTGTTTGTTTACAACGGATGTTTCAAGAAAATGCCAGTTTTAGGCATGGATGAAGAAGCATTATTTCGGCTTAATGTATATCAAGCAATCTTTGACCGGAGAATTACATGTCTTTTTTTATATTTTTTATGTTATTAATATGTTGTTAGTCTGAAAGACGTTCAACGAGTTTTATGTGAACAGAAGTAATTTGCCTCTCATGAACAGATTAATAATGTAAACAATGCTAATAACAATAAACATCAATGGCAACAAAGTGTCTAGATCGTGAGTGTATAACTACACAGGGGTATACCTCCTGCAGGGACTAGGATTGATATTCCATCACATATCATACTTTGATTGCAATAAAACCTGATTTGTCTACTATAATGATGCTGTTCAAATAGAGAAGAGATGCGTAACGATATTGAGAAAATCATTTAAAGGTTATGAAAATTGAAAGGAAATGTATCAGTTGAAAGCTTGTGATATTTATATCAAATATTTCTGTTCATTATTATTTCATGAACACGCAAAAATGCTTGATATGAAAGCAGTCGGGATCATACGAGGATTGTTCAAATACGAATGCATGTAGAACGTTATCTCAATAATGCGAAAATCAGGAGGAAATCAAGATTATTGGGAAGATAAACGAGTAAGCTTGACATTGATACCACACCCATTAAAATCATTTCACTTTAGCTGTGTCTATCGCTCGCTAAACATTACCTACTCGTGTATACTTATACAAAAATGGTTGGAAGAAAGTCAGCATACGCCGTTGAAATACGGTCCTGTATTAAGAATCGTTGTATTCTTGGCATATGGTGTAAAGACATTTTTGATGAAATATGTTCTGTTTATGGGTTTATGAAATGTCTTTCTATGCCTCCGAAGGGAGGCATATTAAAATCGCACCGTCCGTCTGTCCGTCCGTCTGTGCGTCCCCACTTACAATTCGTGTCCGGACTGTAACTCCGTCATGCATTGAAGGATTTTAAAATAACTTGGCACACATGTCTAGCACATCAAGACGACGTGTCGCGTGCAAGACCCACATCCCTACCTCAAAGGTCAAGGTCACACTTGGAGTATGAGGTTATGGAATCCCCTACCCTCTATATGCACACTTCGTGTCCGGACTGTAACTTTGTCATGCATTGAAGGATTTTAAAATAACTTGGCACAAATGTCTAGCACATCAAGACGACGTGTCGCGTACAAGACCCACGTCCCTAGCTCAAAGGTCAAGGTCATCTTAGAGTTTGAAGGTAATGGAGTCCTCTATATATGCATATATGCACACATTTGTGTCCAGACTGTAACTTTGTCATGCATTGAAGGATTTTAAAATAACTTGGCACAAATGTCTAGCACATCAAGACGATGTGTCACGTACAAGACCCACGTCCCTAGCTCAAAGATCAAGGTCAAACTTAGAATTTGAAGGTAATGGATTCCTCTATATTTGCATATATGCACACATTCGTGTCCGGACTGTAACTTTGTCATGCATTGAAGGATTTTAAAATAACTTGGCACAAATGTCTAGCACATCAAGACGACGTGTCGCGTGCAAGACCCACGTCCCTAGCTCAAAGGTCAGGGTCACACTTAGAGTTTAAAGGTAATGGAATCCTCTATATATGCATATATGCACACATTCGTGTCCGGACTGTAACTTTGTCATGCATTGAAGGATTTTAAAATAATTTGGCACAAATATCGAGCACATCAAGATGACGTGTCGCGTGCAAGACCCACATCCCTACCACAAAGGTCAAGGTCACACTTAGAGTTTATAGGTAATGGAATCCTGTATATATGCATACTTTGTGTCCGGACTATAACTTTATCATGCTTTGAAGGATTTTAAAATAACTTGGCACAAATGTCTAGCACATCAAGCGGATGTGTCGCATGCAAGACCCAAGTCCCTACCTCAAAGGTCAAGGTCACACTTAGTGTTTAAAGTAATGGAAAACTGTATGCATGGTTACTCTGTCATGCATGGAAGGATTTTAAAATTACATAGCACATTTATTGAGCCATGGAGAGGACACAGACTGTGAGGCACCTCTTTCGGGGGCATTCGTCACTTGTGAGGGTCTTGTTCGATATTTATTCGTTGGTTTAAGAAATTCAAATGTGGGTTAGTTTCAACAGAAGATGCACCAGCAATGTCTGCCAAGATGTTTGCTAAAGTGAAAGAAATAGTTGCTACTGATGCAAAATACACCGCTAGGCAAATAGCTAGTCTGGTTGGCATCTCATTATGAGCAGCTCATGCAATTCTGAAACGTAATTTGAAAAATGAGAAAGATCTGTGCTAGATGGATTCCCCATCTGTTGTCAGATGAGCAGAAAAAGATACGCGTGCAATGCGCGAAAATGTTGCTTATACAGTTTCCAAATTACAGTGTACGGTCTTTCGCAAATGTCGTCACTGGTGACGAGACATGGGTTCACTTTTTTTAGCCTAAACGAAAGATTCAGAACAAAATATGGGCAACAAAGCCTGACAAAAGACCATGCATTGCAAAGCGGACCATGAGTGTATGCCATATTCTTCACAAATCATGGTCCTGCCATTCAGGTTGCTGTACCTAAAGGCAAATCCGTAAATGCGAAGTTTTACAAGACCAAAGTTTTTCGAAAACTCAAGAAATATTTCAAAAATCGAAGACCTACAACTGGTTTGGCCAATGTCAGATTGCTACATGATAATGCGTCATCGCACAAGGCGTCTATTGCACAAGATTTTCTGCAGCAGGAGAAGGTTGTTGTGCTCCCTCACCATATTCTCCTGACCTTGCCCCGTGTGACTTCTTTTTGTTCCCGAGGCTCAAAAAATACCTTTCTGGTCAACAATTTGTCCAGCGCAAACACCTCGGTTCTGCAATATTCCACTGTCTTCATGGTATACCTAGAAAATACTATGAAAATGCCTTCAAGGATTGAATTAGAAGACTGAAACTTTGCATATCTGTTGGTAGTGAATACTTCGAGGGGACAAAATAAAATTATCATTGAAATCTATCAAGGATACATTTTTATGTGCTTAGATGCATTCATATTTGAACATTCCTCGTATTTATTTGGAGTGGTCAATATTGTTATGATACAAAAGTAACTCATTCTTTATTTACTCTACTTAACACATATTTTGGAACTGTTTAATGCACCAAACGGTTTTATTGGCCTGGGGACTGAAAGTCCCCTAGGCCTAAGTTAGCATACCACATTTCAAACACTGCTGACTATTTAACTGTGCTATGTGCGAATAACAACTGTAAACATGCGCTTTGGGAAAGTAGTGCAAGACAGACCAGATCAATCTTTTGTTTGAATGTCGCATACGATAAGAACATATTACAAAGAAAAACAGTACATACAACTTCAAACAATTGCAGAAAGGTCTATAGCTTACGGGCTGTATTACACATTTTTTTCTGTGTAAGCAATTACTGCGTTGTAAGCTGATTACGGAATATAATCATATGCATAATCACGGAAAAGTACGGATATTTACGGAAATTTACGGAATTCGATATAAGAGTTTGTAGTTTGATTTTCAAATTTCTGATGTTATTTCATTGACAACTTTCTTATTTACGAACGATTACATATATATTTACCTAAAAATAAATTTCTTCAAAAAAAAGATACAATTTACGTACATCCCCGAGAAGGAACTCACGTGATCAAAATCACCCGCCATTTATCGAGGACGCTGCATGTCAAGGCCCAGTGAACGGTTTCACCGATTACAACTACAAGGTAACCAAGAATCATTTTTGGTTTTCCCTGTTATACACATTGTACAGTACTGTATTTATATTTCATTGTTGGTATTGCTTTGTTTATTTCTGTTTCAAGGTCTTGTCCTTGGTACACAATAATGTTCGATCCACATCATCAGATATTGCTTGAAGTTAAACAAAGCGCAGATTGAATTATTTTTATTGTTCTCTCAAACAATTGATATTGTTGACCATGTGATTATTTTTCATTCAACGTACGTTTTATAATAAAACAAACTTCCCTGCCACCCATATATTTGTGAATCATTAATTATGTGTCATATACTAAATTTCGCCCTATGCATATTTCGACCCGCGCTTTAGGTAAGGTTCAGCGTAAATCACGAAGGTCAAAAGTTGTTTTTAGGGGAGTTAATCTATAGCCCCCAGGCCTTCAGCGCTCACAGCGCTCTGATTAATATTGTATCTGATTGTATATTATTCTGTTACTGTCAATACCATGTTTTTGTTCTTGTCTATTTTACAGCTTTCAGAATTTCTCAATATTGGTTGATAGCTTCCTATGTTTCATCTGGTATCCTTAATAAGACATATTACCCTAAGTATAAACGTGTACCAAACGATTGTATACAGTTTAAAGGGGATCCAATATAAGAAGTTTTCTATATACAATGCGCATTCCCTATATTTTACTGTGCTAGATCTTACGAGAACTGCGGGGTATTCAAGCAAAACTCACTAATACAAGTAAACATTCTTATCTATCATAAAGTAAGCCAATGTAAGCATAAAAGCCAATAAAATGACATGATTAAAGCCTTAACGTGATTATATTCCTGCTTATCGTGCAGCTAAATTGGCTACAATAGTAATATTCGGCTATTGCAGGTAAGTTCAAACGGTTAGTTGATGACACATTTTCACAAAACACATTTGCACTTCCGGTATCTACTAAATATCTTTGGATAAACAAGTTTTACATTTGTAATTAACTGCTCAACAGAACTTCAGCACTCGTTTCGTGCTACGTTTCATTTGAATGACGTTTGGTATCATTTATGGTAAGTTAAATGAGAACACATGTACGTACAGTGTATTTATATCTAATCATCATTTCGTTTAAAAAATAAACACGTAAGTCATACGAGTGAGCACTTTAGCCCCTCCTTTATGCAGGCGCAAAATAGCCGCTAATTACTACAGTGTTGATTGCGACTTTGCAAGTATAATAGACGTTAAAAGCAAATCAATGTACTATACTGGTTAAAAATAAGATAATTAAATGAACTTAAACTACGTTCAAAATACCGGAGCGTTGAAATTTTATTCAGTTTCATGAAAACTACGATTTTTGGCGGAACCATTTTGAATCGGATCCAAGAATTTAATTGTTGTAGTCTATATAGAGTTTTTACTTCGGCTACTACTTTAATTACAAACAAAGCATTCGGTTGTCTCATTAGTCAGAAATGGCTGGCCCTTTAAGTCGGGGTGACACTATAATAAACAAACACTTTAACTTTAACCTTTGTATCCGTGAATAAGGGTCAAGTCTTCAATATCTAAAAACCCTGTTTCAAATTAATTCCACAAATGTTTGCAGTGCATAGCCGAGTAACAACATCGGTCTAGCAAGAAAGCATAGTTAGTTCACCAGTTGTTGCGAAATACTTAGTTTATTGGTGTACCGTATTTGTTGTGTGACTGCAACTTTGAAATTGCCACACACTTGTACAGTAGTAAAAATCTGCTTCTGGGACTTGAAAGGTATTAACTGCTTTGTAACAATATTATTATTTACTTATCTTTACCAATTTAATCCATCTTGTAACCCTTGGAGAAGCGTCTGTAACATACCTTTAAGAATTAGAACACACGCATTGCTTCCGGACAATTTTCAGAAATTGAGTAATTTTTCTCCACTCAACATCATATTATTACGTATTTCTTTTCAAAACTATTTCTGAGGCCGTAATCTTCTCATAAATGTTATCTGTCATCCGTCAAATTCAAATTGATATTGGCATATTTTACGTTACAATAGGCGTTGTTTTAGAACACAAACCTGTATAATGAAGACGCAAGCATCTGGCTACTTTCAAACGAAAGCTCTAACTATCAATAAAAGTGACTCATTACTCATTCAAGTAGCATATTGTCTTTCTAAATGCTGATTTTAAGAGTATCGGATAACATAATTTGAATAGTATCACAGCAGAGTTATGAGCTAATTGGTACAATTATTTCATGTAGAAATTCTTAAACCACTCGTATGTCTTTACAACAGACCGCATTATTTTCAAAAGCGTGCGAACAAACAGCAACGAAAATGTTTTTAAAAACGATTTTTAGAGTCAAACTCTTTGATGGGCAAACATAATTAGCAAAAGTTTAAGACTACTTAAACTATTATTGCTGGTTGTCCTTTTCAGCTAAAGCAGGCGTGCGTTAAATTCGATAATTTATTGATGTAGGCTAACTATTCACCGTTTTAGTCTCACTACTATGTTTTACATTGTATATTTATATTATTTTGCTTTCAAGCTATTATCTCAACAGCTCTACAAGTTTGTTAAAACAGCCAGTTAATAAACGATAATATTATATTGTTCAATTCGTTTAAGTTTTCAAAGCTAGAATAATTTTATACAAAGGTGATAGGCTTAAACGAAGTTTAGTACTGCTCTGTCAACAGAGATAGGTTTAAAAAACGAAAATAAATATTAACTATACACGCGCTTTAATGGTAACTTGTCAATTAATCAGAATTTCTCAGACTAAGAGTGAATTTTAATAATGTCATATATCAAATGACCATGACGAAAATCGCGATAATGACAAAAATACCACTGGATCGTGAGGAGCCTTCCTTGTAAACAAACCATGCCGAGACGCTGCTAATCAGTAGCTGCGTTGAGGTATGAGAGATATTTATGTTATTCCGTCTGTTATGAATTTACGATAGCATATGTTATTTATGATGTGAAATATTTAAACATTGACATATGATTGATTTTATTACTGATATTTAAAAATAGCGATTCTAAGTTTTACCAATATTATGATAAAATCAACCAAGCTTGACAGAAACTGACAAATTGATTGATTGCATTTATGATCGCTGATAATTATATTGAGATAGCAGAAATATCGTTGTGAGATAGACCGTCTTATTTACCATTTGATACCTGTAGCAGTGAAATAATGGGCTTAAAAGTTAATAGACAAAGGGTAAATGCTCTACATACGAGTATGGGCACATTTGTTCACCACATTGAATCGTAGAAAAGTAACACATGATTCATAATCCCAATGAGGTACATGTTCATGAAACGTTCGTTGTTGAAGTACTGTAATATAACATTATGTTGTCCTAGAGGTTTAATATAACAGTTAACCCTACATACATGTTATAGTGAGATAACATAAACTTCAAAATGCAGTACTTACCTGTTCCATCAGGACAGACAATCAAAGCAAATACTTTCTCAAACAATATGAAACACACAAATATAGATGTATAGTATATAAACTTTGCATGGATTTTTGTCTAGTAAACACGGCTAAACCATTTGAAATTAAGAGATTTTTGAATCTTTAAAAACAATATTTCTATTTTGATACTGTATTTGTGTTGCAAAGGTTTATCATTCACTATCATCCTGTACGAATCGATAATTCCCATCTAAAGTTACATTCAAAACAATGTCATACATCCTTTTGCTGTAACATTTATTAAATATAATGGTGTTAATTACATTGAACATGACAGTTTTTAAGCGGTCTCTTGATCAATCAGTATCGTTACTGTAGTATAACATTCTGATGTCAAAACAATCGAGAAAATAGTCGATGAAAGTGAATAATCCTCTGATCTGTTCTACTTCGTGATTTTATCTCTAACGTGTTCATTGATTCAAAAATGTGGCGAAGTTTATGTACAATAACACCTTTTAAGCCATCTGGCCTCGAGGAGATTTACATGTAACATATGGAAAAAAAGCACAGTAGCATATTAAGAAACTGTAAATAGTGTAGAAAATATTAATATTAAAGTTAAATGGTATATAATATAGTAAGAGTAAGGAACATTAAGCTGTCATTTATTTTACTAAAGACGTAAATTTCACTTTTCTATGATGATTGGTCAATGTAACACGGTTTTGAGTTCAGCTACGTATTACTCTAAAAACGACTACTGGAGACATGAGTGACGGATTAAAATGTATTTGAACGACATATTACTATTCTTCGTCTTCTGTTAGTTTTGTGTTTAATCCCGGTCGACCAAAAGATGTATCTCCTGGTGCGCTTACCAACAGTCCAGTAGTGAACTAGTCGGGTGTATTTCATAAAAGGCTTGATTTATATTAAACCATGAATTTACAGTAGTGTGTACACATTTGCAGTATGTATTGTTGATTTTATGCAGGTTGATACCCTCTGTTAATTTTCAAAACCTGAGCACAGTTCTAGTCATCTAGCATGATATACCGCCCCTTATATATACACACATATCCTTAATTCCTTTTCATTACGTATGTAAGACTAACTTCAAATAGAGTGTTTATTATAGTCACCTCACATCTCGTTGCTGGAAGGACTATGATCACTTCGGACTTAACTCGTACCACTTTCAGTACAAAGAACAAATGTCTAACTGGCGGAATGGACATGGTACAAAAGCTTCACTAAGTATAATTGTTTTAAGTACAGAGCAATAGTCCATTGTCTATACTAATGCATTTATTCCCGATTGTTGAACAAGTTCTTACAACTTATAAATTGTTTTTAATTCTGCATAGTTTTATCTTTTAGACACACGTTAATTGTCAGTTTCAAATTCGTAGTTAATATTGGCGTGTATTACGTAAGTAAAGACGATGATTTAAAGCATTAAAGTGTATGTTTCTAAACACTATCATCTGGCAATTTTCAATTTTGAATAAATATTCACGAACTAATATAAAAAAGACGTTTAACTTAATAAACATGCGAGACTGAGCAAAACGTTCGTGGGACCATAGAAAGGCGTGACTTAGCACGAACCTGGAGCACGCCACAATGATACCTACACTTCAAAATTCCTGATAGTCCGCTTTCATTTTCACGCAGTAAACACGGTTACAGCGGCATTCTATTCACTACATATATCTAGGTTATAGCGCTTAAAATGGTATTGCTGGAATATGCCGGACCTATTTTTTAGCGTACGACGCGGAATTGCGGCAGTGTAGATCCTTGGACAACTGAAGATGTCTAGTAGAGTACCAGTAAAAACACTGCAGTTTATAAGTGCAAGGCCCAAACAGTACTGAAGATGATGTCAAGAGCGGAAAACCGACGAGGATTGGTGTGACGTTAGTGGAGTAATTGAAGAGTTACATGGGTGGTTTGGAGTAGCAGATAAAATGCTCATGAATACACTACACCTCTTCTGGCCGAATATGATATCATTATAAACTTTGTATATATTATGAATAAATAACTCGCAAACAACAAACTGATAGCTAATTAACTGATCACTTATTTATAAATTTCCAGCTTAATCTACAAAAATAAAGTAATCAAATTATCTTATTAGCATATTATTTTGCTGATACAAAATCCTAGTACTAGCACATAGTTTTGCATCCGATTACTTATGTTCTTCTTCAGTTTGAAATGTGTTGGTTTACAAAGTTTCAACGCAGGTTTCAATTTAGATGCCTTCACGCTGCTTCTTTACGTTTTGAGAAAAGAAAAGATATCATAACCTGTGTTAGCTGTGAAATACGTCTACGTGCAGAACAATTAAAGTTACCGATGTTTCATACATGATTGAAAATACTGATTATTGCTCAGTTATTTACTTTAGTAACGACAATCTCATGGTATTTGCATCTAATATTATTTAATAATGCTGAAATTCTTTTAAGAGTTTGGAATAACTTGGACCCCTGATAGAGCATTGAAATTAAATAATCCGATAATTGTTAATGCTGAGACAAAAGAAAAGATACGTCTGCTTTTCAATATCTTATTATTAAAGCTTCACGTGACGATAGTACTGCTTACGAAGTTCATTAATTATGAACATCGCTCCCTGGTGTAGTAACTAAAACCTGATTTATGAGTTAAAGCACTATTTTAATCTTAGAATCGATTCGAAGATACGAACATAAGTTAATTAACTTGATCGTCTTTGAGCAGTGAAACAGTTTAAATTTAATCTGATTTGGAAGCATGCTGTTAAATAATTTAGAAGTTCTCGGAAATATTTGCAATTTTTATCACTGCTGTAAAAGTGATTGCTGGTAGAGTGATATTTTATATCGTGAATAGTTTGACAACATTTTAGTTCACATCTGAGTTTTTCTTTCTGAACATCCATTTTTGTGCTGTGAGAAATCTTGAAGAAAACGCAGAAAGCAAACGGACATGTTTCTAATATTATGTGTTTCTTAAGGCTACAAAATTTCTAACAGCTTTCTCTTGTTAAAGTGGATCATAGCGTTCATCATTGTTAATTACAGGAAACATTGCGTCAAGGTTATTACGTTAAACAGAACTTGTCCCGATATACTGTCGGCGAGGTATGTGTCAGCCTGGTCCTATGTCGAGGTACGTCTCGGTCTGGTCATATGACGAGGTATGTCTCGGCCTGGTCCTGTGACGAGGTATGTCTCGACCTAGTCCTATGACGAGGTATGTCTCGGCCTGGTCCTATGACGAGGTATGTCTCGGCCTGGTCCTCTGACGAGGTATGTCTCGGCCTGGTCCCATGACGAGGTATGTCTCGGCCTAGTCCTATGACGAGGTATGTCTCGGCCTGGTCCTATGACGAGGTATGTCTCGGCCTAGTCCCATGACGAGGTATGTCTCGGCCTAGTCCTATGACGAGGTATGTCTCGGCCTGGTCCTGTGACGTGGTATGTCTCTGCCTAGTCCTATGACGAGGTATGTCTCGGCCTAGTCCTATGACGAGGTATGTCTCGGCCTAGTCCCATGACGAGGTATGTCTCGGCCTGGTCCTATGACGAGGTATGTCTCGGCCTGGTCCTGTGACGTGGTATGTCTCGGTGAGTGATGTCAGTGCTGTACTTAACCTGAATTATTGCCATCATGGATGTTCTTGAACCAGTAAACAAGCAGCATAAAATCTTGTTCTCAATTTATGCAATATTATTATTGGCAACTCGAACCTATACCAGTTGTTGTCTAAAGTACTAATTTGTACTATCTAAAAACAATATAAGACATATAGGTATTGCCTCATCCGGTTAAAAAACAAATATCGACAAACTCAAAAACAATAAAATATTTATGAAACCTTAGTTCCAAAGACTTTCTCTCTTACCTTTTTACATTTTCAAGGATTGTTTCGTTAACATTTTGATAAGTTATGCTTATTCGACAACAGGAAGCTGTCAAGTATTACTCCGGAAGCTATATGGAAAAGGCTGTTTCTTCAGAGACGGCCAAAACAATGAAAATTGTTTCCTAAAAGTTATAGAAAATACTCTGTAAACCTGATTTTCGGTTACAATTGTCAGTTCTTCTTGTGTTTGATTCCACAGTTTATCTGGTCAAATCCTTCAATAGTAGTTTAATATCAGTTTTTCTGGAATTCAACCTCATTAGTCGGCGCTATATTTGACATTGTCAAAATTGAAAATGAAAATATGATGTTTGATAATAATTAACATTTTCTTAAAATTCGATCCCATAATTAATTCATAAAGTTAGTTCGGCCTTGCAACAAAAATGTGCTCCTACGCAGTAAACTTTCCTAGTTTGCTTCCGAGCGTAGTGTATTGAAACTATTGGATCCCTGAACTTTTATTCAGTGAAACCGTTAAATTACTGTAATTCTTCACTAGAATTTACAATGAAACATATTTTTATTTTATTGTTCAATCAGCATTATGGTAATTTCAAACAGTGTAAGAACTAAACAGTGTTCACAACAACTGTGAGGGAGTCCCTTCAGGTGCACTTTCTATGTATTATTTGTATAATTTCTGTTAAAATATTTGCATTCTGTGGTATGAGTACGAATTGCACGCACAGATGGCCTAATTAAATGCACTAACTTGTGTAGTTAACATTCAATAAATTTTCTCCATGTGTGAAAATTACATGTATCGACACTTTAAGGTCTTCAGAATACTCTGCGCCGCCTTGATGCTGTGCATCAATGTTTTTCTTCTTAAAGGTGGCAAAGAGATCGGACATTCAAGGTTAGTATTGCTTTGAAATGATACTTCCTTCTTCGCTTAAAAAGTACATAATTAAGTAATAATTGTTGACAGTTTACTTGCATAAATGACTGAAGATACAAACATGGCTGTAATTGACTTAATATGTATTACATCATATAATTCTTGCATACCAGATGGGGATATCTGCAGTTTTTACCAGTGCTGGAAAATCTCATTTTACACCCCCCCCCCTGTAAAAAAAAAAACAAAAATAATGTCAAACAGGTAATGCCACGTACCAAAAACGCTGAGTTACTCAGTTAAATAGCCTTTTGACTTAACTTTCTACGGTTGCAAAGTGTTTCAGTCAAAATGTCTTTTATATTTCGGAACTGCTGAAATAATTCCGTTCCGTTATATTTGTGTTTATGAAGTAAGTATATGCTGAAAAACGTTATAAAAATCAAAACAGTAATTGTGTTTAATATTCTTGCATCGTAGGTTCAACATACGTTGCTGGAAGTTCTCTCTCTAGAAAACGTTTGCAATTTCTTATGCAGTCTGGAAACCACATCTGGATATACATTTTTTTATTTCTATTGCTCTTGAAAAATACATGATAATGCATTTTTGAAGATATCGTCTTCTTTTATGTTCAAATCTTAACATGAACAAATAATGAGTGTACTCTTAAGCTATGAATATACGACACTTGTATCATTTGGGACCTTAACATTGTTCTGAACAAGGATCTTCTTATTCATCCTAAACTGGAAAAGTATTGCCATCTAATTACATTGGAAAATCATACAGTGCATGTGATTACTTATTGCGTAAAAGGAATATATTTATAATAATAATATACACTATTTTTCTGATAATGTTTTCATTGCGAAATGGTTCAAATATAAAGAATGTCCATACCTCAAATTTACGTTTATATAGAGTATTTCATTTCAAACGTTTTAAAAAATAATACTTTTATTTTCAAATATGTATTATTATTGCTTGATATAAGCATGATTGTAATATCATAGCCTAAGATTTCTTCGACTAAATTTTACGTACAATTTGCACTTGTCTTAATTATGAGACCTACATTTACATACTTTGCATATGTGACACAGCATAACTTACCTAGAAAAAGAAACAACATTTCACCGCACACCTCATCAATCATTACTATTATCAACGAAGCAGTCTGTTGTCAGAGGGTGGTGAATGATTTACTGATTTTTAGGAACTGTGTGACAAATGTCTATATTGATCAGTAATTGTTACCATTGTACGTACAATAAGAACAATACAGGGCCATCTGGTTTCAACCGAGATAAACTGGTAACATTTGTTGATACTTTTCATTGAAGCCCGTTTGCGTTTATATTTCAGTCCCTTCGAAATTGTTACATATGTCAATCGGTTAAACTTGTATGTATGAAATGTGCTTTATATATTCGTCCAAGTCCCTCCCTGCATTTATCCATCAAACAAATCGTTGATGCGTTTCTCGACACTATTGGATATTTTTTATAACGTTCTTTGAACGTTATAGAATTGAAATAAATATTTAAAGGTAGTAACTATAAATACAAGTGCTGTGGCTGTAAGGTGATTAACGTAAATATAACATAAACACACGCTAAAAAACATCAGAACGCATTGTTTCTGATATGAATTACACTAGTTACACGTGATAGTGATAAGCCTCTATGAGTACAGTGAACGTCTATCAGTAAGTTGCAGGTTTTGGCACTTTATTACAAAAATGATTGATTTTAACCATTAGTTGGAGCCATATCAAAGGAATACTATTATTTTCAAACTGAACGTTATTATTGCCAATTCTCAATCGTTACCTGTATATGGTTGTATAAAATAAATTTAATCTAGTTATATTACACGTACTTCTTAACAGAAAATGTCTTCTATTAATAATTTGTTTACAAACATACTGCTCTGTGGGTACTAACAACTTTTTAAAATTGTCACTTCCGTTAAATGTTTCATTTTGAATGATAAACAATGTCTTAAGGAACTTTTTTTCCTGTTACAAAAATAAAATATCTTCAAGTTACTAATATTGCGAAAATACAAATATAACAATTGTTTATATTAAATTGATTTTTTTTTGAGAGAGAGCTGTTACTAATGTTGTTCAAAGTTGTAGCCCAATCCAATTTCACTTTTCATTGATAAATGTATATGTTACAATGTACTTGTATTTGTATATGTTTTCAAAAGATGCAATAAAATGTTATTAAATGAATTCAGATTATTGAGTCCGTCTCCGTGTCCAAGTAGTTAGTGTCGCCGACTTGAAATCACTGTAACCTCTACTAGATTGAGAGGCATAGGTTCGAGTCCTGCTACCGACCATGTCTCTTTATGTGAGAAAGTTATCAATTTCTTACGGAGAGTAGGAGTCTGGTACTGGTTCTTCCCGGGAAGGGAACGATTGTTAGATACATAGTTAACTGCACACCTGTTGAAATGTCCAAATACACGGTTGGAACGGGAATTTAACTACTGCAACAACATCATTCTGATTATAACACGTTTTATGAGAAAAAGGAGATTTCTCTACAATACAGTCATTAAATGTAAAAAAACGAGTTTTAAACGTAATAATGATGCAGGGTTTTAAATAATTAAAGAGCTCTCAGAAATAATTGCAGATTGCCCCCTTATGATGGACGTGATTGCTTTCTGATACTTTATATAGTGTCACTCGGGTGCAATTATCAAACAAAAATATGTTGCACATAAAATGCTGCTCTGAAACAAAGTGTTTCCTAGTGAACGTTCCCTTTTTACTTTTTTATTTTTTATTATACGCTGCAGTATAATATCGTCAACATTCAGTATCGAGATTTGTTTAAGAAACATAAACGTGTTTTATCTGTTTTAAAGAGAGAAATATAACTCAAAGAAGACAAATGCTTCTTTAATATGATAGAAATGAACATACAAACATCTGTGACAATGCTTGTTTCATTCACATTATCCGAACATTTTCATGCAGAAATAATGAGAATAAATCTTGCTTCGTTCCGGTGAAATGAAGAAAACAAATGAAGAAAAAAATTCTGAACTCATATCATCATAATCAAAATACAGTGCTGAGTTGAAAATCAGTTGTTGGTGTTGGTTGGCGAACTACATGCATAAAAAATTAATCTCCTACGGGTGGAGCTTATTAATAGCCTTTTATAAAAGACTCGATGAGTAAGAAAAGTCCAGACTATAAGAAAGCTTTATACATGTAACACTGGCACCGTCATATTCCTGTCAGAAAACATATGCAGTACTGTAAAGGTGTTGATATTATCCGAAAAAGGCGGACTATATACGTACAACGTATAAATGAAAAAATAAGCCTTTGAAATGTATACAAACGGAGAAAATCTAGTCAATTGGCTGTAATCCCACACAAATGTCTCGGGCTGATCAGTCTTAGAATTTCTCTTGTATGACTAGACATTTCGATCAGAATATACTCAGCTTAACTCGTATGGAATTAATTGTGTATACATGTAATTGTAACAAAGAACGGATTATACGTTAGAGTAAAACGCATCCGCTTTTTGCATGCGTGACGTTTACATAATGCGACAAATGACAACCTTTCCAATTATAAGCATTACTACATCTGCTTGTTATTAACCATGATATTACTTCGTACATAAAGAACTACGTCACATGCTAAATTTTCAGAGTTTCGTCGGATAAGGTTTGATTGACAAGAATGAGCAATCGTACATCTACAGGATTTCGTCAGGCACGTATAGTAATGTTGCAATTTATTATTATAACAAACACTTTGATGGACATATATGTAAATATGATCATGTCCCTCATCTTTTCAGATCGTAAAAGATGAATTATACTATGTGACCATCATTTGAAATAAAACAGATTCTTACCGAGACTAAGACTTCAGGGAAGATGACAACATTCTTTGAAAATATACGAGGGCAACTCCAGTGCTTTGTACTTTGAAAACGAGGTACAAAAACATAACATTTATTCAAATCTTACTCAATTAGAGTCCTCATAAACTGTTTTATAAATAGGGATAACAATTCATCATTTTCCTTAATTAAATGTAAGAATAGCGTAGTCTAAGAATAAAATTTCACGTTAATTGCACTAGAACATAAAGTAAATCATTGAAGTTTGTTTTTCTTCAAAACGATTGTCAACATGCTCTTTTTCATCCATATCCACCATATCGATGCTATATTATCCCTGGCTCATTTATTTTAGAGAATGTGCATATTTAGAGTAGGTCTTCACTGCGATAGTAAGCCTTTATTTTAGACATACAAAGAAGGCTTTGCTGGCAATATGTTATCATTTTCTACATTTATCATGTTTAAATAGAAACTTGATTCAGTTTTTTCTAGAAATCCTTAAATAATTTAAGCAAAATCTAATGATTGATTTATATTTCAATATGTTTATAAATGTACACCATTCACGGAATGTCTTTTTATTGTTAAATAACAGCTCTCGGCGCCAAATAGTCTCAACAAAGGTTATCACACGGTAACATTTTCTGGCGATAAATATTTTAACAGACATTAGTAGATAAAATTTGACTCAAAAATGACAACATATTCGAATGTCATCTACGTTCATCAAAGATAAGCCGATTGAATTGTCGCAGTATTTGAACATCTTTCGACCCCATCTACTCTATAGTCGCAAAAGAGGTTAGAAGATGCAATTTTCGCCACATGATAACATATTTCGACGCCATTTAGTCTGAACATATATTGCCGATAACACTGTTCGAAAAGAGGAATACGGATCTGTTTAAACAATCATTTTCCAAGCTTGCTAAGGACTTTAAAAACTGTGTAATAAACTGTGAGCTCTATAGTATTAAACTGTGATATCGTAAAAAATATGTTTAATATCAATGTTTCTAATAATGAAATAAGGTATAAACACGTTCGAGTTTTAAAATAACTATTTAAAATTTACAAATCAGCTTGAAAGTCTTATGAAATGCCATCAATTGATGGACGCATTCTGGTTACATTGTACATTAATAACCTTTTTTGTTGTTTTTTTTCTACGATTTTAAAGTGTTTGTGCTTAATTCTTACCTTGATTAAGGTAAGTATATCTGCCTGTGTAACCAGTGTAAAACACGACAACCTTAACATTTGTTCAGTTTGTTCGAGATCCACATTTTGTAGTTAGTAAATCTAAAGTGAACAATCAAAGGTAAATTGAAACCCGTTTTAGCAACTAAGCAAAAATAGGTTTTAATTGGAAAGTATTTGAAACTTCGGTTATGTTTTTGCTATATTAATTCCTAAAGGTCAGTTACTAAGACCAAATCGAATTTTCTATTCAATCTGGAATTGTAATGGGAGTCTTCTCAGTAGGAGGGATATGACATATTGCATGTGACCATATTGTGTTGAAAAGTTGAGTTTAACAAAAGAACTATTAAATTATATTTTGCCTTTTTTTAAAAACGAGGTTAACGTAGTAAACGTTTTTCAGAGAGAGTCTGTAGGTAGCATGCCTATTTTGAATTATAGTTGAACAAAACTTTACTTTGATGTGCAGCGTATATCTATGACTGTTTACAACATGCAATAAAGCGAAAGTAGGACTAAACGACCACCCATGTCAATCTAAGGAAATCCAAAAACATTCACTCATTTTTCTACAGAAGTATTTCAAGCAGAGAAATACTCCACGAATATTGTAAAGTTTTAGAAGCCCTTTTAAAGCTGTTTATCCTTGTTAGAAATCCAGATTTAAAAGCAAATTCGATTTGGTCTCAATAATGGACCTTTAAGTGTTGTTTCGTGACAAAATAAATCAACATTCATTCCAAGAGCATTTCCTTAATGTTTTTTAAAATGAGGTCTAAAGGCGGCGCTCTAATCTTCGATTGGCGTATTGGAATTATGTTATAACTCTAGCCTTCTTAACCTATGGTGTACATTATACCCATACTTGATATAAGGCAGTTATCAATGTCTAAGTATATTGATGCATTCTTAATAGCATCACCAATTACTTCACTAGTTGTTTCCTCAGACACGTTTTATAATCGGATAAGCGATCTGAAATGTGGACCAACACTTTAAGTTGTGACTGTCTGCTCGGTACATCAAGTAGTCAGACATAACCTCATTTAAGAATCTTATCAAGAAACGTCTCGGTTTTCTGTATTTAAGGCATACAATTTACAGAAACAAATGGTGATGTGTAAATTACGACTCAGAGATCTTCATGTTCAGCAGCATAAGGCGAAGTTTTATATAACTTCCCGTAGGCTTACAAGTAACAAATGAACACATCAAGCTAGGATTTTATCTCTGTGTAACATAATTCACAGACGATATTAAAGTCCCAGGACAATATTTACAAGTACCTCTTATTTTACCAAGAAAGATGTCTTACCGGCGGAAATGACCTTTGATTGTAGATGTTAGAAATAAAGATCAGTATTTTTTCAATGACTTTGCAAAAAATAAAAGAGGCTTCCTGGCAAGTCTTTTTCGTGCAAAAGCCTCTTGTATACAAAAGAAATGAATGTGTTTGAGAGTGAATAAAACATAGTTATAATTATCATTATCATTATCGTAATAGTATATTTATGTTACAATATCAGTAAATTCAATTATATTGATATTACTTTAAATGTTATCATATGTAGATGTTTTGTTATGTTATGTTATGTTTAGTTATTGTATGTTTTACCAACGTTTATAACATGTACATTTTTTCATTTTTTCAATACATGTAGCTAGTGTATACAGCACAAATTCTAAGCATAATGCCTACAAGCACGGTGCTGGGAAGTCAATCATTGAGTAAAGATCCACAGGTATGAACGAGGCTAAGATATCTATCTAAAAAGCAAAAAACAACGCACGTATCTTGCTGATAGTGATAGATAGCAAATATTTATCAAAAAACTGTAATTAGGACATAACACCCGACAAGTAACATACCAATGCTTGTTTCTCAGCACTATATACATGTATTTCAATCTGATATACACTCTATGCATTTCAAGCATTAGTTAAATAAGAATCTTTCTTCACTTTTTTTAATTAATTTACGCAGCGAAGGATGTTTTTGAGAGCTTTTTATGTAAGATTTGATATACCCATATTGTAAGCGTAAATGAAATGTACATGTAAATGTACTGCAAGCAAGAGAATAATTTTGTTAATACGTGGTTTGATATAGATGCGCAAATTATTATCGTGTTACATTATGTTAATGTCTTTCTTCATGCATGGTTTAAATGCATGGTTTAGCATGGACGTATTTTACACTATTTTGACATGAACGTAATAACATTGAAATTTGCAATGCTCTTTAACATTCCCAACAACTAGCAGATTATTTCATCGAACTTATTAAAATGGGCAAATGGTACTTGGAATAGCAAAACTATTCAGGGGAACATTTCTAACGCAAAATGAATCTTTTCTTCACAAACTGCAAATAATTGCGACCTTTTATTAAGCAAGCGTTTAATAAATTGTAACCGAACTAAATCGCGTATAGTTCAATCTATTTCACGGTATTTTCTGGATTTTTAGCTGAAACTTAGAGCTATGATGGCAAATCTGTTTAACATGTGCTGAAAAAATGTTTTTGAGGTTATTTTTAATTGGTTGCAGATTTATGGTATATCTCTTAAAAGATACAATATCAAAGTAAACGACAACTTTTTTAAAATTCAACACAATCATGTCTTGAAATATGTCATAACGAAATGATGATTGGCAAGCAATGTTTTTCTCAAATTTCTAGTGACCATTGTAAAATAATTTACAAAGGTATATAGAAACTTACAAAGATCTGGGTGGTCTTTTTTTGCTGTTTTGCTGAAAACAGTCAAGAGTTTAATGTGTATGTCTCTGCAGTTTTGAAAAGGTGGCACAGTATTAGTTATATAACGTTTTAGTCAATCATTAGATAAAACATGAAAAATATGTGATGACAAATTATATCTGTCAGGGGCTAAGGGTTGGGTCATTAAGCATTTAAGCAAGAAAAGTCTTGTTCCAGAGCATGTTTGTAGAGTATCTCATTTTACAGGGACGTTTAATCGAGTGTTGAACATTTACAAATGAGTGAACATTTATACATTAGATATAAAGCTTCTGGTTAAAATCCAGTATGAGTATTAATTACTTATGATTTTTTATTTTGTATTTTAATAATTTTGAGTCTTGAGTATTGAAATATTTGAAATTGCAAGACCATATTCTTTTGTGACTTTAAAATGCAAATACACATTAAAGGTAAAAAACAAAAATGGCAGCAAGTTTGCTTCAGGATTGGAGGTTCCCTGATTCGATCCCCACCAGAGCCCAGTGAAGTTGAGCAGTTGATATAAAGTGTTACAACTTGTTTGATAAATAGGTATGAATTAAATGAGAAGTAAAGTGAAATATATTGAAAAAATTCTTTTATTCAATGGGGGCATAGGAATAATACCGTAAGTACAAATTAGATGGATCACTTATTAGACTAAGTTTGTTTTGTAAGATCTTGCACAAAAATGACTGTCACTCATCTGTTCTACATCGTTGTTGTAACTTTATATATAATTGTTCCACTGAACATAAATGGATCAATGTGTTTAAAACATAACTTTAAGCCCGACACTTCGCTTTAAGCGTAAATTTGATATTTATAGTTGTTTACTGCAAGTTATTTGAAGTAAATCAGACAGTCGAATGTCTGGAAGGTGTTTCTTACAAATTCTAAGTGAAGCAAACTCAGCAAGTGTCAGTCATACAGAATTAGCAGACGGTATTGCGATGGCACACCATCAAAGGAGCATGCTGTTAGTATCATTAACTGTTATCAGGGCAGTTTAACTGGTATTTATCTGACTGATGTATTGCACAGAACTGTACGAAACTTGTCCGCCAAAAGACGATTCACTTGAACTTCAAGCAAAAGCAATTTCGAAACGCCGGAAGAAAGCCTTTGTCAGTAATGTGTTAAAAAGGCTGCTTTGTGTATAAATCTTCTCAGCAGAACGAAACATTTGAACTCCACTTATTAGGAAGTGGAAATAACCTATGGTGCACAAAAAACAGAAAGTTCTAAATAGCATATATGCTTGATGAAATAATAGTGCATTAGTTAATCGCAATTAATGATGATCGCGATGAGCAATGTATGTAACAAGGTTTTGACATAGCTGAACATGTTTGAAAGTATGCATAGTCTCTTTCAGTTTCCCACATTAACACACAGCGCGTTAAGCTGAATCTACAACGTATAAAATTATAGTTAGAAGTGTGAGCACGTGTCATACACACAGCTTTCTTTTCATGTAGCTTTTTAACAATTAGGAGATACTTTTTGTTATGCCACTTTTTATAGTTATAATGATGGTTTTTTTTGTAGGTCAAGGTCATATTTGACAGAGTTATGCCCCTTTTTGTACTTGGATTTTGTCACAAAATTATTGGTTATTCTGACAAAGCGTAAGAGGGCGACTCAAGTGTTCTACTGAACACCCATCTAGTTATTTGTGCTCAAGCTATGATATCTTATTTGAAGTCCAAAATCTAAACAAGCCATTTTAATTATAGCTTAATAATGAAAGGTATTATGAACAAAAATAGAAATATTTCTTCATATTAAGTATTCTGTAAGTGTTTGTTCCCTATCTAATTTTGTAGCTTTTCAAGTAAAACAAAAATAAATTTATCCTGTTTTTATATATATTTTATCAATTGGCTAAATTAAGTAAGATGACGAATAAATGTATTTTCAGTGAAGAACAAAAATAAACTTACTATGTCGTTCTATGCACATAATGCTAATATATCGACCTTTTATAATACACAAATTGTTAAACAACTTTAAATGAAGATTGAACGGATATAAAGTCCTACAAAGTTGTCCACGGAAGCTGTTGAAATTTAGCAAGTGCTTTATCTGTGCTTCTCCTTCACGTGAGACAAAAGTACCAGTAGATCTGGTTTACAGTTGGACGCTATGCTTCCCTCTTTGATTGTGTCTGACGGAAGAGGGGGAGGACTCTGTGATGGGCAGTTTTTAAATCCCACTGGGACGAAACTGTTTTGATTTCTGTCCTCTGGCCTGTTTCGTCGGGCCCTTAAGGGTGTTTCTCTTGGTGCTCTGCCTTCTGCAAAGGCATTGAGTACATACGTTTTTTGGTTCTCAAGGTTTGCTTTTTATATATTTATACACGAGTATTTTTGTGTTTTACATATCATGCCTTTTGTTTCCATTGCGTGTGTTAGAGATTCACCTAGCAGGGATTACTTTTATTTACACTGTCCTGTGACTTTGGAACATGGTTGGGGTAAGAGTGAGGTTGGGTGCGCACCATAAACCAGTTTAAGCTCCCCAGTGGTGTTTTTGCCACTGACCGTTCCAAGGCGGTGCCCCACTGTGTTCCTTTAATTGTTCGTTTTGTCCTCGTGTGTTTGCTTTGTATGCTAGTGTGTGTTGGTAGTGTGTGTGTGTGTGTGTACATGATTGTGTGTGTGTGTTGTGCGTGTGTGTGTGTGTGTGTGTGTGTGTGTGTGTGTTGGTGGTGTGCACTTCTGGGTGCTGTGGGGCTCGTTTTGGGGAGGCTGCGTTTTTGGTACGTGGCATTCCCTGTTTGATATTATTTTTGTTTTTTTTCACAAAATGCCCTGGTTACAGTTTATAAAGACTCTACATCACATCTGGTAATATGCTACTGCAGGAACCCTCCTCAAGGTGTTATTTGTATCACATCAAACACATTGTTATTATAATTTCATGTTATCATTAACCTTCTGATAAGAAATTCTAGAGGAAAAACAAATTTAAACAACTTTGTAGGACTATATACAGCATGTCTTGTAAAGCTAATTTTACCGGTTATTACTGCATTTTTACCTTAAACTTTGACAGTTGTTGGCAATATTTTTACGGCTAAAGTTTTACTCATGTTTTTTACTGTATCAGTTTAATACATTAAATATATCTGAATGGTAAATGTTTCTGTTTAGATGAGCCAATATTGTAAACTTAACTAGTTTTATACTGTTGTGAACTACACCTATTTGAAAGGCTGCTGTTATTAATACATGTTTTAAAAACACTTTTATTTACAGATTTTTTTTATTTACTTGTGTTGCTGTAATGTGCAATTTACAAGTTCAAAAGTTGCATTTTTCTTCATATTTCTGTTATACTTTTCTGTCAAAAAATCAATTTAAAACCTGGTCTCATGTATGAAAAATAGTTTGTACAATTCTTAGATAATGGGTGAACTAAAGATACTGTCTTTAAACTGCCTAGGTCTGAATGGAAATGGTAAGCGTACTGATGTTTTTAAATACCTGAAAGAAAAACGGGATCATATTTATTGTCTTCAACACGCACATTTTACAAAATATCAAGAAAAATTCATTTACTCACAATGGAATACTAAGTGTTACTTAAGTTTTGCAAAATCAAATTCGAGAGGGGTAGCCATTTTATTTAATAAAGAATTTGAACACAAAGTACATAACATACATAGTGAAGATGCTGGAAATTTCTTGATTTTGGACCTGACGCTCGATTCTTAAAGATTCACGCTTATCAATTTATACGGTCCAAATCATTAAACCTGTCTTTTTTGAAAAGATTTTAGCTTAATTGAATACATTGGTAATGACTCGTATGTGATTGATTTTTGAAGATTATAATATGGTTTTGAACCCTTCAATAGATCACTATAATAATTATAAACATACGAATAACAGTAATGCTAGAATGTATTGAGGAAAAGTAACTGTTTGACCAAATTAAAGAATTCTGTCCAATTGTACATAGATACACATGGTGGCGTTCAAACCCGCTACAGTAAGCACGTTCGGATTTCTTATAAGTCACTGAGAATTGAGAATGTGATATTGAATCCAGTTATCAGACCATTCTATAATAACTATGAGGTTAGAGTTTACTAAAGTACAGCATGGTAGAGGCCTTTGGAAACATAACAGTTCACGTTTACATGATGTAGAATACCTTGATTGCATACAAAAAACAATAATCAGAGATCAAGCAACAATAGTGCCTGCTTCTATATAATTTAAGAAACATACGCGATGTTCCCGTAGATGAAATTCAGTTTGTGATAAATGATCAGTAATTTTTAGAAACATTACTAATGGAACTGAGAGGAGTTGCATTATCCTATGGTGTATATAAAAAGAGAATGACTAATCAGAATGATACACAAATAATTAAAAAAATTAACAAAATTGAAGAGAATTTAAATAAACCAAACACGGAAGAACTTGAATACTTAAAAACTCACGTAAAAGATGTACATGTAAGGGAGAGTAAGTTGAAAGGGCATATTATTAGGTCAAAAGTTAAATGGATAAATGAAAGCGAAAAACCATCAAGTTTCTTCTGCAATTTGGAAAAATAAAATAATGTCAGTTAAATAATCTCAAAGATTGAAAGAGAAGATGGAACTATTATAACTAAACAAAATGAAATCTTGACTGAAATACAAAACATTCTATAAAACATTATACTTAAGTCATGAATATATACTTTCAGACGTTGGTCTTGAGAAACACTTTGAAAAGGTATCAATTAATAAATTAAATAAAGACGACAACATAAGAATTGGATGTAGAATAAAATATCAGGAGCAAGTAAGGTATTGTTTAATAGGAAAACTGATGAAACGCATGGAAATGATGGCTTTTCAATTGACTTCTTTAAAATGTTCTGGAAAGAATTAGGTCAATTGATAGTTTGCTCTCTGAATTATTCGTTTGATATAAGCCAGTTATCTATTACTTAGAGACAGGGTATTATTACTTGTATTCCAAAAATAGACAAGTCGAGACAGGTTTTAAAAAACTGGAGACCTATCACTCTTTTAAACACTGTTTACAAAATAGCTTCTGGCACTATTGCAGGAAGAATAAAAAGTTTTAAACAAATAAATAAGTACAGAACAAACAGGATTCGTAAAAGACAGATTTATAGGGGAAACACAATATTTATTTATGACATTATGCATTATGCAGAGTAAAACAATATTCCAGGTCTTTTATTGCTAATAGATTTTGAAAAAAAAACTTTTGACTCCATTTCCTGGTCTTTTATAGAAAAAACTTCTTCAAATTCTCAGAAAGCCTTGGGTTAAACTGTTCTATACAAATATACAATCATGCATATGTCAGTGTGGCTTTTTGACATAATGTTGCGGCTGTCGACAAGATGATCCTTTGTCACCTTACCTATTTATCTTGTGTACTGAAACTTATCCAGCGTATGAAAAATAATAAAAATATTAAAGGTCTAAGAGTTAATGGAAGAGACCATTTACTGTCACTCTTTGTAGATGATACATCTCTTATACTTGATGAATCTAGTAAATCATTAGATGAAGCCTTAGAAGTATTGGACTACTTTACTAGCATATCTGGCCCTAAAATCAACTTTGAACATTTGAACTTTGGAACATGGTGGGGGTAAGAGTGAGGTTGGGTGCGCACCATAAACCGGTTTAAGCTCCCCAGTGGTGTTTTTGCCACTGACCGTTCCAAGGCGGTGCCCCACTGTGTTCCGTTAATTGTTCGTTTTGTCCTCGTGTGTTTGCTTTGTATGCTTGTGTGTGTTGGTGTGTATGTTTGTGTGTGTACGATTGTGTGTGTGTGTGTGTGCGTGCGTGCGTGCGTGCGTGCGTGCGTGCGTGCGTGCGTGCGTGCGTGCGTGCGTGCGTGCGTGCGTGCGTGCGTGCGTGCGGCGTGCGTGCGTGTGTGTGTGTTGGTGGTGTGCACTTCTGGGTGCTGTGGGGCTCTTTTGGGGAGGCTGCGTTTTTGGTACGTGGCATTCCCTGTTTGATATTATTTTTGTTTTTTTGAAAAAATTCAGGTGATCTGGATTGGTTCTAAAAGGATTGTTTCTGCATCAATCAAAACCAAGTTTAAACTAGACTGGGGAAAATTTAGCTTTCAGTTATTGGGAATAAAATTCAATGCTTACCCAGAAAAAAAGAACTAAATTATGACGATAATTTGAAAAAATACTATGGTAAACTTTTGGAAAAGAAGATATCTCACTGCCATCGGAAGGGTTACTGTTATTAAGAGTCTCTTACTGTCATCTCTAAACTACTTATTCCTTTCCCTCACAGATCCAGGTGATAAGATAGTTAAAGAATTAAATAACATCCTTTTTGATTTTTTGTGGAATGGATCTGCAAAATTAAAAACAAAATCTGTTATAATTAAATATTACTGTGAGGGAGGACTAAGGATGACTAAATAGATTCTTTCATTAAAAGTCTAAAAAATACATGGATTAGAAAAGTAATTAGAACAGAAGGAAAGTGGATATCACTGACAAATCATATGTTTGAATTATGTAAAGTTTTAAACTGTGATAAATATTATGTTGACAAAGTGGCATAAAAAACAACAAATATGTTTTGGAAAAATATATCAATGGCTTTCTCAGATTTTATTGCCAATATTTCTATTAAAGATACACAGGCGTTTTTAAGAAATCCACTTTTTTATAACCACAATATTTTAGTGGGAAATCAGAGTCTATATCGGAAAACGTGATATCAATGATTTGTATAAAAAAAGATAAAATATTGACACAAGAAGAATTTGAACTAAAATCTAATTTACAATAAACACTTTACTCTATCCTGGCATAACAAGAGCTATACAAACTTTTCATAAAAATGTTTCAGAAGAAACTGTAGAAAACATTAATAGCCCTTTAATAATATCATCATCAAAAATATATTTGAAATCTGCAACTGGGTGTAGGGACATATACACTTTGTTAAATATGAATAACAAATTAAATTGAAAGACCAATTTCCTTTTGAGGAAAATAAGTGGAAAAGTATTTATAGTAACACTTTTAAAGTCACAAAGATATTAATATACAGTGCTTGCAGTTCCGAATTTTACATCGTATTCTACCTGTTAACAAATACCTTAAAACTTTAAATCTGAAAGAATCTGACCTTTGTTTTTTTTGTAAAAGAGAAACAATAGAATATTTATTTTGGCAATGTAAAGTGGTCAACAACTTTCTTACTGATTTAGGTACATTCCTCAAAAGTAAAAATACAGAATTAACCTTGGACGAGATACGTGTGTTATTTGGAGTAGAATGTGTCCCAAATATTTTAATGATATGTATCTTAAAAAATACATATTCACTTGTAAACTTTCAGAAAATAATTTGACATGGGCTGGATATTAAATGTTTTTACAAAACCAGTTTAATATACATAAAGCAATTGCAATGAAAAAACAGAAAACAGATAGGTCTTTTAAAAGCTGGCAAATAATATACTCTGTGATAAGTTGAGACTGTTTATCAATCTCAGTAAAACTATATAACTTGGTTGCTAAACAGTAATCTTATGAAAAATCAGACAACAGATTCTTTTTAAAATGCTGGGAAATAATACTTTATGTGATAAGCTAAGAAAACATTATTCTTACTTGCAGTACAATTTACATGTATATTTCATTTATGCATGCAATATGGGTTTATCAAATCTTATATAAAAAGCTCTCAAAAACATCCTTCGCTACGTACATTAATTAAAAAAGTGAAGAGAGATTCTCTTTTTAGAAATGAAGCTTGAAATGTACGGAGTGTATATCAGATTGAAGTACATGTATATTGTGCTGAGAAACAAGCATTGGTATGTTACTTGTCGGGTGTTATGTCCTAATTACAGTTTTTTGATAAATATTTGCTATCTATAACTATCAGCAAGATACGTGCGTGGTTTTTTGCTTTTTAGTAAGGTAAGATATCTCAGCCTCGTTCATACCTGTGGCTTTTTACTCAATGATTGACTTCCCAGCACCGTGCTTGTAGGCACTATGCTTAGAATTTTTGCTGTATACACTAGCTACATGTATTGAAAAAATGGAAAACTGTACATGTAAAACTGTAAAAACATACAATAACTAAACATTAAATAGTACTTAGACAGTATCTGACCAAGAATGTATCTTAGTTAATGAACCAACTTATGTCTACAAGTGGTAACATTTAAAGTAATATCAATATAATTGAATTTACTGATATTGTAACATAAATATACTATTACGATAATGATATAACCATGTTTTATTCACTCTCAAACAATGTTAACACATTCATTTCTTTTGTATACAAGTCGCTTTTGCACGAAAAAAACTTGCCAGGAAGCCTCTTTTATTTTTTGCAAAGTCATTGAAAAAATACTGCTCTTTATTTCTAACATCTACAAGTGTTGTATTTCTTTTTTCTTTTCATATTTATTTACAGGTTCATTTCAGTTTTTTTCTCTTATATAATCATCATAAAAACAAAAATAATATCAAACAGGGAATGCCAAATACCAAAAACGTAGCCTCCCCAAAACGAGCCCCATAGCACCCAGAAGTGCACACCACCAACACACACACACACACACACACACACACACACACACACACACACACACATGCACTACCAACACACACTAGCATACAAAGCAAACACACGAGGACAAAACGAACAATTAAAGGAATAAGACTTACATATGTCAAGAATGTAAATTGATTGTGACATCGCATATCGAAATCATATTTATGATTAAGTAATGTTTGAATAATTGTACGATATGGAGAGGGATGGTTACTTATAGTATTACTTATAGTTGTTTTTGGTATTAAAATTTCATCCAGTTTTATGGTTGTCACTTTCAGGGTTTTTGAGGAGCACCTCTAACGCAAGACTTGCTGGAATATAAAAAAAAATAGATCAATTAGTTTGATGTACTTTACTCTTTCTCCAGCATGACATATCTTACATGATTACACTGTTCTGATAAATAAGAATAATATAGTATGTGCGCTGTCCCACTTATGGGACACTGTTGCAAGAATGATTAATAAAACAAGTATATCCTTATAAAGCTGAGGTTCTCGGTGATATATGGTCGTCAAAATAATTAGAGTACAGAGACGAATATTGTTCATTTATCAATAAGTAGTCGAGACTAGATGAATAAATAAATATATTTTCCCCCTGAAACAAAATCTTACAGACGAAAGGATAATGATAAAGATAATTGTGCATAAATGCATGCAACTTCGTGTTTTAATAAAAGTGCTGGAAAGCGGCCCGCTAAACTGTGTACTCTTATAAAGGCGAAGCAAGCCGTTTTCGGTTTTATATCAATTACCCTAATTAGTCAATTACTATATGCAAATTCAAGGTATCATGTGAATAGTATGTTTATACTTTTAATTATTCTACATAACATAATTACAGGACCGTATTATAATATTCCTAGAGCCCCGATACATCGATATACGATAACGCACTATTGACATGGCTGACCTGCAATAAAAAAAACAACATATCTAACGTGCAGAATAAAGACTGAAGACGTCACATAAGATTATCGTGTATGACATATTTCAGGAGAAAATAAACAATTAACTAAAAACGAAATTCGTAACATTCACGTCGTATCACCTTAAATATATACATGAACAATACACTGTCTCAAAACGCCTTAAAATTATAATCGCTAATGAATGTTTAAGTAAATTCTGAATTTGAAAACCGGGCCCCGGATTTTCTTCTGCTAACGGCAGAACAGAAATTGTAAGTCCCGAAAGTCCGAGTTGATGCGATCAAACAAATTAGCGGTGAAGTAATTGTATGGTTGGCACCACTACAGGCTCATGAACTTGAGACAGGACTTGATTGGGGGAGGGTGCAAAGCCCACACATTAATTTCAAATCTATAATTTAAATCTATAAACTAAAACAAAGACTGGGCTTCCACATTTAACTATAACATATTTTGTGTAAGTAACGGATCTATTTCTCCAGCCATTTGAATTGCGTCTCTCACAATGCCAATGTTTATCCGTGCTGTTTTGATTGCCGGTCGGACTGTCTATGTTCCATATAACATGACGAATAAACAGTAAGTTAACATGGTTAGAGAAAAGCTTTAAAATTCATCAAAATATAAATGAAAAGGAAATTTACGACTTCATCGACCAGGCCAGATTTATTTGAAATAGTAAGGTGCTATTTCCTGATTAAAGCTTTGAAAATATTTATAGAGGTTCTAAGAAATTACGAATGTAGTGAAAAGCTAAAATACAGCGATTTCATTGGATAATATATGCCCACTAAAAGACATGTACAAATATATTATTATTTTTTGTAAAATAATCTTACAGCCATTATGTGTAAATCAATGGCCTTTCAAACCTGTAAACAATGTTTTTAAATATTTTTCCTAACCCGTGTCTTGTAAAACTAAGCCTATTACCGTTAAATAATGCTGCTGGGTGTCTATAAGGATCATGTCTAACACAGGCATTACGATGATTTCTTAATGTATGCGCGTCGGCGCCTGCGACAGTACAGACTTACTATTTCATATACCAGAAACTCATAAGAATTATATATGTGTACATTATCTTATTATATGGCTTAAAAGGGCGTCCTGAAGCGCATTCAGACTTCTCTTTTTCTGTTTTCTGTCGACCACTCTCACAGCACCGGGCGTTCGATTGTATGAAACATGTAGGGATGAAGTCTAATCTAAAGAACATGGTAACTGTTACTGAAAATGAAACTTTTAGTTGTTAAATTTGAAAAATGATTACAGTACAAGTAAAGTAAAATGTAAAAGTAATAATGGCGGCATCTGGTTTAACAATGTACTATGCTGTTGCCGGCAAGCCGACAGCATTACCCGGAACGTTGATCTATAGGGTAATATTGCGTGGAAAGAAATCCCTTTACCATTATTTCCAGTTTTGCAGCTGCTTTGTTTATAAACAGACACAGAACACTGCGATCAAAGGAAGATACAAATAATATCCATATACATTGTGTATAAAATCGTGATGATGGTGTTTCTGCATTCTGGTATCAAGACATTTTAGATTGTAGGAAAACGTATTTTCATTTATTCTGAAATATGTTTACTTTCTGTCCCTTTTCTTCGTCTGACAATACGAATTTGGGGACTTGCTT
This sequence comes from Saxidomus purpurata, assembly GCA_022818135.1. NCBI lineage: Eukaryota > Metazoa > Mollusca > Bivalvia > Venerida > Veneridae > Saxidomus > Saxidomus purpurata. The sequence continues at coordinate 55,404,893 of JAFMSR010000004.1, forward strand.
AAAGGTTATCCGTCGCTGTCTGTGACAGTGGACACAGACTAAGGACATGGAATAAATACATAGAAAGTTCCTTTGTTTGGCGATTTGCAACGGACGTGGACACGCAGACAACAGTAATGAAGGAATAACTTCGTTAGTTCTTTTACGAAATCAGCGGTTCCTTATAATCGTGTGTGCATATTATAATAGTTATGCATATCCTAGTATTCTGAACAATTTACAGGATTGTTCAATGTATTTTGCTGTGTATGTACTTACAAGTATGACCAAGAACCAAGACTAGAAATTATCTCATCAATCTGCAGTTCCTAGTACATATACTTACTATAACTTTTGTCAGATCGGGTACGAATAATTATGTACTGACGAGTTAAAACTTTATTGTTTGAGAAGTCATACAAAACACCCTGGAGAATTAACCTCGTTAAGAAATACAAACACGTTTGGTTTAAATTTGAACACTTGACAGTGTACTTCTCCCATTATTACAGTTTCTTCTTTTTTGTAAATTATTTCTCTTTTTATTTCTAATTTTTTCCTTTTCTTTCTTTTTTTCCATATATTGTGCATAAAATGTTGTATAGATCTTGGAATGGAAATAAATTAAACTACAAAAAAAACAGCGGAACAAAGACGAAGTCTAGAGTCAATTATGCACAAGAAGTAACAGAATTGAAGTCTTTTAATTGCAAAGTAGGACATAATTGCTGCTCAAACGGTTCCGATTTACCTTTCGTTTTCACTAAATGTAAAACATTGAAAATCACAACTTGCAACATTTAAAAAAAGCATGGCAAAACCATATATACAATGCTTGATATTAATAAGTGCATACTTTATTTGTCGTTTATGTTAATTTTGAGGGGAAAAAGTCTAGAGAAGTCTTTGGGAATTACGTGTTAGATGACTCTGCCTTCGAGGTCTTAAAATGAGCTGAACAGGCTATAAAATGTGAATATCCATGTATATCTACAACAAAAGTTGTTCATTTAATTATCTTGTAAACCGAGAATACAACTAGCTATACATCGTAAATCATTCAAAGAATTACCGTTCTCAATCTGCTGTTGTTCTTATACCTTGTTATAAAAGTGTTTGTCGGATCGAATCGACAAATCGAGTTATATTCTTACCTGATATATAGGATTTGATATTAAAAATATGTGACGTGAATGCTATTTTCTGAAGAGACATGTGTGTGTGGTGAAGACTTTGTTTTGCTGCTTCTTCTTGGCGCCAGTTTTACTTGTAATCAACCGCGATGAAAGCATTTCTAATAGCGATCTATTGATTCTATTTATCTAGTTTTATATAAATATTAGCAGGACCTTTATATTCTACAAAGTGATAACATTGTAGATTAAGCATATTGTGTGTTTTACAAATAAATAAAATTCACAACGCAAAGCAGATTTGTTCCAATCCCTGTTTTTCTTAAATCTTTATGTACTATGAAAATCCTGATGTTAAAAGAAAATCATAACCTACACCTTAAAGTCATGGATTCACTGCAGACGAGCATAAAAGGTTTTTCGTTGCTGTTTACAACTTTGATTGAACATTACAAGCAATATTGGTTGATTTATGAGCATATGGTGAGCTGTGAAACGCTTTTCCAGAAATGCTACATAATCCTGCAATCAGCTGTTCTCTACACGTGTTAGCCCCGTCTGTTATAAAACTGCATCTTTGACAGATCACCAATACTTAAGTGCTACGAAGATATGTAAAAATTTGTAAAAATTGTAATGTAGAAATTAACCAGAGAGATCTATGTATTTATTCGTACATTTTCAAGATCACATTTTCTTGAATGCATAATATAACATCGCTTAGGGATCGCAGCTGTCATACACTGAAATAATTTTCACTTTGTACTCATTTCAAAATATCACAAAAATAGTTTATATAATAGAAATATCTAATAGCAACATAAAGACCTGCTCCTTTCTTTCATCATCGAATGTATTTGCCAACGTAAAATGAACCAGTTCTTAAAATTCATTTAGTTGCAAACCATTACGATGTATAGGAAAAACTATTAAACTCAAATATTAAATGGAAAACCCGAAAAAACATATTCATATTTGATGTTCTTCTTTGAAAAAAAACAACGAATTACGTGTAAAATACATCAGACATTGAAATTTCAAAATGAGGTGTGACAGACTTCAATATGTGAATAATCCTTTATAAACTTTTAAGACATTTCATTTTTTTGCCAACCAAAAATTTATCAAGCATGTGTACATAGTAAAACATATTACAATTCTAAACTTCTCCATCTGCTGTTAATATAAGACTTTGTTTTCACAGGATTTGACGAGTACCTGGCGAATCAAGTTTGTTATCTTAAAAGTTTTTTATTAATTGAAAAATATCTCCAAAGTTATCACCTTGTAAAATATAAAGATCGTGCTAATAAATATATCAAACTAGATAAATAGATTCAATTTAACTGTATTAGCCAGTCTTTCATCCGGATTGATTACAGGTAAACCTGGCGCCACGTAGAGGCATTAGAACACAGTTTTCACAACACGGCAATATATTTTCAGAAAATAGAGTTCACTTCACATGTTTTTAATATCATGCAGTAAATCTTCCTTGCAAAATATCAGTTTGAAAATGTCCTGTAAGATAAAACGTTTAAAGTTGGCAGTAGATTACATACTTTTGAAATATTCACTGTTCTTCTTCACAGTATGTGTGTAACCATTGTAAACGTGCTTAAATTTGAACGGACAGGAAAAGTGTAATATATTTCTTTGGTGCTTCTTCTGTGCCTCGTATATGATGGTATATGGTGTGCTGTGAAACGCTTTTCCAGTAATACAACATAATCCTGCGATCAGCTTTTCTCTTCACATATAAGTACAGTATGCTATAAAACTGCATCTTTGACAGATCACCAGTACTAAGTGCTGCGAAGGTATGGCGTATTTACAAAATTGCATTATAGAAATTCCCTGGAGAGATGTATGCATTTATTCGTACATTTTCAAGATCATATTTTCTAGAATGCATAATATGACATCGCCTAGAGGCCATAGCAGTCATGTACTGGAATAATTTGCTTTTTGTAAAATATCGCGAATTTCAAAATAGTTTGCTCATATATATTTAACAGTAACATTAAAACCTGTTTCTTTCTTTCATTATCGAATATGATTGCCAACGTAACATGAACCATTTCTTGAAATTCATGTTGCAAATCAAATTTTATCTGACAGAAACCATCATTCAGCCTACAGTTGACCTATAGTTACACAGACACACATTTCCCAAGAGGGCAAAATGGCGTATTAACATTCTCTTCAAGTACATATTCGAGTCAGAAAACGATTTTATGAGGGTGTATTGGTAATATATTTTATTTCAGACGCACACAAAGCGTTTGATTATATTTCCGCATTATATAACATTTAATGTGCTAACCTATTGATCTACTCTTGATTTTGCAGATTGTTCATTCATAGACACAATACAAAAATGCTCGAAAACACTAATTTGTGATTAGTTGCACGCTTGTACGAGGATCCTGTACTATCACTTACGGCTTTCCGTTTATTTATCACATTTTTATCTGAAACTTATAACTACACTGTCCCTGTTTTGTTTACAATATCTAGCTGCATCCATTCTTTTGAAAATTGTCGGTATATTGAAGTATGAAATGCATGCAGTCATGTGACATTGACGATAAGGCTGATTTGCATTGATATTACACGAACAAAACCGTGCGCCGAGATATAATCGTTGTGTTTAGAGACGAAATAAATTATAGGATCTATAGGGGAATTATTAAAATAGCAATTCGAAGTCATTCGTGTGACACTGCAATTCTGAAATTTAGTTAAAACAAATATTATTTCGAGATAACGTTTTATTGTTTCATTACCGCGAATCATTATGTCGATGTATCGAAATAAAGTAAATCAGAAAGAGTACTGTACATGTAAGCGTTCTACAACGTCAGTTAATTTTGACTTCGGTAATTTGTATTATAGTATACGACTAAGTACAGCACTGGTCGCCACCGTTAATATAGAGTGAAAAGATACAAGTTATAGGCGTTCAGATAATTATCTGTATAGTTTGCACTAGGGAACCAGATTTGGATAGAAGTTTTCCTGGAAAACGAAAAATGAATATACACCCTATACGCTGTAAATGCAGATACTCTGAGTGAGCATTACAAATAGGCATAATGATTAAGATTCTCTAACATTGAGTAGGAGTTCAATCCAAAGTATAGGGTTGATTTGTCATAGAGGCAACACTTGTGATGTCAATAAGTAGACTATTTAATCCAAATGTACGTCTTAAGTCGGCTTCATTTTAGCAAAATAGTGAATAAATGAATGTTTCAACGAGAATATGAAGATAAAGGTATCTTGTGTGCACCGAATGCAAACATAGCGATGCTCTACTTTGTAAAATCGATCTAGACTGGTAATAAAAACTGTAGTGAATGTTAAACGGAACAACAACATTTCAACCATCATGTCTTTCATTCTCTAAATGATGGCGTTCATTATTACACACAGAAATAGGTCATGAAATGCAAACCAAATGTTTTACCCATTGTCAATGTTAAATGTTGACTTTAAGCAAGGGATAGCCCCCTTAACCCAAATGTTTTTCTGATATTTGCTTTTAAACTAAGTAAACATGTGATGTGATTAAAAGTTACATCTCAAACACCCAGTCACACAAAAATGGCGATAAAATCGAAACAAATGCAGTTTTAAAATATACATGATGTGACACGGTTCTTCAAACAGGAAATATCAAATGAAATTTAATGTTGCTCTTGAATATAGAAGATTACTCTAAGCTATTATGCCTTGTTCAAAATTGAGTAAAATAATGTATTATATTCAGTAGTCTTTATTTCTGTAGTAAGGAATAACGTAGCTTCTTTTTTTTATTTTGTTAAGCGATTGAAAAGATGTTTCAAAAACTGTACAGGTTTAAAATTATTTTCTTTAATATAAATTAATTAAGGTAGTAGGCTCCTAATAAAAACCTCCACTTGAAACTCTTCAATTTTAATGCACTAGCCTAGGTTGTTAAGCATTGGACTGAAGATCTTTTGAGTTTTTTGGGGGCGTAGGTTCGAATCCAGCTGGAGCCAAATTTTTTTTTTACTTTTTCTTCTTTGTTTTCATTATTTTGCATTTTTCTTCATATGTTTTTTGTTTTGAGACTTAATAGAAATTAAATATTTTTTTACCCATAAGTATTAGCTTATTTGAATATTTTATTACTTGCGTCTAAAATCGCTAATGGAGATTTTCAAACTTTAATCATTTTAAATAGAGACGGTAAAACTTTGTGAATTTTTTGCATGCTGTTCCCAAGAAATATACAAAAAGTCATGCACCATTTCTAGAAAATGTTAGTTTTTCTTAAAAACTTTGATGTTCAAAATTGAACATGGTCAAAAAAGTACATGAACATTGTAATACTATCTGATAATTTCATAAAAGTTTATTAATCTTGTTGATAATATAGTAAATGGTGTATAATTTCTGAAAGAATGTATAGTTCTTGTCACTCTGATACCAAATCTGTGCCAAATTATTCAATAATAAATGAAATACTGCATCTTCTTATCTCTCCTGTGATGTCATTTTATGGATAATTCCAAAATTGGGGTAGGGCTATTCAAATTCCTATAACTTAGTTTTTTCACGTTAAATTTCTTTTAAAATTTGTTTTTAAGTCCTGGAAATGATACAGATTAAGAAAATATTAAGCCTATAATGATTCGAATTTGTGCCCATTAGGGGTCTACTACCTGAAGATCCTCTGAAGATTTTTCCGAATTCAATTTCAGCTTTTATCATGTGCTACCTTAATAAGTTGGAATATCATTACACGGTGGCTTGCATAGTACCATTTTATCAGACTTGTAACTAAAATAGATCCGAATCGACAACTCACCGATACCTGATTGTGTCGGTTTTGTCTGGGATTTTTTTCGTATTTGTCATAATATGCTATAATAAAAATCTGACCATTTATTATGTAGGCTGATCATTCTAAAGCAGATATTGGCACAAATCATATTAATCTCTACCGTCGGAAGTCAGGATCATCAATATGATATCAAAACGTTGCACTGTTACCACAAACACATAAACGCTAAATACACAAGTTTCTTTTATAATATAACTGGATTGTAAAATGACAACAAATTGTAAAGATCGCTCTGTTTTAGCTGAACTAATTATTAATTATTAGCTTAATTACATCGATTTAGGAATGAAACAAAAAGAATTTTAAGCAAAATTGTGTAAATATAAGATATATTTTAATGTTCAATATGAAACAAATAATGCTCTACATTTTAAACGGCCCTCAAACATTTTTGGTGCTAAAATTACCCTGAAGTTCATTATTGAAAGATTATGAACGAAATCATAATTTGATGAGTTAAACTCACTAACTTAAAACGTAATTTAATACGACGTCGTCAAAGTAATAAGACTAGTTATCTTGAACTTTGTACTATTGAAAGTTACCTTGCCTACATTTATTTAGAATAACGAAATATTAATATAAGTATATTTTTAAAATTCATTTTGAAAGTTCAATTCTGTAAATCTTTGTACAGGCACGCCTCTGTTTAAATAACATGAGAATAAAATAAATACTCTCCATTACTTAATTTAATCCTATTGAAGGGCTTTATCGGTATTGACAAAAGGTCTTGAAAGTGCACACAGTGTCCCATGGTCCTAAGATCGAAGGTCCTGTCAAAGATAAAGTATGTGTTAGTGATTTCATAACTAGAATATTAATCTTTTTTCACAATCAAAATGTAACAGATAACTTCAATTATTTCTCTAGGCCATGCTTCAATACGAGTAAAAAACAACAAGTTGTAATAATAGCAGTTTTGCAGTGATTCTTGATTGGTTTCCTTTGCTGACATTGATGTAACACTAGACGATTGTAAATTGTATAACTTACGAAATTATAGTCGTTTGTTTGTTTGTTATATTTTTGTTAGCCATTCATCTATGGTATTTTCAAAGTTATTTCATATCATTTCGTGAAAATTGGATGGTTATTTAGTGAATCTGCTGAACAACCGTCTTATCTGACTCTTGAATACTTTTATCATCATCAAGATGATTTACAGGGTGTAGATCTGCATCAGATGCCAAGACTGATAAAGGAACTTAAAAACATAACAACCAGGAACAAAACTCGTCGATAACATTGCATGAGATTGTTCTAGTTTGATTATTAGCAAACGATAAGCTCATTAAAACTGAGCAAAAATAAACCAGGCATGTGAAAAATTGATTTTCATACTCTACAACATAAAATTACGAGCCGATTCAGCAATGGCGTCAACTTACTAACAGGTTAAAGCAGAAATGGTGTTTCATGAGATTACATATGAATCTGAATCTGTCCTTCTTCTTCTTCATTTAGATTTGTTTATAGTCCCGGCCAACCCTGGGATTTCCCCCCGGGTTAACTTGCCAAAACCCCTCTGAATCTTTATATCTAGGAGGGAAGATATAGATGATATGTGTTTGTGTTAAAGGAAAAAACTTGATAAGTCTCACTGAGTAGACACCAGAAGTGATATTTTTACAAAAATCGAAAGACAAGAAAATATGAAATTAATGGATTATGTTTTAAAAGAAATGCATTGAGTGTTCTTATCGAGAAAAATCTTTAATTGAATGAAAATTGAATTCATATTAAAATGGCTTTTAAATTTCATCTTAAAAACTCTCTTTTTTGTTCAGTGTGATAGTACTTTGCACTTGTATCATATAAATGTTCCCTTTTTTGGTATAAATTTATCAGTTGGTCAACTTTGTCCTGTGTACAAAATCTTAAAAAATGTAGTACCTGAATTACCTCTCCCGCATCTGTTTTTCCCATTAAACACTTCTTATCAGTAATTTGACAGCCAAGAAATTGTGAAGAAAATAGAACAGTCTATTCTCATGCAAGAAAATTATCGCATATTATGTCACATAAATTCTGACAAAAGTTGCTCAATTGTGGGTGTTTACATATGAAAAATTCTTGTACAAGACATAAATAGTACTTATCTTAATGTCTTGTACAAGAAACTTGGAAGGTGTAAACCCCCACATTCACTGAAATCTACAGTCATTTTGTATATATATCATGCTCAAATAATATTAATATGATATGTTATATTGCCATGACGTGCGCCTGTCTGTATTTGGTAACATGACGACTAAACGTGTGCTTGTTTCTCCGTTGTAACATGACACTTACACGTGCGCTTGTTACTCTCTTGTAACTGTAATGGACGGAAATGGCACGAGTGTAAGCGAGTGTGTACTTGCTCGTGTGATTGAATGCGCATTCGTTTGATAACATTTCTCATTACTAGATCTTTGTTATAGTTTTGTATTTGGTCACCCAACCACAATAAAACTGTCGTAATTATAACAATGCTCGTTATTGTATTATCAAATACAGCAGTGTTTTCTTATAGGTACCTAGTATTGTCAGTATCTGGCACTTACTACATGTATATACATGTATCTGCTTGAATTTTATAAATGCTTTGTTTTATCATTATGAATGTATGTATTTGTATATCAAGTTATAATGATTTGCGGGTCACTTGGTTAAAGTGACCGATGTAACCCATTTTGACCATGTTTTGGGCCAATTATCTGGTCTTCTAGTATAAAATACCCGAGTATGGTAGTTCTGGAGTTGAGTCACAACAATCTTTAAACGGCGAACCCTTGTCGGTGTGGTCTAATATTGACAGCTCATTTTAGTTTGCTATCTTCACAGCATTTGGGTAAAGTTTAATATTGCAACGGCTTAATATAAGAGCTCACATTAGCTTTCAAAAGTTGGATCTTTGATCAATTTTAGCAGACATTTATTAACATTATGTTTACTGTAGTTTTTCTCCCTCGCTAATTTGACGGTGTACGTTTATATAGACTCGCTACTCTACTGATAAAGGGACGATTACAATGTTTTTCTAAGGCTACAATTGTTTTTAATTTTTACTTGGACATACGTTTTCACACTAGTCACTGAATACTTTTAGATCATTGACGAAGTCTGATTGTATCGTTATTTACCACGCATTTAATGCAATGCTTTGTGGAAAAGAAAAGTTATATAACTTTAACAAGTGTAATTCAGTCTGGGAGAACTTACGGGATAATAGGTTCGATAAATTGTGACACGATCTGATGTGTGATAGTGACCCAGCGGCCCACTACTCCGAGTCTTACAGTATAATGAACAGGACTAATAATTTTTCTTTGATATTTTACGATATTTTAAGATCTTACCTTCGGTCAAAATGTACGATACGGATATTTAAACGTGTCTTGATCGATTCGTATATAGTGGTATTGTTTTGGAGCGATGGTGTTTTATAACTTGACTATATCACAGATGCAACATTTGAATAAAAAAGCTAAAAACAGAGCACTATTTACAACAATACAAATAAAAACCATAGTAATGAAAATCAAAGGACTGAAAGTGCTGGAGGGTCGATTGTCTCTGAACAACACAGACTGTACACATACATGTGTAAATATCAGGGCAACCCATGCATGAGTAAAGTTATCAACAAACTGGAGACACAAATGTCCACAGAGTTTGACCTTTAACCATATGTGTAAACTTTACTTTTGATAGGAACCCATGTGCTTACCTTTTGCATTCAGTGACTACATGTATGTTCAACTACCCTATAAAGTATCATAGCTGTGAATGGTAACTGAGATGGGGATTTTTACAAACCTGAACTGAAAATTCAAAGCTTGCATAACTTTTAATGTCATTCAAAAGTTATGGGATTTGCCCATAGGGTTGAGTGTATTGTGTCAATAATACAAAATAAATTCCTATCCTAAATTGTAGGCAAAAACTGAACAATGAGCAAGATCAAAGAAGACACAGAGTAAATTAATAACTGAACAAGAAAAACAGTGATACAAAGTATCACAGCGGGCCCACAAACAAAACTGACATGTAAATATTCTAGAAATTGGTGATGATTGATGTTGAGGCATGGCCCCAAAAGAACCCAAGGAAACCAATTCTGGTTGTACAAGCAAAACCTGACACGACTACTGACTGAACTTTACTGTTATCGAATAATATGTATACAGTATGTCTTATTAACATTATCCTTATAAGTTTGACATGAATGAAGTTTTCTATGATTATTTGCTGTAAAACATTTAAAATGGTTTAAAGTCTTAAAATTATTAGTAAAACAGAAGAAAAATGTAAAAAAAAAAAACTGTATTATATGGGTTTCGAACTCGCGTCCGCCGCAGTAAGTCAGCGCAACTGCTCTATGTCCGCCGACTATAGAGTTATAGGTAAAAAACGAGTTCTTATAAATTTGTATGTCCAAGTCGTTCGTTCGCGCATTAATAGTATTTACGATTAATTACACATTTAAAGAACAATAACGAAATAGTATTATTCTTTTCTGAAATGTTTTTAAACTATTTAAATTTTGAAAACAGAAATCGCTATAATGCCTAACAACTGTTTATATGGAACTACTTGTTTGTATGTTGTGCGTTCGGCCGTAAGGCCGATATACTCTGTTAACATTGGCTCGATTTTAACAATCGACCCAAAAACGTTTATATGTAGTTTTACATTAACAGTCAGCGTAAATGTTTTGATACAGTACAGAAATGTAAAGCATAATGTAGATATTATACTCTCTAACAGTAAGCAGACATAAACCCACAAAATGCTGCTGTATGTATCTCGGTGATCCTCCAGAATATTAGCTAATAAATAATGCAGTTTAATTATCAAACGTATTTGCCTTTCTGTATACTCGGTGTGACAAATTAATTAGTGCATACATTCTCTATTTCAACAATAGAACATTTGCGAAGACAAAGTGAGAGTTTCTTGAATCAAAGGAAGTTCGCATTACTTTGAAGCCAATATACTTTTGTTATTGCTTAATAGTAAATAAGGATTTACTATGCATACGTTATTAACAAATTATTATTTGATATATATTTGTTTGTATATGTAATAACAATATATAGACAGTATTTCTTGCCTCTTCTATGAAAGTTTGGTGATGATTGCTTGTCTTATAAGTACATATAGGCATATGATACAAATGTTGAAACAGTATGTCCATATTGCGTAAAGTTTAAACTAACACTATTTACTTGGAATTTCTAAACGGCTAACTACATTGTTGTATTGATTCAGAATGCAAATACCAGCTTTGACCAGAAATATACAATATTAACGATACCTGCATTTATTTTAAAACGCAGATGTAATATAGTTAAGTACAAACTAGAATGAAAACGTTGATGCAAAATTTTGATTTCCCACGTTAACAAATCAAATGAGGACATACGTATGTCATTAAGTGTAGAACAAGAAATGATTGATGACTTCTTAATTCGTACGTGGTATTCACATTTGTTCTTGCATAAGATATATATATATCTTTTTAGCTTACTGATATTTGGTCGTGCATATAAAATAAGCTAGAGATGTATGACTGTATAAACGTGTGCTGCTTTGAAACAAACAATAGCATGTTTCGTGTCTGGTTTAATGTGATAATCACCGTTCACTGGCAATCATTTACGATCTATCACTATAACAATCTCAGCAAGAGTAATGTGTTTTTATTCTGCACGTAGAGTTTTGCCTCGCCTATACCTGCATTCATTGATTGACTTTCCAGTTTATTGCTTATAGACACTTGGTAAAACTCTGCAGCTGTACAGAAAGTATCAATTGGGAATACATTGTACTTGCCATGCAATCTTCACGCATTAACACGCGACAAAAGATTAAAAGTTCAAAGCAGCACGCATCAAACGTGCTATTGTATACGTGCTGGGACTTATATAAATTATATACAAGAACTCAAATAAGTGTATAGGGTTTATTTTTATTTGTCAATTATGAAGTTCACTTTGCTATATATAGGTAAAACACAACATAAAAAACATCAACAGAAATAGGTGAATGAATGCAAAAACGATTACAATTGTAGATTTAGTTGGGTCTTAATTGGTCTTAGCACTTTTAACCGGTGTTTTTGACGATATTTACTAGTCCTGTCCCGGGTACGAATGAATTGTTTTGTAGAATCATACGTTCAAATAAAACAAAACATATCCATTTTGTAAGTTATCAACAACGTTTTTCTACGTGACATAGGTAAATCGTATAACATTTTACAATTGCGGATGCAAATGGCGATATAATTGATTATAATTGTGGTAATATCTTAATTATTATGCAATCACTACATTATGCACCTGTGATACAGGGTACGTCCCTCAACAAAATTTGATGTTACGCTTCTGTTTTGAAACGTCAACAATAATATTGTCAACTAAATTCAAGGATGCATAAATTAAAACAAAAATGTATCATAAACATATTTTATTCGTAAGAGTTAAATTGTTTTCATATATTAACCTTATTCCATTTGTCTGTTCAATCTGTTTACATATTGCATTTTTATTCATTTGAAAGGTTCATAATAAATGCAAGACAACGACGTTGTTTTCTTAGTGAAAATATATTTTCGAAATGACATGGAGCAAATGTATGTTTTCCTGACTAAAGTTTTTCTGGTTAAGTTTGATTATATGCTAGTAGCATTTGTACCACAGCATACGTGTTTAAATAAGATGTAATGCCTATCAAGGTGAAAACTAGTTGAAAGCGTCACTTCCAAGAAAGCAGAACAATTCTGATTTGATTTACTTTGAAGTCTTTGTCTGACGAGTAAAATATCTAAGTTCGTTATTCCTAATCTATCAACCGAATACAATTTCATTTTGCACATTACTGATATTTGCAAAAACTTATGATCTCACATTTCCGAGCGAAGACTGATATGTTAGACTGGCATCAGACGTTTAAAAAAATTCAAACAATATAATTCCATTCAGTTCTTTTAAAGCATTTTCATAGAATCACATCCCTTGTCTCACACTCTGGTGCGATTAGAATAGAAAACAATTTATCTTAAATATATCTAGGTATTGAAAAATAACCTTATTCATAGGGTAAATGTTGCCGCGATCTCAAAAGACTTTGCAAGTCGAGCAACTGAGTATGCAACGTAACATGACATAATGTATTTGTAGTAAGATTTGTAACTTTCAATACAATATTTGGCAGATATTTTCATGTGGTGATTTTTACATAATAACATAGAAATAAACAGAACAATGTTCACATAACAAACATAACAAAAAGCGAACAAAGAGCTCGCATCTTCCCTTTCATGGCTGCTTTATTCTTCCAGAAAAAAACCATGTCTTAAACAACACAAATTGACGTCATCTGGTTTTTAACTTAATACAATGCAATGCAATACAAAAATAACTGCATTTCCTATAAAAGTATTGAGAGAAGTGTTCTTGCATACTGGATCGGGGTATCCGCAGTTTTCATCAGTGCTTGAAAATCTTATATTACATAACCTTATGTAATATTACTCGCGTGTGTTACTTGTGACATAACGTTATAAAGATTGTGACGTCACTTCCCCAAACAAAGCATGTGGATATCGTTTGTTTCTATACCATTATGTATTATTTCGATAAGTTTGCATTTAGAAATCTGTTTAAAGTGCAAGACTATATGCATGAAAAAGTATACATCATGAGACATTTGGTTTAGATGGAAATATCCGTCACCTCTGGTAACTGTTTTGCGGGAACTTGGCAGAGCCTCGTTCCCTCCAAAAAAGATACCCTTGGTGACGAATATTTCGATCTGAACCGCGTCCTCATGACAGAAACTATTAATAATCGACAAGCTGTAAGGGACAAACGTATAAAGACAGACAGATCGGAAAATATAATCTTCAAATCAATACAGTACAGACTATAACTGGATCAAAGGTTTAAGAACAAAAAGAATAGTACGGAACCAGACATCTCCATCGCAGGCATTGCTAAAGCTTCTTAGATAAGAAAAATAACTGACGATAACTTAAACCTGTCTATTGCCATCTGGAAAGAGAACAAACATAGTTTTGAAGTGAAGTAAAATCAATTTTAGGAAAATTCATTTTCAAATTGATAGTTGATAACTAGGTTGTCATGTTAAAAAAGATAACCCTTGCAATACTTTACATTATTTCTAAAAGAAAAATGATATGTTGAATAAAAAAGTATAGGACAAGATATGAAAGAAGAATCTATGCAACACTAAAACAATCTAAAAGAAAACGATATGTTGAATACGTATTGTCAGGGCAATGTTGCTACATGTACCCATTTGCACGTTCTGAACATATGTATGAAAACACTCAGCTGCATCAAAAATGTTTAAAAGTTTTATTTTTCGTATGTATGAGATATTTGTATGGAAAACAGACAGTTTACTACATTACTTTTGTTCATTTGTATAATACGTTTAATTTCATTTTAAATTCGTGTTAAAAAACTACATGTACACAGTAGAAAGAGCATGCGACAAAAGCCAACGTAATTCATACAATAACAAATTAAAGCTATTTAATGTTCCTTCAAATGCCTTACAAACAATATAAAAAGATGTCTCGTAAAGAATCTGAAGCGAGAAAAGAGGCGTCACAGAACTTCGTAAAATGCATCTTTCGGGACTAAACGTCTCGGAATCAATTACATGTAGCTGCAAAATGTATGCCTTTCTACGTTGAATCCGAGACATTGTTCAGTTTTTTTAACTACTGCCGCTGTGTAAATAACATACTAGTAATAATATTTTAAAAGATAAGCAGCAAATATGAAGGATTAACATTGACTAAATATGCGAAATGTATGACTGAGGTACGGAAACGCATATACGACACCATTTGCTACTTGCATAATAGTCTGTGATTGTGCAATATAATTCTGACATGATGTAATGCATTCAAGACTTGTGACACACATTTCTGTGTTATTTTTTCATTTGGTGATGTTACTAAATTCTAAGGCGATAATGGTATACATATTCAGCAATTTCAATCGCATGCTTATTTTAAATATCGAGCATTACAGAAAAGCATTAAATTAATGCGATAATATTGTGCGTGGCGCATATCGAGACAATCTTAAGACATTGCGCAATACTGTGCAGACATTGACGTCAGAATGAGAAATCATTGCGCTTGCCAGAAGAGCATCCTGAAGTGCGCGTTTGTATATTACAGACGAACGACAATTTACGCCTGAAGACTTGTACTTTTCTGTAACGCCTTTTACTGAATTTACACAATATTAATGCTTTATGATTCAATAATGTTGCCCAATGTAAAGATATTAAAGCGTTTTAGTGTGAAATTATTGTACCGAGTCTAGAAAAGATGGCTTAATGACAGAATAATATCACACAATGACAGAATAATTAGAAAGTAGCATCTCGCAAATGGTGACGTTTATGCGTTTCCGTACTGAGGCTCTTTGATATAACTAATAATTCAGCTTCTATTTGATAATACATATGTTTTAAAAGCCAATGCAGAGAAATCATAAATAATTTAGAGCAGTTTTTGTTTTCAAAATATTGAGGAAATATCAGTGTCCGACATGGTATAAGAGATTCGAAAATATATTTAAGATTTAAGATTCCCCCATAGTCTAATTCACTTGGTGTAGTTAAGGAGTCATGGCAGTTCCGAACAAATCACTCGAATTATAAAAGGATTAATTAAATGAAGTGGACACACATAGATATAATAAAAAATATGCAAATACTAGCTGTTAGTTTTACGCACTATGATCTAAGAAAATGTGTTTGGTTCATAAAAAAGGTGTTTATCAAACATTGTCTTATTTGCTAACCATTTTCAAAGCCTTTATTCGGTAAAGCAAAAGCAGGAGCATCAAACAGTCGTATATAGTTCGACACTATTTAAAGCTTGCGATAAGTTTTAGCTCGTTTTTATATTGTATCTGTTTCTTACGATTACACAATAATTGTGAATAATGCATCGTTACATCTATTCGTCTGACGGGAAACCGTAGCGAGAATGATTAATGAGAAAAGGATGTAACCCGATAAAGCTCGGATTCCATGGCGGTATCAGATCGTCAAAAGAGTTTGAGTATGTCGTTCTTAACCGTTTGTTGCCTTTTCGACTGTACATCATGAAAACTGGAGAGGACGCGCAAGAATTTGTAAGTTAGGCTGCTTTCGTAAAAATAGGAAGTTTACCATGACAAAAGATGCAGATGTATCGGGCCTTTTTTACCCGATTTATGCTAATAATTCTTGTTTAATAAGCAATATTACAATATTATGGTAGCTAAGAAATTAACAGTGCAAATCAAACATTTATATTACTCGATGAGTTTATTGTTCGTCTGACATGTCTATAATGTCACTTTTTATTAACAATCACACTAGTATGAATTAATCAAATACAAATGTCTATTGGTTGTCTGAATAATATTTCTTTTCACAACTGTGTATAATTAGGAACAGTATTAACATACCAACATCACAAATAGGCTTTGTGTGTAATTTAAGTTTTATCAACCGATCAGTATTTGAGCATTGTTTGTCAAAGCGTGACTGTCGGTTGGCCCTTTCCGTACTCTTAAATTGAACATAATGGCTCTTTTAGATGTAAGGGAAAAACAAAAAGGAACTTTAAAGCTTTCTGTTAATTATATTTATCTTTTAACTGTTTTTTTTTTTATTCTGTCAGATTTGTATATATCTCAAGGCCGAAACATGACAAAGAGTTGAGCCTGTTGAAAAACGCTTAATGCTACACATTATGGATATGTGTAATATGTTCATTTTAAAAAATGCTTTATATATCATAATTACATGTAGCTCTCATTTTATCAAGAAAGATGTCTTACTGACAGAAATGACTTTAAATTGTGCCAAAACAATCCTTACTTTGCTCTTTTAAACGATAAGTACATATTAGAAAAATAGTGCAGTGTTTTATCAATGATATTGCAATAAGTAAGATTAGCTTTCTGGCCGCTCTTGAACAACTTGAATACGAAAGAAAGGCAGCATTGTTTAAGAGTGAATACAACATGTTATTATCATTATAATATCTATAAATTTGTATTACTATATCAGTAAGTTCAAAATGATCCTGGAACTTTAATTTAATTTCTGAATTTCTAAATTTCTAGCGAACCAATGTGTCAATTGCCGTTAATGAATTACAGCTTCGAATTAAACACTCTTACTTTATAACAAACGTGACGCTACTTCTGCCATCAATCGTATCAACAGTCAGACAACAACTGTAAGTGTATGGGATCCCTTTATTAAAATATTCTGTGCAGCAACCGGCCAGTTTGAACATTTGATCCCTAAAGAAATCATTTTCAGAAATTTATCTTGGTCATCCCAAAGATACAATGGATCACATGCCAGTCGAATAAGTTGTGCTTGTACAAAACAATTCCTGAAAGATTCCGTTGCTGTTTGCTACTTTGATTCAACTGTACAGACAACTATGGGTGATATATGAGCGTATGGCGTGCCGTGCAACACTTCCTTTAATCTTGTAATCAGCAATACCTTACAGGTAACACACGACTTTACATGTAAATACAACCCGCTATCAAACTTTGATAGTGACAGATAACCAAAATAAATCTACTGCATTGATATACATATAGTACCATAACTTTATTGTATTTGACAATTCTACTGAGACAAGTTCAAGAACATAAATTACATTTCCAAATACATTGCGGGAATAGATATCTTAACGAATCGATAACACACTTATTAATTCCTGTAAGACATTGTACTTCT
>JAFMSR010000004.1:55430173-55452464 GCA_022818135.1 Saxidomus purpurata
GTAGACTGAAATAAAACGGATAATTAGCCGTGCTTTAAATTACCTGACACTAAGAGACTGATTTAGTCTTATGAAAATAATGCAAGTCACCAGCCCGCTCTCGATTAGAGCATTTATAACGGATAACAAAAGAGTGAATGAAAACATTTAATGCCTTTAATGCTGATTGATCGACGAGTGTTTTCTTTCCTGTTATTTCTGTTTACAAACTTGCGACGCCCGATATGCAGGTATAACATGCAATGGACCTAATACTATTATGTATGTACCGACAGTAAAGTAATGAATTTATACAAAATTCAGGATGATAAGAAAAATAAAATCATATTAATGTGTTAGTCCGTACTGAAATTAAAGGGGTATCTGCAGTATTTACCAGTGCTGGAAAATCTCATCTTACCCCCCCACCGGCCCCCACCCGCCCCCACCCGTGTAAGACGACTTACGCGAATTACTTGTGACGTAACGTTATAAACAATGTGACGTCACTTTCGCATACATAGTATCTAAAGAACGTTTGTTTTTAATATTACACTGCATCATCGATAAGTTTATTTTTCAATATCTATTTCAAAGTGCAAGACGGTATGCTAGAAAAAGTTTCCCGCCAAAACAGTTACCCTCAGTGACGGATATTTCGATCTGAACCTCGTGCTCATATAAGAAACTAATAATAGAATTCGACTATTTTCTCTACATGAAGTTTCCAAGTACCATATTTAGTTGTCAGTATTAAACGAAATGTGAAAATGCTTAAATGTAAAACTTGTCACAAAAGTTAGTATGTGTACCCATATGTTGAAAAGTTCGACAAAACACTGGCCACTGGTTACAGTGTGTGAACCCTGTACAGTGAAAAAATTATCCACGTGTTTTACGCATTAATGAAGAGATAGTTGTTTTTTTCCGAACAAACAGTAAAGGGGTAACAGTATGTTAATTGTTTCCTATTATACAAAGATGTATTATATTCAGTACAGTTGGAAAATAGCGCGTTTTATAAAGCAATAGCATCCTCACACCATGCCATTTATGTACATGTAGTTCCTGGTGTTATTATTTTGCTCATTAAAAGCCATTTTACCGCGTATGTGTTTCTATGCATCAATACTATTCTTGTATTCGTATTTGAATGTCATTGTATTCGTATTGAATATGTTAAACAAAATGTTCTTGTAATCGTAAAATAGAGGTCTAATCAAAATGTTAGTAGTTCTTCATCAGTCTTGGGAACACTCGAGTAGATGCTAGACAGGTTTTATTATCCTTTCCGACGAATCTTTTACATTTATTGCAGCCTTCAACCATATCAGTAAAGTTTGTCTAAGGTCAGACTGTATCAGGTTTCATGGCACATAATCACATTGTTGTCTCAAGGTTTTAACTTGCTTATCTTGTACGTGGGAATTTCGAATAATCTACAAAATGAAAATACAATTTTAAAGAACGTCTGTGTGTTTTTTGTTAAACCAAGTGACAAGTCTAGTATTATACACTGCTTTGTAATGCATAGTAGGCATGTAAATATTACACTGTCCGTCCGTCCGTCTGTATGTTCGTGTGTCCCACATTCTATTGTTCGTGTACGGGCTGTAACTTTGTCATGCTATAAGGGCTGTTTAAACCATATGTCACAAATATTTAATACATGAAAACGACATGTCGTATGCAAGACCTACGTCCCTATCTCAAGATCAATGTCGCACTTACAGATTAAAGGTAATTGAATCTTGTATATATTCACACATTCGTGTCCGGATGCATCTAAAGATGTTTTAAAGAATTTGGCACAAATATTTAGCAAATCAAGACGATGTGTCGCGTACAAAACGATGACGACTCTACTTCTTAGGTCAGCGTCGCACTCAGAATTTAAATGTAATAGTATCCTGTATATATATTTGCACAAATGTTTGTCCGGAGTAAAACACTATCATGTATTGAGGATTTAAAAATAACTTGGCACAAATGCGCAGCACATCAAGACGATGTGCAGCATACAAAACCTATGACTCTGCCTCAATTGTCAAGCTCACACTTAAAGGGTAAAGGCCATGGGATGCTGTATACATGGTCACTCTGTCATGCATTGAATGATTCTAAAATTACTTGTCACAATTGTTGAACACATGGAGATGACATATCATGCGCAAGTCCCACGTATTTACTTTAGAGATCAAGATCAGACTTAGAGGTCAGGGGTTTTAAAATCTTGTACATATGCTCATGTTTATATCCAGTTTGTTACTCTGTCATACATTGAAGGATTATAAAATATAATTGAAAAATGTTCAGCACACGGGAGTATAAAGTGTTATACGCAAGTACCGGCTCCACAACTTGAAGGTCAAGGTTACAGACTGTGGGATACCGCTTTAGAGAAATTCGTCACTTATGATAGACAGCTCTTGGTGATGTTCAAAAATTGCTTCGAGCTTATTAAAATGCTGGGCAAATATCTTTTTCTATAGCCGTAACTAGGGTTTGTAACTAACTACGAAGTATTTT
This sequence comes from Saxidomus purpurata, assembly GCA_022818135.1. Lineage (NCBI taxonomy): Eukaryota > Metazoa > Mollusca > Bivalvia > Venerida > Veneridae > Saxidomus > Saxidomus purpurata. The sequence continues at coordinate 55,432,682 of JAFMSR010000004.1, forward strand.
TCCTTGTTAAAAACTGGTATGTATGAACGCACGAAATGTATAATCCGTCCTGTGTAGCAGCAGATCATAGATGCAACTATGAATAAAAACAACAGGAAAGAAACAGATAAATATTAACCTAAAACAGGAACATAATATATACATATGAACATCAACTTAGCATCCTGCTTGCCAGACTGGCATACAATTTACTTAAGATTGGATTTAGTAAGCAGACTGACATGTGTTTTATGTGAACATTCTTGTATGAACACTTTATACGATGAATTCAAATGTATCCAAGTTCCATAAATAGACAATAGTAATGTTATATCATCTGCCAAAACAAGGATAGATATGTTTATTTTCTGTCTAAATGAAGGACTTAATCTCTTTAAATCAAATGTTCATGAAGTACATATACTTGAAGCTTATCTAGCCAAATATATGTCATTTGTAACATTGTCTACGAGATTGCTGTATTTATTCTGTATCTGAACCTTGCGATTTCGCACGGCGCTGATTCTATAAAACGTCTTGAGTTGTAACGAAGTATGCAACAATACTTGACTAAATAGTTGTTTAAAGGTCCATTACTAACACCAAATCGATATTTCTTTTAAATCAAGAATCGTAACGAGTGTCTTCTCAGAAGGAAAATTATGACATACTGTATTGAATGTGACCATATTGTGATGAAAATCTGAGTTTAACAAACAAATTAACAAATTTTTTTTTCTGCCTTTTCAAAAACGAAAGTAGGTTTTCCCGTTTTCAAATATCTTTGTTATTTTCTAGACATCTTCCAGAGAGGGGCTGTAAATAGGTTGTTCATAAATAAGCATGCCTATTTTGAATTATAATTGAAGAACTTTACTTCCAATGATGTGCAAGTATATGTCTGACTGTTTACAACATTCAATAAAGTGAAAGTTGGACAAAAAGACCACCTAGGTCAATCTAAGGAAAAACATAAACATTCACTCGTTTTTCTGCAGCAGTATTTCAAACACGGAAATACTCCACAGCTATTGTAAAGTTTTAGAGGCCAGTTTCAAACTGTAGTTCCCTGTTACAATTCCAGATTTAAAAGAAAATTCGATTTGGCGTTAGTAATGGACCTTTAAGTGACATGTTACAAAAATCAAACCTTTCATTTCATATACTACGTAGGCAGAAAGATCTTAGGCTATTTTGCATCACGCTTAATTTAGTAGTATGTTTAATATATAACAGTATATCTCATTTATTCCATGTCTATTCTAGGAACAGTCAAGCTACTGACCCGAGTATCAACAGATGCCCCGAAGTTGCTGGGTTAATTACTGGTTGCCTGACCCCGTACAAACCATGACGCACGTTTGATGATCAAACATGTTCAGACACAAATTAATCGTTTCATCGATCAATAACAAAGCATGCAGTGGTAGAGCTTTCGCCTCATGTCTCTCTCTCTCTCTCTCTCTCTCTCCCTCCCTGCCTCCCTCCCTCTCTCCCTCTCTCTCTCTTTCTCTCTCTCTCTCTTCGACGAAGTTGATTCTATTCGAGAGAAATCAATGTAAGTTTAATTAATACAATATTATATCAATGTAACTCTTTTTATATGCGTACAATGACCCTGATATTTGATACTTATTCATTCACTTTCGAATTTGAAGATGAACAACCGTAAGGATTTTCGACTTTCACTATATGATCCTAAATGATACTATGGAGAACTACAGGTAATACCGATGCACGTCGTACTGATTCTTCGGAGTTTGAAATAAACTGGCTAAGCTGTTTCCAAATGGCCAAGACGTATCGGCGATGTCCGGGAACCAACTAAATGTTCCTCTGTTGAACCGTATATGTCCCGGAACGTATATATCACACGAGAGAAAAAATTCGACCGCATATGTCACACGTGTGATATATTCGGTCGAAAATAGTCTTCGCGTGAAACGGATATGGCACATAATATGTATACGTTTGACTTCGAATTTTATAGGAACACGAAAACGAATATCTCACATGCAGAAAAAGGCAAATAAAAACGAAATGTAAGGATGTTTGGGTGGCATCTATATAGGTATATACATGTATATAGGTGTAATGTGGAGAGCCGAAATGCAATGACATGATTATCCAAGAAAGTCCAAGGTAAACGACATGCGATCAACACTTATTGGAACTTAAACACAGAGTAAACTTGATATATCTGCATGGCCGGCTCCTGTGGATCGGTTTCGATCCTCTTCCTGGAATGACTTAAGTAAAAGTATAATTTGTACTTTCATGCACTTTAATATCACAACCTATGAGACATATACGTTTCGGTGTAAACTGTCAAAAATGACCAAACGAATATGTCACATTAAACACGTGTTACATTTACGGTCTAATATAGCACATACGTGTGATATATACGTTCCGGGACATATACGGTTCAACATTCCTCTATGCATACAGCATAGGCTGACTGAGGTCTTACACTGCTTTTCCGATAAAAAAAAAACATTCGTTTAAGATAAGAAACCACAATGTAAATTTTTAGACTGTACAATGATATTGACTTCCAAACGTAAGTGGAGAATGAAAATATGGAAACCCTTATTTCTAATTAAGCATGCAAGCTGTTCACCCTTTCTGCAGACATAAAGGTACGTGGGATAATATTTGATGCATAATTACAATTGAGAAAAGCAGACAAAGCGTATTTACTCTATTTATGTGTAAGGTTTGGATTAATTTGATAATAATTATGCATTGAACATACTACAAATTTGACATTTATGTAAATTTTTAAAAACAAATGTCTTTTTATAGCCAAACGACGCCACAAGAATGAACTTCTAAAAGTATATATTATGTAAAATAGCATTTAAAAATATAAAACAAAAGAATCAATTTAAATATTGATAGAGAAAATTGCCCCAAACTTCTGGCTGCGATATCCTTTGGAGGATACACTATCACAACTATAAGGTTTTGGTAGATCTTATTTCTATGATGAAAATAGCACTCACAAAGAAATGTTTTAACACCACGTGATTATCGTGATATAAATATTGTCATAAGCACTGTGCATTATTTTGATTACTTTTTTCATATACGATACAAGGATTAAAAACGGTAGGTTATATAAGGCTCCGCAAGTCTTGTGATTTGATCATAGTTGCATTTCCCAGTTTGGTTAGACCATGACTAGTCGATTTTAGGGCGTCATGTCTCTTCTTGAAAAACGTACAAATATGCATGATACGACAGGGGAATCCCTGTCTACATAATTTGTTGCTTTTACATATCAGGTTTTTGGTTTTCCGTCTTCAAAAATGGTATTAAGTTATTTCTGTAATCGAACTAATTTGTTCTGTTTTTTTGTTTAATTCTTAATTTTATACTCTGTAGTGTTTTCCTTAATATTTAGTCTACCGATGTATTCTCATAGCATATCGCATGGAACGTACATGTATGTGGAAAGATATAGGCGTTCTATGGGTATTTATCCAAGATCACTTAAACTAAAAAAAAAAGAAATCAACACTGTTAGAAGGTTTTCTTGAGTAGTCAACACTAAACTTACAATGAGCATGAACAGGTGAAATACCGGTTTAACTTATTTAATGAAAATCAGACGGCAGACGTGACTTAGATTAAGATGAACTTGAATAGAAACTTTATTTTGATTGATTGCTCTGGGTATTGAAAATAACTTCCTTTATAAAGGTTTTTAAGAGGTTTAAAAATGTCATCTCGAGCTCAACAGATAATGCAAGTGTAGTTCAGGTCAATAAATCTTCATTTTCTTTACTATAACATGATTCTCAGTGGGATTATGTGGTCTGTTTAAAGCTTAATCCAGATAACAGGCGCCTGCTATTTGCAACTAGCTATTAAGCTTTTAAACTGCCGTTATGCCCTGCTTGAAGCGGAATAAACACCGTTATAAAAGAGATTTTCCTTGCCAATTAATAGCTCAACAGCAGCCATAATCAACAAGTTATGCATTATAAAACAGCACTGACAACGATTATTGACACTAAACTGCAGAACTCCCACTGACGTTTTGTGAGGTTTTCAATCAATGGAACAGGAACCAGTTGTTTACATGTTCAACTTACGTACTTCAGTGAGACACAATTTTTCAAAAGAAGTTAAAGTTTTACAAGAAATTATGCATGTATACGTGGAGCGCCAGCAAATACTGACAATTTAAACAGAATTCAGCAAAACTATAAGACCAGATAATTGTACAAAAGCTCCCACGTTCCTATTACATGTGAATTACACAAAACCCTGCCGAAAACTGGCTTAGACATAAAACCAAAGGTCATAAATCGTGCTGCTAATAAACCTATAATCCGCGAAAGAATTTTCAAAGAAAATGTATCTTAAGTAATTAATAAGTACCGGGTATAAACAACCTTCGTTAGAGAGCTACACTTAAAAACAAGTTTCAAAGAGAAATTACAGAATCAAATAACAGCATGAATCATTAAGAATAATAGAACATCATGACTGCACTTGTTCTCTCTGGTGGTGAGTATACAGTCATATATAATCAAAAATGTACTCTCTTTAAAATGTGTGCTGACTGATTCGTGTTTATTTACCGAATGCGCAAATGAATGTCCATTTTAAAAGTAGTGATTTCAGTGGTTCCTTAACCATGAAAATATTTCGTGTAACAGGGGCGAAAAGTTTATTGCGTTTTTGTCGTCTAAAACGTGTGTATTGTAAAGCTCTTAAACAACCAGCTAATAAGGTAAAGGGAAAGATCTCTTGGCGCGTAGTTTATTTACTGGTATTGACCTGTTTCCTTTTGTAGACACGGACAAACTCACTGAGTTTATTTTATTCAAGAGTATATATCATTGTATTACAATACAGTTTTGGCAATATATAGGTTAACATATAGCTGCTATGATGATTTACAAACCGACAGCTTTGAAGATTTTTATGCTAAAGATATTGTCGAAGGCCAATCGTTCTGCCTTCAAAATCTGTCTTACACCTTAACAAAGAACTTACAATACATAGCTACTTAGCAGAATGTAGCTACTAAATGCAACACAACTTCGTAGAACTTGCTGATTGACGTCAAGATTACAATCTTCATGCAGTTTGCCGACGTCCGAGCGTAACTGTTGCTTTTGCGATAAAACTCATTAATATACGAAGTTTTAAAATTCATTTTTGGATCGATTGATTTATTCAATCGGATCCAAAGTTAACAGAGTATAGCTTCCTTACTCTTTACATACAAACAAGTAGTTCCATATATTCCGTTGTTACGAATTATGCTGTCCTCTGTTTTAAAACTTATATAGTAACAGATCTAAATAATATCAAAACATTTCAGAATAGCATAATATTATATTGTTGTTTTTCTTATAATTTGTAACTTAAATCAACGAGGTATCTGTTCTGTATAGAACTATTTTCCTACGCGGTTTTTATCGTCAGACCGGTGTGACATGAGAAATGTAAAAAAAACAAAAATAATATCAAACAGGGAATGCCACGTACCAAAAACGTAGCCTCCCCAAAACGAGCCCCACAGCACCCAGAACACACACACACACACACACACACACACACAACACACACACACAATCATGTACACACACAAACATACACTACCAACACACACTAGCATACAAAGCAAACACACGAGGACAAAACGAACTCGTGAAATACGTATCGCTAAACCGGATACACTAAATTCAGTGTTTCAGTGAGAGCGCGTTTCCTGTGGTTTTGACGCACTCAGTTTGTCAATGACGCAATAGAAATAGCAAAGAGCGTCTTCTATGACGCAATTAAAATGTGTATGATCAAATTACTACAAAAACAACATTTCAAAACCTCTCAAAACGCTTCGAAATGCAAGATTAATTGTTAATAAAATACGCTTCCGGTATGGGATATGTCTCATTTTGACCCTATTCCGTCGTCGTTGTCGTCTGATTTCGGATCGACTCGCATTTTGTACCATTGCGTTTTTGTGTGTGTTGATTCTTATGATACCGTCATCATAGATCGTAGACGCACAACAAGAGATGGTCGACTAACCTTGATAGGGGAAACAAAAACGTCTTTCTGAGTGTTTTTAATGATCATTTTGTAGTCATTTCGATCAGACTGTCACTATTAAAGGGGTTTAAGTGTGCCAAATAATATCCAAGTTTAATGTCTATGGTTGAATGCACTTATGAAAAATTCGCTTTGTGGACAAATTTGACTTTTGAGATGCAGTGACAAAATGGAAAGCATCCAAAGAGAAACACCTGTTGTCTTGCCAACCCTTTGATTACCCACCATTTTGTGATGTATCACATGCAGTTTTACAGAAGTAAACTGAATAAAACTTCTTTAACATATAGTCATGCCTTTTATTGTTTTACAATAAAGGGTATGGCCCTCGGAATTTCTAAATGACCCCTAAATTCTGGTACAGGGAGTTGGCACCCAGGGTCTTCCACCTCCATGAAAGCCGGAAGTTGCAATATGACCTTAGCTGTTGTTGCGACATTAAATCTGAATAAATTGGCACAATACAATCAACCTTTGAATGACATTAAAATGACCATAAATTTTCAGTTCAGTTTTGTGAAAATCCATTTCTCAGTTACGATTCACAGCTTAATACTTCATAGGGTAGTTGAACATAGTCACTGAATGACATAAAGTAAGCACATGGGTTCCTATCTCAAAAGTAAAGTTTACACAAATGGTGAAAGGTCAAAATTTGTGGACAGTTGTGTCTCCAGTTTATAACTTTACTCGTGCAAGGGTTGTTCTGATATTTACACATGTATGTGTGCAGAATGTGTTGTTCAGAGGCAATCGATCCTCCAGAACGTTCAGTCCTTTTTTATACCTGGTGTGTAACAATATAGTTCATATCTGGTGTCATTCGTGTGCAGTAATTACAATATAATTGACAAAAATCAGTTTTAACAAATGATATCACACTCATTCATATTTCAGGAAATGTATGATGTACTTTCACGACATATATCCGGTAATTGTTCATCAGTTACTACAGTATGCTATTAGTGTAGGATTATTCATACAAATCGGACGATGATTCTATCAGAGAAAACAAACATTTATGCGTAACGACAATGTAACAGGTGTAATACAAACACACAATACTAAGGTAAACGCCGTGGATGTAGAAAATACGCAATGTATTTTGATTTTAAATTGTGTCTTGTTGTCGTTATAGAGAATCTACGAGTACACTTTTGTTAAGTTAATCTGATTCCGGCGACTGATGCTAAACGAATGAATAAATGGAAAGAGCAATTCATAAATGAATGTGTGTGTTTCACTTTTACTGTGTTATTATGAAAGTATAAGGATGCATCAAGAAACATTCAAAAGCTGCGAATATTGAAACAATGTGCATTTTCCGTTCGAATAGAATTTTGATTATAAACATGTATCGTCTCTAACGGTGTACTTGATAATGAAATATTACGCTATACAGAATAATAGTCGAACTGACTTTAATGGAACAATTGTGATACGGTACACGCCAGCTCAAGTGATAGCTCAAGTGTTCGTATCATTTGCTATCTTGCAGTAATAGAGATATATACCCTTATCAAGTCTCTGGTCAGAGATAAGTCACACAAATGTTCGGAAGATACAAGTATTTGTTGCCCCGACCCTTTCTGAGCAAATACGAAATTTCCTTCGGATACCATCTGGAATGCAACACGTTACGAATTGAAACTATTATTTTGTCCATAGATGTACAGAGGATGCATTGTCACAAAACAGATCAAAGTCTTACTGTCATGAAATGCTGAGGAGAGCTAAAACAACATATGGAGGTCTGCAGGTCAGGTAGCCGAATGGTTATACATGTTTAACAAATACAATTTGTACAGAAACACCATGCAATGTTACATGCCAAATATCTAAACTCGGTATCTAATGGTATGAGAGAATATTTTTACAGATTTTCCTATATATTTCACTGTAAAATCATATGAGCCCCTGGGCTAGACGCTTTTGACTGGAGGTACTGGATTTGAATCAACATGTGTATGTAGTTTAGTGACTCTATGTCTATAAGTAAAGAGGCAGTGCTTTTCGCTAGATTTTCGTCTGAATTTTGTAGTTGGTATGAAGTTTAGTGATTCTTGGTCCGTTAGTAAAGTAGGCGGTGCCACAAACTTGCCATTGAAAATGCCTTAATTTTGACTCCGCCAAGGCCCGTATCCGTTATGTTACTGGTCCAATTTACAATTTTATAATCGGGTGTAAGGTTTCTCATCCCAATTAACATTTGTATAAAGTATATTTACTCTGCGTTAACTAGTTAAAAGCAGTGCGTGTCGCAATATTTTCGGGACTTACGCATGGAAGTAGGTACATGACGTGTCTGTAGTATGGGCATAAAGGTATATGCTGGCTTGCTAATTGTTTATATTAAAGATGTCACTATTGTATATAGATGTGTCATGTTTCCTAATAGCTTTCAGGGTTTCATAAAATATAGAATATTATACCGCAAAGACCAAACCAATGTGCCCTTGTAGTCTCGCCTAATGCAAGGTTTTAGTATGTTAGTTTTATGTCGACCATATCGGGATAACGCTGAATTTTTAAAAGCTGTCAGTGTAAAATACATTTCAAGTGCAACACAACCAAACATGTATTTGGATTACTTCGAAAACTACGTTTTGAGCTTGCAAATAAACGACAATAAACTAATGTTATCTACCTATCTCTCAGACTGGTAAGTCTTCTCAATTCTGTTATGGTTACAAACTTGCTTCACATAGCGAAACGTTTTGTTCCCTCTCACAGACATGGAGAAGAGGTAGAAACATTGCGAGACATACAGCAATGCAGGGAAAGGATACCATGCACACTTCCTACAGTCCATGGACGGACTACAAGACAAATGTTTGTGGCTGTCCCAAAGGTTAAAATGTCTTTTAATGTCCTTTATGTAAGAACGTTATAATAACTTCAAAAAGGAGATACATACATTGATGTTACATAAAATGATGTTACGATCGATGTTTAACTTGGGTATATGAAAAATGTCATTGATAAATGAAATGTAAACAACAGAAAACTGGTACATGTACTCGAGTGCCAGTCTCAGCTCTACACATCCTGCAGTGTACACCTCAGGAGTCTCAATAAGATATAAATGTAGTTAGTCTTGCTGAACAACTTTATATAATTTAGATTTCGAATAAGCTACACACAAAATGACAAGCGAGTATGATATCTAGAGATATGGTACCGATATTAATATTTATTGTATGCTAACTCATGAAATACCGTGTTCTATCAGTGAAATATAGAGTGACGATCATATCAGTCACAATGTGAGTGATATAGGTCTGCCGGAACTACTTTTGTCAGTGGTGTATATACATAATTTATATTTTATTTTAAAAGTGATACGATTTACTTCGCGCTCGAGAAAATATTACAATTGCATCACTTCTCGATGAGATATATTCCATATCCACTCAAACAAACAAATATCCTCTATGTTTTACTTTTGCATAGAAAATTCTTACAAAATAACAGCGTCCGCTATTTAACTGATTTTATTTTACCAGAAGAAACTTTAAAAAAGGTTAAACCAATTTATCTGCTATCGGCTACACATTCTAACGATCGCTTCAACTCAGTTCTTCACAGTCATCCAACGAGTTCGTCACTTTAATTCGATATTTAAGTGGGATTTCTTGATCTGTTTTTAAGTTGACGCAGATAACAGACGCCTGTTATTTTCACCAAGCAATTTGGCTGTCAAAATCATGATTATAACTCTGTTTGAATCGGAATAAACAACATCATAAATTGAGACTTCATAGCCAATCAATTACTTGCCTCCTTTAATATCTTTACTGGCGTAAGTCCTGCGTTAGCAAACATATTGACCCTGAACATGTACATGTACTTCAAAGTGCATCTTTTTCTATGTAATTTCTTATTTATTTATCTTTTTAGAATGGGGGATTTTATCAATGCGACGGAAATATAATAAATAAGCTACAATTTTGATATAACATCACAATTATATTCCTGGTACAATCAAATATAAGTCAGGTGCGATATATTTGGCTTGCTGTGCTTTTCAAGTTTCATAAAGAGTCGTGACAATCGAACTTATAATAAATGTCTCTATGCAAAAGAAATATGAGCTTTAGGCCTTGCAGTTTCTTCCAACAGGCGTTTAAAGCGATTTCCTAAGCACGCGTCTATGTGAAAAGGCAATATCTTGGGCAAATAATTTACATCACAGCGGTTTGGTCTAAATAAAGTTCGTATGGGACATATACAAAACGCTACACACCAAATATCTAGATTAATATTTTACGTTTTCCTTATAAGCATGTCTGCGTAAAGCAAGTGATCCATGGTCGAGGCCAGTTTTAACCAAAGGGGTATGAACACGCCTTTTATGGGACTAATACACATTGTAACAAATAAAATACTCGTATATTAGCTCTCTGCATTATAGTTTTTACCATAAACTTGTTCTTATATCTTTTATGAGAAAGAAACCGCGTAGTGCGACAAAACGTTTGACTCCTTGGACCTGCTTTGTACAAATTGACAGATGACTGCTACACAAAGCTATGCAAATTATACCTAAGCTGCATGTCCGTAGTTTTGTTCCTACAATATTTTAAGCAAACTGACCCACTTGGTCTGGTCCAAGAATGTTCATCGTACGTCTACAATAAGCTTATCGTCACTCTAGCATCTGAATTTTTAAAACAATCCTATTCAATCTTGGGTAAAATGTATATGGCCACACACTCTTGGTCAAGCTCGATTAAGGGATAAATTTGATTAGTAGTTCTATACTTATCGCCCGTGATAGAGCAAACAATGTTACACTATTTGACCTTGATTATAGTCTTTACGTTATAATGTACATTATTTGGGCAATCATTACCCAATGTGGATAGAATGTTTATGACCACAAATCCCAATCAAAGCGATTGTCGGTCAGATATTACGTAGGTATTGCCCCCGAGGTTAAAATAAGCTTTCATTTACGAAGAATATACAACTTATACACCAGGGTTGAAATTATTTCTGTCCGATTGTTCGCTTGTATCGCATATACTTACATAATGAAACACTTAGCAAATCAGTTGGCCCATAAAACTATGAGAGTTAGAGTAAGAAGTGTGCGTGCAGCGTTGCCTATTTTTCCTCTACTACGGTAAAAATTTGGACCCTTGGGTCAAAACTGGCCCCAACTCCAAGGGCCATATTTTACATAGACTTATACACGAAAAAGATGATTCATTTCATCTTTCTCTCTTTAATTATTGTGATTTTTTGTCTGTTTTTAAACTTCTTCCAATCGTTGTTTATCTTTTTACAAACAATATATTGTCTATATATTTTCTGGCCTACCACTGTGTATCAGATCTCTCTTGCACGAGAAACACTTCGTAAATACATGTGTTTCTTGCAATGCTCACATCCAATCATATTGGAGTTTATTGAGTGGTCGTTATAGCTTTGTTGGAATTTTAAGAAAAATCAGTATGAAATAATATCCGTTCCAAAGGTGTTCATCGTCTTATAAACAATGCTTTGAGATTTGATGCTCAGTAAATTACCCAATAATCTTGAGGCACTGTGCCTCAGAACAACAAAGAGTTGTTTATTAGACGATAACAACGCTGGAAAGGATGTTATTTCGATTCTAACATGACCAGATATTACAAAAGGTAAACGCAATGCGTCATTTTCTACGCGTATATTTATTGAACGATTCCTTGTTGTGTATGGCATAATAAAACATAATTTACCTACTCTTTAGATATAGAGAAAAAGTCATGAATCACGTTTAAATCGAGTATAGCATCTTGCACATATACTTACGGTAAAAGCTTTTTGTTTTAGAAGAGAAGTGTTGTAATCTTTAAGATATAACGCTTCGATATGGAGAAAAAACAATACACTATTGACATCACGTTTACATCATGCAATAGCTCTTAACGTAATAAAATCATGTTGTAGGCGAGATAGATTTAATTTTACACGAAACAAATTTCCCTGAGTGTATAGTCTACACAATTTATTACTTAAATTGATAATGTTAAAGTGAATATAGAAAATTAAATATCAACGAGTTAAAGTATTTTGTGTGTAATATATGTGTCTGGTTTTAAACCGTTTTTCCACGAAATATTCGTCCATATTTGGGACTTCTTACGTGCAAATATATACATTTTAAGGCCTCTCCATTCACACTGAATATAAATTGAATGTGCTTTTGCGTATGACTTCGTCTTTTTGGAAGCGTATGAGATACCATTTCTCACATACACAAACAAGAAAATGTTCCTGGAATTTTTTCAGATTAAAAGTAAGGCAAAATAATTGTACAGAATCATCATACGAGGCACCTCGATAAACTTTCAAAATATTAGGCTACACATTTGAAATATTACTTAGTTATTATTTCCCTCTGTATTACAACAGCTTTTTAAATTAAATAATTGATATTACAAACATTTAACTTTATAATTTTCAGATATATGCGTGTTTTCGAAATACATGTAGTATTGCGTGTCTACGAAATGCGTTTCGTAATATTCCCTAAATAACGTTCCGTGAAAGCGAATTAATATTTCATAAAAATGTATTAACATTTCGTAATAACGAAATAAATCAAAGCGCTGTGAGCGCTGAAGGCCTGGGGGCTCTAAATTAACTCCCCTAAAAAAAAACTTTTGACCTTCGTGATTTGCGCTGAACCTTACCTAAAGCGCGGGTCGAAATGCGCAGAGGACAGTTACCCTTTTTTACAATGCTAATAAAGTTGAGATTTGTTACCTGACTCACAACTTTGGTACTACAGTTAATTCGCTCCTAACAGCTGTTGTATCATTGCGCTCGAATGCTTACAATTTCAATATAAAGACATTGCCCAGATAACAATTTTGTCCCAAAGTAGTTTTAGACTGTGTGTAACAGCAAATATTCAGATTAAAGAAATATAAGATGGCCATTAGAATGTAAAATGTAACACGACATATTGATTTATATTCATTGAGAAGAGGAAAGGGTATTACAGAAATGCATGCACCGATTACAATTCATTTCTATGAAATATATGAATTTTTTTACGATTTACGTGTTGCAATTTAACTGCATACATGATTTACTTGTTTAAATTTAATTGCATACATGTTTTCCACACATGTATCATTTTTAATCATCTTCCGTGACCATAACATAGTGCAGCCATTTTGAAAACTAGCATTATTTTATTGACAGTTAGTGATTGACGCTGATGTACTCAAAAGACAAAAGTATATCAATACAGAAACTGTTGAAATGTCTTTTCATATATAGAAGAAGTCAGACATTTACTACTCAGATAACATCAAAACCCTCCCCTGGAAACAGAAGTTTCAACTTGCATTACACTTAACGGAACAACTCGATATGTGTATGCGTACATGTTAACGAATTGAACTCAATTACTATAAAATTATTCCGCTCATTTGCAATGAATTTCGCATGTTAAAAGAGGACCCACTCAAATTCCTTTGCAGTCGAAGACGGATATAATCAACGCACTATAAAGTGCTTAGAGCAAGCAAGTGACTCACATATGTTCACCAGTTATATTGCTTCAAGCCTCAAAGAAAACTTAAAGTTGAATGGTATTTGGCTCACCGGAGCACGAAGTGCTGAAAGTGAGCTATTGTGATCGCCTTTTCACTGGATTTTCATGAAACCTAGTCAGAATGACTGCCTTTATAAAATATAGGTCAAGCTTGAATAAAGGTCGTATGGGGTTAAAAAACTAGGTCACTGGGTCAAACCATAGAACATCCTTGTGTATGCAAAAGAGGTAACATTATTTATTCGGTATTCCTGAAACTTAATCAGTATGATTACAATGCTAAAATCTAGGTCGAGTTCGAATATGGGTCATCTAGGGTTAAAAGCTAGGTCACGAGGTCAAATCATTGAAAAACTTTTGTATGTATAGAGGTTGCAATTTTTATTGAATATTCATGAAACTCGGTCAGAATGATTGCCTTGTAAAATATAAGTCGAGTTTAACTAGAGACCATCTGGAGTCAGCAACTAGGTAACATGGTCAAATCATACAAACCTTTGTGTATGCAATAGAGGTTGCAATATTCTTGGAATCATCATGAAATTTGGTCAGAATGGTTATCTTGATAAAATCTAGATCGAGTTTGAATATAGGTCACGGAGTCTTTTCATAGGGAAACTTTGTGTACACAATATAGGTTGCATTTTACATTGGACAGTCATGAAACTTGGTCAGTATAATTGTCTTAATAAAATTTAGTTCGAGTTCGAATATGGGTCCTTTGATGTCAAAAGACATTAACAACCAAATCATTCTGAAAATTGGTCTAGAATATTTGTTTTTATGATACATAGTTTAGGGTTGACGTTTGGTCACATATTGTCATAAGTAGGTCTCAGGTGAGCGATATAGGGCCATCTTTGCCCTCTTATATATGTATGGAGCCCTAGTTCCAAGTCTGACATTTCAAAATTTATATATTTCATCAAATCCAAGAAAAGATTCATTGTTTTCTGAAAGCTACTTGTTATCGCCGGAGCTGAAAAATGAACACAATTTAAAAATTACAATTAATGTTCATGGTAGAAAAGGGATTTTTAAAAACTATTTAACTAAATATGACAAGACCCAGTTCGTTTATCACAGGGTCCTAGTGTAATATATCAACCTTTAATATCAGAAACAGCGGATTATCACCCTGATCTATCACGTGATACCGTTACATCAAAATATTTATTAATAGTAATCGCGAATTGTGCTTTACTCACAAAAGTGATCTAGCGTAGTTATACACAGTTCCTATAACGTTTGCAGCTCTAAGATTTCCTTGATACTTTTCTCGGTCAGGTAACGGGTGTGCTTTCAAATCCAGTTTCATATTAATATTATGAAGGTTAACTTCTATTCTTTCTGCCAAAATTAAATCTTAAGAAGAACTTCCTTGCTGGAGAGCCTCTGGCAGTTCAGATTGCCAGGGATTGACGTAGTGTATTTCAGAATTCACATTACAATCACAAAAACATACACTAGTCTAACCGAGTGATACATTGGCCTGAATGTTATTTAGTAAACGAAAACACATTCCATATCATTGATGATGGTTTCTACGTTCATACGACAATATTGAGTCAGAAAAGCCAATGTCTGTTCGTCACACTTTACAATAGTTGTTCATGAAACTGCACGCCTATTTACTTGGATACCCTTATCATTAACAACGAGAATGGAACACATAAGAAAAAAACTGTACGAGACAACTTCATAACTGCAATCTAGTAGACTAATAAAAAGCAATTCAGACAAAGAAGTGTGAAGTCAATATTACAAGTTATACATTTAACATTCACGTCAATAAAATGTAGCAGAATGTAATAATTTGTCGTCATTATGGCTAATAAATACCTATTACGATACCAAAGCAATCACAAAACATAAAACAGACATGATATAGATGTCAGTTGATGATAAAGTGCAGTTGCATTTAGTTGCCACCTTCGTTTCGTTGCAGAACATTAAGTCATAATATAATGTTTATATTTATTATTATGCAGACTAGTTAATGTCTTGCAAACTTTTTTATGTCTCTGCTTCTACCGAATGCAGGTTTTGTCAGGCATTACTAAAGTGAATTATTTTAGAACAAACGAGTTGTTTATTACTTCACACGCGCAAAAGGCAGTTTACCAAGTACAAATTCGTAATGCATCATTTTGTGCGTGCAGTTTTTATTACAGCGAAATAATAAGAAAGTTTAAATATAACACTACATTAGTTCATAGCTACAGGCATATAACGAGCATTTATAGTATTAAATTATTATATGTATAAGAGTAGGCAACTATCCAACGGTATGTATTAAAATGATCGTTATCATGATAATTATATGATCCAGAAGCCAGACTGCCTCTCGTTACGGTTTGCTCATACTGGCATGCTCCGCACTCGAGCTCGTATATTCCGTCGCACGATTCCAGCAAATCTGACAGTCTAGATCCCTAATATGTTTAACTGATATATAATTATGACGAAAAGTGCGATCATGCTTCAGAACTTCTATGTTGCTAGAGGGTTATGTGTGTTCATCTAAAAACAAGATTCATTATAATGTTCGCCCTTCGATTTGTTCATACTACGCAAATAGTCTCGTGAATACTACTGTTGTGGTTCTTAATATTTTCTTATATATTTCTCTATCTAACTATAGTCTCCGATATCGTTTGTATGGTTTTCTAGCTCGTTTTCTAAAACATAAGGTGACGTATATTCTATAAAATTTGGGCTCTATTGCGGGACGGTGGTATCGTGACATAAGACTATCGGAATTGGCATACATAATAGTCATGTGGCCTTAACAAAGACGTCTGTCAGGAACTGATAATGTGTTCAACTTTATCGTTAAATCGTTTTTAAGTGTCCTCATACTGTTGGACCGGTTTTAAAACTAAAAGTTTTCTCGGTTCCGTTCGTCCGCACATCCAGATCTAGGCTCAATTTACACTGTCCTGTGACTTTGGAACATGGTGGGGGTAAGAGTGAGGTTGGGTGCGCACCATAAACCGGTTTAAGCTCCCCAGTGGTGTTTTTGCCACTGACCGTTCCAAGGCGGTGCCCCACTGTGTTCCTTTTAATTGTTCTTTTGTCCTCGTGTGTTTGCTTTGTATGCTAGTGTGTGTTGGTAGTGTTATGTGTGTGTGTACTTTTGTGTGTGTGTGTGTGTTGTGTGTGTGTGTGTGTGTGTGTGTGTGTGTGTGTGTGTGTGTGTGTGTGTGTGTGTGTGTGTGTGTGTGTGTGTGTGTGTGTGTGTGTGTGTGTGTGTGTGTGTGTGTGTGTGTGTGTGTGTGTGTGTGTGTGTGTGTGTGTGTGTGTGTGTGTGTGTGTGTGTGTGTGTGTGTGTGTGTTGTGTGTTGTGTGTGTTGGTGGTGTGCACTTCTGGGTGATGTGGGGCTCGTTTTTTGGGAGGCGCTTTTGGTACGTGGCATTCCCTGTTTGATATTATTTTTGTTTTTTTGTTTTCAAACTAGGCATAAACCAATTCTTAGATAATCGCTCTAGGGTATGTGATACACCACAGCCAAGTCAATGTCATAAGTCCCAAACAGTTTAGAAAAAAATATTAAGAATTAAACGATACTCTCTAAGCTGTCAACATAATTGTAGAGAAAACTCTTAGTTACGACTTTTAAGGAGATGAAATGCAGATTGTTGCATGTCACATTTCATCTATCACAGATTTGTCCAAGCCTCCCATTTGATAATACTTTGTTTAAGAGTCCTAAAAACTCAATTGAAGAGTCAAAGTAGCTTTTTACAGCAGACACTATACACATACAATGTACCATTTGGTATGTGTGTCTTAGATACTAAGATAGTATATTGTATATCACCAATACAAAAACAATCCTAGGGAATATAAAATGCCATTCAGCAAGGCTAAATCGAAATAAGATCTCAGTTTCCTTGCTGATTACCTGGGAGATCAAAAACTTATTTTTGTTTTTTTTTATTTTGCAAATACTTTTTAAGGTTTTCAGCAGTTGGAAAACTTGCTGACTTAAAAAGCGTGCCTTCAAACGTACTAAATATCTTTCAGGGTGGAATATGCAAATGAGCGTCACTAAATCTACCCTGAAAAACTCTGATAGCTAATTTTCCATCCTGAAAATATGTTTTCCAGCTAGGTTTTTGTATCATATATAGTATAAATATATAGTAGTTTCAGGGTGAAAAAACACACGAAATATCTAAATTAGGCAGAAAATATAGATGAAGTGGACAGAAAGTCCACCCTGAAAACTCAATTTGTTTTATTGAAATCCATCTGCTACCCCACCCTAAAAAAGAGTATTCAAATTCCACCACTGTCAAACAGCCCACATGACTTTTCTGTAGGTTCTTTTGAAATCTTTTGGAAAAGTCTCTTGTTATCAAGGTTTCAGAAGTATTGGTTTAAAGCACATTTGGTTTTCACACACTGTAGCTCAATTTCAATACAGATGATCTACAGATGAGAAAATTTGTGAAAATCACAATATTAGCTTGTTTTATATGAAAACAATTGGTTGCCATGGAGAAATGCAAGATGGGCTTCCGAAATGGCTGCTGTTTTTCACTTATGAGGGAAGGACAGCTCTTGTTAGTACCAGTTAATGTTCTTCTTCATCTTTACATACAAAATGTACATCCTTATATTATGCAACGAAGTAATTTCAACTAAACACGAGATTTTCAAAAATATCCCAAGCTAATAAAAAAAGAATATACGATGTGCCTTAGAAGACGACAGAAACAGTTGACAGACGGACAATGCAGATACAAACTGAACTCTGGCAAAGACTGCTGTATTGGTGGAAGGTGCGCAACTGCGTGATAACAAACAATGGTTTGCGTATTCACAGTTATCAGGCGTGTATTGTCAATTAAGAAGACAATGTTGTTATTAAATCTGATGAATGAATTTGTTATACTACGGTGTACTTCCGAACATAGTAGGTTTACTCACACATTTAAAATACATGATTTACAAACATAAGGCTTAGTAATTGGCGAATTATTTTGTTTTTATTTCTTGACATTGGAAAATGAAAATAAGAAGGAATACGTCAGGAGAATACAGGGTTGTGACGTAGAAACCTAATGAAAAGGACATGTAACAGAATGAATACATTGTACCTTTAAACTCATTAAACTGTGTTCCTTTAATTGTTCGTTTTGTCCTCGTGTGTTTGCTTTGTTCTAGTGTGTGTGTGTGTGTGTGTGTGTGTGTGTGTGTGTGTGTGTGTGTGTGTGTGTGTGTGTGTGTGTGTGTGTGTGTGTGTGTGTGTGTGTGTGTGTGTGTGTGTGTGTGTGTGTGTGTGTGTGTGTGTGTGTGTGTGTGTGTGTGTGTGTGTGTGTTGTGTGTGTGTGTGTGTGTGTGTGTGTGTGTGTGTGTGTGTGTGTGTGTGTGTGTGTGTGTGTGTGTGTGTGTGTGTGTGTGTGTGTGTGTGTGTGTGTGTGTGTGTGTGTGTTGTGTGTGTGTTGGTGGTGTGCATTCTGGGTGCTATGGAGCTCGTTTTGGGAGGCTGCGTTTTTGGTATGTGGCATTCCCTGTTTGATTTTTTTTTAACCAGCTGTGCCATATACTGTCATATTTTCATAAAAATATTCAAATCATTGAAGGACTTCTGCATGCAATTTAGTGTAAATTCTTATCAGGCTTATGTTTATAGAATAGCTTTGTCCTTCGATGAACTTGAAGGCAGTTTATACAATAAAATCTTTGTTAAAGGAAACTCTGTTAAAATTATTCGGCATTGTAAACTTGCTTTGATAATCCATGTAATACAATGGTGAATAAGCTTGGCTTATTGCCGGTCAACAATAAGCTACAAATGATACGAGCGAAGAATATGTTGGTTTTTTTAAATTTAGTCAGCTGCTACTCGATATATACGTTGCTACAAAGTAAATTCAGATTAAATCGTAATTCTTAGTGTTGTGGTGTTTTGCTACCTGTAAACAGAGCAAAATGTTATAGTTTACTGTTCTCTTAGTGAGACCAGTTCCGAAGACTATGCTGTACACTTTTGAAAGAGCACGCACATATGGTCACAGTATTTCCGCTTAAGTTTTCGCTGTACATTTCCGTGACTTAGTCAGGTTACTGGAATAAGAAAAGGACTCCAAGCTAATATCTCTTTTTGGCGAATATTACTGGTATATTGTAAACATTCATATTGTGCTCTCGTCAATAAT
>JAFMSR010000004.1:55452964-55507007 GCA_022818135.1 Saxidomus purpurata
TTTCTCAAAACACAACCGTCAGTCCTTCAACTGCAAAGCCTGGCAATCCCATAATTATTAGATCATCTCTCTTTATAGTGCAGCGGGGCGAACTTCGAGATGCTGAGTATATAGGTACATGTAAACGCGGCTGCTGGGATAACTTTGTTCCCGTTCGCAAAAGACAGCGAAGATGACTGTTCTAGCAAACATAATGATTGTCATAACTGTCCTGTATCGCCATTGTGGTCAAGTTGCAAGTGTCGCTGACTTGAATGTGTTTCGATCACTTGTTGAGGCGAGATTAATCTTCAGCTGTCAACATCGAAACAAACCTAATCCCTCTACGTCATCAACCCTTTGTTGTAAGCAAAAGTAAAAAAGAATATTGAATTTATTGCCTTCATTATAAGGAAGTATGAAAGGTCGTATTGTTATAAACAAATACATTTCTGAATGAGAGTAATACAATGTTTGGCAATGTACGAATCCTTTACACTTTCGTATGTAATCCATTGGTTTTCATAGTTCTTAGGTTTTGCTTTGAAATTTGAGTACATTTCCTTATAAAGAAGCGAAATGAGCCTGTGGGTGTGTTACAAGATAAATGTCAGATTTTAAAAGAAGGTAACAGCATATATGTAACGCAAGGTTATCAATAAGCCTTCATTCTTTCATTTCGTTTCAAGTTCCATAAAGAAATTATATGTATGTATTTATTTCAGTACCAAGTACCAAGGATAACACAATAAGGAGCAAGCTCTTATTTCCATTGTGGTCCTTTATTTTAGAGAAAGAAGCAGATACAAGGGAATCCGGGTACCAGACCCTAGCTCTTTTACGAATAGACCCCTTGGTTCTTTTCTACGTGCCCGGTGTATAGCACCGATACACGCGAGACTACCTCTGGGTTTCTAACCAGTTCATCTCAGATAGGTGGGAAACACTGAAAAGCGTTTCTGAAATATCCAGTGCCTCGGCCGAGAATCGAACCGGGGACCTCCGGATTGGTAGACCACCTTAAAATGTATGTATATAATATATATGTATATAATATATACCTTATACTCTTACTTTTGTGTGATGTTTGTGATAATTTCTGCAGATGGAAGCACGCATTTTCCGTGATACTTTAAAAGATCAAATGCTCAGAGTCGGTGCACACCTTAACTGTCCAAAAATATCCCCCGCGATGCACATTGATCTATATGCCGTTTAAAGCTTTCAATTATTAATGTTTTCATATTATTATGTAGGCAGAATAATTTATAGTTTATGTGAAACTTTTCAATTTAAGAAAGCATGTCTGAAGTATAGAGCTCTCGAATTTCCATTCCTGGCGTGTACGAGCCGGATGTTAGTTGAGAAAAAAAGCAGTTAAATTTGCAACCTTCTTCATGCACACATATATAGTGCAATTATCATTTAGGATTATTCGGTGCTCTATGGTACGTGAGACGCCTCATGTTATTTCCAGGACCTCAATTAGTCCTTACACTAACCTCCCGAAGGCGGAATAAAGTCTCCCGGAACCTCAATATTTCGTAGATTTCTGCAACAGGACGATGAGATGATTGTTGCCAGCGTATACAGTAGATCTAGGATTTGTTTCTTTCTTTGAAACAGTCTTCGTGTTTCGGGATGTTGCCGTTTATAGATTCTAGCTTAGTTTAATTCAGAATAGCGCATTATAGGTCTGTTTATTACTAACATGTATATTGTCAATATAAATTAAATCAAGAAAATATAATATGATTGCTTCCTGAAATCTATAGAGAAGCCAGTAATATTTTCAGGTTCTGCAATCGTCTTGTGTTTGCCCTACATTTTTGTCCAATGAAAATATCTAAAATTTTAAAATGTTCCCTGTCTATATGCCATAAACTTCTGACAGGTAGTTCTATGTATCACTCTATCTTGATAGAGCGAGACTCTACAGACCTGTTTGCGCATGACGTCATAAAATGTAGTAAATAAAGACAAAATGTAGGGCAAACACTAAGTCAGTTAGAGGCTAAAATAGAGAAATTTATACAACATAGAAACCCAGTCGGTCGCTAGCGCTACCCTCCTTTTGGTTTCTATATTGCATAAATTTCTCTATTTAGCCTCTAACTATTACTTATAACGATATGGCAATATGACGTCATTGTTATTTATACACTATCCAAATACCACATTTTGATTTCACCGCTAATGAAAAGAAATTCTCGGTTTTTACCTTTGACCTCTTAATTTGACCCTTGACCTTTGATATAACAAGAGCTGTCAGTAGGACAGCGCGCTGGACTTTTTTAGTACTTGCCAATAAAACAAAACTTTGACAGTTAAGGGCACACAAGACTTTAACTAGGAATTTTTAAGTACAAATCAAGAAACATTTTCACAGAGTTATTTTCTCTTGCTTACAGGTAGGTCTCATAATGGTACATAAGTACTCCAACTTTCAAAGTAATATCTCAAATGGTTAAGTCAACAAGTGGACAAGAATGAAAATTTTAACTGAGTTTCTAAGTCAAAAAGGGCCATAATTCAAATAAAATCATTGACAGAATTACCTTCTCCTGCCTATGTTTGGGGATCATGATGGTTAACAAGTATTGAAACTTTCAAATTAATATCTCAAACAGTTTAGTCAAAAAGTGGACTGGTACGAAAAACTTAACCAAGATTCTAAGTCAATAAAGGGCCTTAATTTTTAAAACAAATCCCTGACAGAGTTACCTTCTCTTGCCTACAGATGGGGGTAATGATGTAAACAAGTTTCAAAGCAATATCTCAAAGGGTTAAGGCAATAAGTGGATTTTAACCATATTCAATGTATTTTCTAAGTAAAAAGGGGGCATAATTCTGTCAAAAAGCTTGACAGAGTTATGTACTCTTGTCTGTTGATGTATGTCATGATGGTAAACAAGTATGCTTAGTTTCAAAGCCATACCTCTAATGGTTTTGAAATAAAGTGAGGTGTTACGAAAAACTTAACCAAGCTCATTACACTTTCTAAGTCAAAAAAGGGCCATAATTCTGTCAAAAAGCTTGACAGAGTTATGTACTCTTGTCTGTAGATGGAGGTTATGATGGTAAACAAGTATGGTAAGTTTCAAAGCCATACCTCTAATAGTTTTGAAATAAAGTGGGGTGGTACGAAAAACTTAACCAAAGTGTGACACCAACGCCGACGCAGACGCAGACGCCGACACCGACGCCGACGCAGACGCCGACACCGACGCCGGGGCGAGTAGGATAGCTCCCCTTTTCTTCGAAAAGTCGAGCAAACCAGATTCTTGTACGATACTGATGGAGATGCACCTAAAATAATTTTTACAATCGATTGAGTGGTTACAGAGATATGTGAGTATTCCAGAAATTCTGAAATAAAATTATCAAAACATTCTGAAAATGCCCCCAAAATCAGTTTTCCAACATGAAGTATTCGAGAACTTTGCAAGTTATAGCATTCCAAAAGTTCCGTCTACGGCACATCTGTCTATATATATATTATTGAAGTACAAACTACGACAGTCTAAGCAAATTCAGGCATAGTATCTACAATATTTAATACTCTAGGCAACTGTTACTACGTTACTAGATCTGCATTTATATGGTCACATGGTAACTTCGCGCCAATACTTCCAGCAACAATATTAGCATATTTCTACGCTATGCAAACATTTGTAAATTAACATTCTTTCAGCTATTTGCCAAACTCATAATGCAAAAGCAAACGCATTGTCGGGCGATTTCTGCAAGTCAAACGTGCAAAAGCTTATTTTGTATATGTGTGCAATAGCTTACCTAGAAGGCGGACAGCTATTAAATGTTAACCTGTAAAAACGGTTTGCCTTCGAAGTGCAAATAGTGAGACTATAGCTTACCCAGTGAAGTTACCACATACGGTAACGTAAACATGTAGCGTGTACGGAAAAGAACGGCTATTGGTTGTTAGTTGGTTCCATCACATTTTCAATATCACAACGTTTAATTTATAACGGAAACACACCGAAAATTGGCTTACGTGCTGCATTGTTCAGTCAAGTGTGTCTGTACAACTCTAAGTGTCCCTTCCTTGGAAGGAACAATAATTCGCGTTAAAGAACAAGGCATTTCCAACAAGCATGCAAAAAATCATTTCTGTATGAATTATGTCCGGGTCAACAGCCTGGCCTAATATAAGAATCTATATTTAAGCCAACGTGCGCTTCCCCATGCTGTTTCCACGAAGTTCTGGAACAAACATCTAACATGTACGTGTTGCATACGTGATTTAAATAATGTTTTCAGTTGTGGATCGAAAAACACGAAACAGGATTTTGAATTTAAAAAAATGAATGTCAAGTTTTAAACAAAGCCTAACATAATTATGGAGACTTTGTATATATATGCAAAAACAGAGGAGTGGTGTACAGGTTTGACTGTCCACAGAAGAATAAATCTTTCTGCTACTTTGAGACTGTATATGCTTCGAAAAACCGTGCAACAATGTCACCATTCCTTGTCTGTACAATTATCGTAGCTTTTTATCGCAGTGACTTTTAAGTCTTACATGCTCTTCTATTGCACGGCCTTGCTTTTAGGAACACAGAAACTCTGAGTTGAGTTCTTTTCCGGCTAGGTGTTGTCATTGTGCCTTGACACGTGCAGCAAACCTAGAAATATTGTTTTGTTTTACACCCGGATCTAGACTGATATACTTGTACTACCAACGATGAAACATCAGCACAATAACCTCTTGTAACAAAAACGTCTGAAAGGGGCCAAACAATTTGTTAAATTACACGACGGATGTGGGTTATTCTCTGGGAAACGTGAAAAGACGAAACAGGTAAGATCAGTATATTGGCCTTTACTTGGTCATGAGAATATAACGTTCTAAAGACATGTACAATTAATACATTTACCTATATATGTACAAACATTATACAAACATCCGGTTTCTGTGCAAAAAAAGATGCAATATGTTTCTAATCTATGCACACGCAAACATATAAAAGCCTACCTATCCGGTAGCAAATATTTTATGTCTGTTATACAGGTGTCAATATACACAAACTTCTAAAAGGCAGTGAACAACAAGGTCACGTAGATGTATTTTCTGATCTTTATTGTGTGTCCTTGTTTCTCGTGCAGTCATGTTACATCATTTACAGGAACAACGTACATTTATTCAAAGAGGAATCAGATGACATGTTCCAACGAAATAGCTCAAGTGGGTGGGTCACACATTACTTTTTATACTAGTTTATTTGCTCTCACATGCGAATGCTCTTACAACTGATATATATAATATATATATAATCACTCTCGAGACTAACACCAGCCTAAATCAACCTCGAGGACAATTTGTGAATTAACTGTGTATTGCCTATGAATGCATGGACACTACCTTTACTTGGCACTGGTTTGGGATTGAACCCAGGACCTTCCGATCCTGAGGCGAACGCGCTACCACTGCACCAATGCGGCTCATGTAATATTTACTGTAACGTTTCTTAAATGGATATTAGTGGTGACTGATATCCGTCATGTCGTGCTTTTGACTTGACTGGGCGAAAAGAACACGAGAACTCGACAAGTAACTATTTAGTTGTGTTTTCGACTTGGCGGGGCAAAAAGTCGAAAAAACGACAGATTAATGGCGAATATACGTTGAAGGGCGAATGTCGAGTTTTCGTGTTGGCGGGTTTAATACGTCGTGGTTTCGCCCTATATTTGTCGTTACCTTTCGGCGTGGTCGTTGTGTTATTTCGCATTTAAGCTGTCGTGTCTTCCACTTTTCGTCCCACCAAATCGAAATGTCGAAAACACGAAAGCCCCACAAAATAGCTGCTTGACGAGTTTTCCTATTTTCGACTTTTCACCGATTTGGAATAAAGTGTATATTTAAAAAAAGTGATTTCTTTATTTGTTCACTCGTGCTATTTGTGTATTTCACTTTGCCATAGACGTTAATCGGAAACAATTCAATTTCAGTCCAATTTAATTTTATTTAATTCAATCAATTCCCAGTGTTATACTTGTTTATTCCTATCAAAGCAGAACCGATCATTTGTCTAACAACATCTATTTTTATTTCAAGGACTCTGTATCAAACTCGACATTGAACTTTTGCCGTTCCCAACGCAAATATCAAGGTCGTGACTATACAAGAAAACCAAAATGATCGTAAATATGAAGAAAGAATTAAATATCATTAGATATAGGATCCATGAGCTCTCAATTGAATATCTACAAGCATGAATGACTGCACTGGAAAACCCTGAATTACTGGTATCTTATCAAGATTACAAAATGAATGAATCAAAATCAAGGCAAGTAGTTTGTTGCATGTACATGTACGCACAAAGGTTTGTTTACCTCATATAACTGCGCAGAACAAATACAAATAAATATATATGAAACTTACATAATACAAGGTTGATGGGCATTTCTTAATTTGTTTGTTGAATTTTGCTTAAGTTATATCACCCTGCAGCATGGCAATATGGAAATGATGCTTGCTTCGAAAACATCTAAGAAATAAGTTTTTTCGTATGATTTCTTTTATGACAGTAACAGATAAAAATGAAAATACTGGTACATGTACTTGTATACGCACAGATTGGCAATTTTAAACTAGGTTTTACAGATTTAGATTTCCTCTTCATGTATATTCAGTGGGATTTAAACTGTTATGCATATTAATTTGTTTTGTTTACTATAGTCATTATTCTAGGAGTAAATATTTGTGGGACTCGTGTCGTTCATGAAGTTATGTTGGTCACTTTGAAAGGTAACATCACTCTAAACGAAAGTGTTTGAACTGTAAGTAAAGTTGCAAGGAATGGTGTGAACTTTAGTAAAGTTGCAAGGAATGGCGTGCCGAGTGAGGGTCGACATTTGAAATTGCAAGATTTAGTAGCCTATAAATAGTAACATTGTAAGGGAAACAGACCTGAGTTTGAAACGACCACCTTGAACATTTATTATCTACCTCTGCTTCATTGTTTTGACCCGAATCTAAATTCAGTTATGTTGTCACGGACAAATCATTCAGTGTAATGTACATGTATGTCATATTTCGACCGAATTGTGATGTACTTTTAGTACTGTTACTCTAGTACGATAGCACTTTTATCTTGACTTTTCTGTTGACTGTGTTCCTAAATTAGACACAAAATTTAAAGTGTATGTCTGCATACAATCTAACTGTAAAACAAACAACAAAATTAACCCAGAATACCCGATTGTCATATTTGGATGAAGCTGACTCAGCCTGGAAAAACTCAGGGCCGATGACCGCTTATAAACGGGGTCATTTTAGGACCGGAAATGACGCATGCATGGACTTTTTTTAAAGACCAATGTTCCACAGGCTAGCACATCTAACTGGTTAGCTCCAAAGTACATGTAGATAATTAACCAAGTCTGTACATGCATAAAAATGTAACGTTTATTGTTTGCGTTGTAAAAGGTATACTCAGCTATTAGATTTTTTTAATAATGTGTGACCTGTCCCATTTCTTAAAACAGTTGGATATTTTTTAATTGTTAGTTTTTAATTTTTTACCGGAGAAAACTGGTTTAGCATAACTTGCCTAGGTTTACAACCGATCTCGTTTACTTTTGAGGGCACTGCAGTTGAATTAATTAAAGAACAACAATGGAAATAAGAGTTTATATTTAATTCTTTTTTGTATTATCCTTTACATATAATGTCGATTGACATGTCTGTATTCATTCATACATGTTGTTTAGTGTTAATTGTACGTATGTATATATATACACTGCCTTGTAATTGTATAGTTTATGTTGAAATAAATCTATCTATATCTTTCCAGCGGATTTCTGATGAAATGTCTTTAGGTGTGTCTATTTAAGTATTAACGTCACGGAACATTTATGTTTTCGAAGAATGACACGGCTTTTCCGACCTTTACACAGAACGGAAGACAATTGTCATTTTATGTCAGCCAATAGTTTTAGTACGTTAATCGAGCCAGGAAGAACAAGTTTAAAGTATAACGTTGACCTGGTGTAAACAAAACTTTAAATAAGCACTTAAAATTATTGCGATTTGCACATGAATTGCATTCATTACAGTCGATTTTATTGAAATTAAACAAAGGCAAGTATGGAAAAACCACGATAAGTTGAATAGACCGGCACTGTACATTTACATTTACAAAATAATAAATCAGTAAACATTTAGATTAATTAACCGGTGACTGAGAAGTCAGTTTACATAAAATAATAGTGATTTTCTTAAAATTCATAAAATGACATTTTCCTTGGTTTATGGTTAAACAACTTACACACAAAAGCAAGCTTGATATTTTACTTTGGATTTTGTACATTAGCATATTCATAAAAATTAAATACAGTGACTCAGCGTTAGTTGGAAGACGGATTAATGTCCCTTTCCTTTTAACTATAAACGCAAATGTCTTGGTAACAGTCACACAATTTTGTTTTATTAACGATGCAAACAAAAATGTCATGTAGTTTAAACATAATTCATTGCCAGTAAGATATCAAACGGTTATGGCCACAAGTTATGACCACATTATACGTACATGCAATTAATGGCTTAAAAACCAACGTATTTTTCATTTTTAATAAAAATACGATCATAGAAGAGCAGGGATTCCGCACCCTTCCCCCCTTCTTTCAACGTAGTAAAAATATATCAACGCATTAAAAACGCAGAAAAATAGTATCTGAAAAGGACTGTCTGAGGTGAAAGTTCCACTTTAGCTGAAAATGTGGCGTTCTTCATGTGCTGATTGCCTTCTTCTCTGGGTTTTTGGAAAACACGAGAGACAGTTACGCACTGATAGAGTAAAATGCCCACATAATCCTGCCAAAACTCCTACCAGAAAACAAATCAAAATGGACGAGGAACAAGGACATGGATAGGACATCTGACCTCTAAACATACATGGATAGGACACCTGACCTCTAAACATACATGGATAAGACACCTGACCTCTAAACATACATGGATAGGACACCTGACCTCTAAACATACATGGATAGGACACCTGACCTCTAAACATACATGGATAGGACACCTGACCTCTAAACATACATGGATAGGACACCTGACCTCTAAACGTACATGGATAAGACACCTGACCTCTAACCATACATGTACAAGAAATCAAAAAGGTTGACAGAAATACAAAGACCATACATAATAGTGTCTCGGTCTACATTTACTGTATTATCATTGTACACTGTATTATCTATATATACATTTGATGTATAAAATAAGCGGGTTTTTCTTAAAGTATATGTGCTATGTTATCCAATGAACATATCTATCAATGTAGTGTAACAAAGAGCGAACAGTTCATTTAGTACAATGTCCATTTTCAGTGCATTTCGTACAGTATATACAAATACGTAGATAAAATGACAGATAGGCGAGTGAAGGTTTATTTTTAACTTTTATCTTTTTCCTTTTCGAAACAAATTCCGCCCTTGTCAAATTAGCATGATAGCAGGTCGTGTTTAATTTACCTTGGCATAAAAACTTAGCCCTTCCCTGTCTATTTCAAGGTCTATAATTATTTCAAAATTTATACCGCTTAATCTAAAACTAAAGTTTGATACGGAAGTACTGCACCATTTTTTAAGATTTGTTTTACATTTTTGTAGTTTGAAAAAATGTATTTAAATTGTGACAGCCCAATCTTTAGACGCAGTAGGTAAGGAAAACCTTTATATTAAAAAATCGTATAGGCTTCAAGCATTCGAATTGCATGAACGTCAAAAAGGAATGGCCCTAAAAACCTCAAAAGTAGTTAGCGGATACGTATGAGTTAGCAGAAAGTAAGTACCTTTCAGATGATGGTATTTCAAGACGAGCTAAATAAGACGCATTTTGCTTGTTAATTTGAAAAGTTTATTTTGTCTTTTCGGACCGCACAGTAAACAACACAATTCTAACAATAGCCGCTGCAGCCAAAAAAAAAAAGAGCATATATACAATGTGCGTAAGCCGTGACATAAGTAAATTAACCTTGCCTCTACTTCGCAATTTAGTTTCAAAAACTAATTATTTTAGTCACGTGTTCCCTTGTTCTTCAGTCCTTCACAAAGTCTGTCTGACTCATTCCGAAATCTTAAAATATAGCACACGGCAGTTAAACGTACAAAATGAACTTTAATTATACAAGATAATTATGGCAAAGCAATGCCTCCACAAAATTAAATCCACATTATAAATGTACAAATGTCACACTGACCTAGTAAAGTATGCTAATTTGTCTAGGGTTACCTTGAAGGTAATTTAGGTAAAATGATAGCCCATTGTGCTCTTAAATCAGAACATTCATATAATAATGACACTCACCTGTATTGTACGAACAAGTAATTCAGTACACAGTGTACACACCTTCACGCGAATAATTTATGTTTCAATTTCCCCGAAATAATAATACGTCATATATTACACGGACATGATATATGTAAGGTTACCACAGATAACAATATACATTGTATATTGTTAAATCATTACATGTAGGATTTTTCAAATAGGTTCAGACATTAGCATACAGGAAAATTTTCCACAATTTCTTTGTATATGTGCTTTTTGGGTCCACCATTCTCGTTCGAGGCTTAAAGCAAGACGGACCCTCCCCCCCCCCCCCGTCTGAGTTTTAAAAAGTTTCTA
Source organism: Saxidomus purpurata (assembly GCA_022818135.1). Lineage (NCBI taxonomy): Eukaryota > Metazoa > Mollusca > Bivalvia > Venerida > Veneridae > Saxidomus > Saxidomus purpurata. Next base: position 55,463,601 of record JAFMSR010000004.1, read on the forward strand.
AAAAAAAAAATTAAGACCGCTCAATCTCAACATACTTTTATAAATCTACCAAGATCATACCTATGGCGGTTGTTTCGTTCGGTATGAAGAGTCTTTCTAAATGGATATCGTTAAAGTAACTAGGAAGTTGTCGGGGTTGATGAATTGTATTTGGATTTATTCGACACGTGTCTGTATAGTTTACTATTATCTTATTCGTCAAGTATTTAAAATGCACCGTGTAAACTCGCGCCTACCAAAATTAATGTAAAGCGTCCTAGATAGTTTATCGATAACGACTTAAACTATGTATATTACACGTCAAAATATGGTTCACTTAGTCGCTTTACTATAATATGGTCATCTAAGTCGATTCACTATACGTTGGTTATGTACGTCGCTTCACTATACTATGGTTCTCAAAGTCGATTCACTGTGCCATGTTTCTCTTAGTCGATATTCACTATACTTTGGTTCTCTAAGTCGATTCGCTGTGCCATGTTTCTCTTAGTGGATATTCATTATACTATTGTTCTCTAAGTCGATTCACTATACTATGGGTCTTTAAGTCGATTCACTCTACTATGGTTCTCTAAGTCGATTCACTATACTATGGCTCTCTTAGTCGATTCACTAAACTTTGAGTCTATAAGTCCATTCATTTTACCATACTTCACTACACCATGGTTTTCTAAGTAGATATATTATACTGACCGTGCCTCTCTAGTCCATGGTAAAAATTAGGAACCGGTGAATCGACTTCCGCTTATAGAACTTTTTTTCAAAAATAATATATAGTAGACGAAAAATGTAAAACACGTTTCAGTAATCGAGATATGTGATACTGGGAACGTATGTAAGACTTAGGAATACGATTACTATTTCTTCTATGCCAACAGGTAGTACGCTACGCCTCTTGAAGGTACTACTAGTATACTGCAGTATTTTGACTAATAAAAGTCTGTTTAAAGGTCCATTGCTAACACCAAATCAAATTATCTTTTAGATCTGGAATTGTAACAGGGAACTGGCTTCTAAAACTTTACAATAGCTGTGGAGTATTTCCCTATATGAAATACTGCTGCGGAAAAACGAGTGAATGTTTGTGTATTTCCTTATATTGACCTGGGTGGTCTTTTTGTCCGACTTTCGCTTTATTGAATGTTGCAAACAGTCAGACAAAATACTTTGCACATCGTTAGAAGTAAAGTTCTTCAATTATATAGAGAATATTAGGTTACTGTCTTAGTGTGATTGAATTTATTAGGCGAGTTGGAGAAAGGTTTATACGGCGAGGCTCTGCCGAGCCGTATAAACTTTTCGGAGACGAGCCTAATAAATTCAATCACACTAAGACGGTAACCTAATATTCTTTTTATCCTACCTTTTACATAAAAAATGTCTTTTTCGTTTTTTTTTATTAATTAAGATTAAATTCCAGCTTTAAAACTGTCTGTCGCTATGACGCGTATGAATACATTACATCACAACCCAGTTACACATTTATTTCGATCAAGTTAATACACTACACAAACACGTCCGTGTTAGACTGAAGTGAAACAACATGCAAAAATAAAACTTAAAAAGCTCAACACCTAAAACTGTTATTTTAAGCTATTCTAAACTGAATGAGATAAACTTTACTGGTATGCTTTATTAATTTCTGCTACTGTGCTAGTCATATAAGTGACGTCAGTCAATACAACATGTGTCATGAACAGTGATGACGTGAAATATTCACTAAAAATACCGGATTTTAACATTTGTTAGCCATTCAGTTGATAACCACGATTACTTACTGATTGCATTTATAAATATGGGCATTTTGAACACGGAAGACTGCACCATAAAACTGTATAGATTCTAATATGTGCTATAAGTGCGAGTGGGTGGGGTGTCGCTGAACTGGACCCTGGACTGGAGCTGACTGTGGTACTGATAAATAGAAATGCCATGTATATCTACGGGACGCGCTTAGTTGCTTGATACTGACTCGGTTGGTCTGAGACATGTAGTCAACAGTTGCTGATAGAAGATTCGAACATCATTTGTTTCTCTTCGAAAACAGGACTCTTGGCTTAGAGATGGACTGGAACAAAAACCAAGTTGCAAAAAACAAGTGGAACATATATTCAAATATGAGTCATTCGTGCCAGATATTCAAACTGTATTCAATGATAGCTTTGGGATAACATCTTTTATTCAAGAAATAGGTGTGATCCCGTAATTTCTGGACCAGATGTTTCCTGATGGAATGATTGACACAGTGATTGAATGACGCAAATAAACAATATTGTACAATATTATATTAAAAGAAAGGACTTCAAATCTTGCAATACTGACAAACTTCAATCCTTCCGGTGACAAAAAAATATATTTCAATACTCAATCAATAGGCTAACTTGTTGATCTAATATCACCTACCTATCATAACTTACAATGTATGATAAGCTGAAAATTATTAGAAAGAACTTTTAAGAAGTAATACACAGGAGCTCATTAGTGACTTTATGGTGACTTTATGACTAAAATGGCTAAATGTTGATAAGTTCTTGTTTATCTTTGTGATGCATGGATATTAATGTTTTCTGGCATATTAAATTTTAAGAATAACATATCTACATGAAAATGATCACTGAGTGACTCTTTGGTTATAGGCCCTACCACAGTTCATGTTTCAATCAAATACTTGGATATTTAACCATTTGGTCAGGGTCTATATAATAAAAACATCATGCTTGGGATAAACCCTTTGAATTCAACAACAATGGTTTATCAGCAGATCAAGCATGCATCTTTCTTAAATATTAGCAGTTTTTCAAGAATTAAATATATTTATACAAACTTGCAACATCATGGGTGTTAAAGTGCACAGGCATTCAATTTTCAATCAAATACTTGGATATTTAACCATTTGGTCAGGGTCTATATAATAAAAACATCATGCTTGGGATAAACCCTTTAAATGCAACAACATGCAATGGTTTATCAGAAGATCATGCATGCATTTTTCTTAAATATTAACAGTTTTTCAAGAATTAAATATATTTACACAAACTTGCAACATCATGGGTGTTAAAGTGCACAGACATTCAATTTTCAATCAAATACTTGGATATTTAACCATTTGGTCAGGGTCTATATAATAAAAACATCATGCTTGGGATAAACCCTTTAAATGCAACAACATGCAATGGTTTATCAGAAGATCATGCATGCATTTTTCTTAAATATTAGCAGTTTTTCAAGAATTAAATAATATGAGTGTTAAAGTGCATAAACATTCAATTTTCTCCACAGTTCTAGTTCATTCTAGTTAAATTCAGATACATTTACTGTATATTTTGGCAGAGAGAGAAAGATTAAAAACAGTGAAACAATTAATTTTGACAATTTAATACAGCACTTTCTTATTTGAGAAAAAATCATGATTAGATCTTCCAGTATTTATGTATTTTGAAAATGACATTTGTTGATGTTGAAAATTAAATAATTACTGCAGTATACAAAAGAAAACTCATGTTTTTATTTTTATTGTGTCAGCATTTTTGATTAATGTTTAATTGTTTACATGTACTTCATGACCGACAAACTAGGTCATGAAAGTAGTCCGTCATCAGCTGTTACTAAGGCCAGTGAGGAAAGTTTTTCGTAAAGCTGTCCTAAATGATTTAAAACTTGTCATTCATCTTTGATTTTGTACAAAATGACAATATAAGTACTAGCTATAAAAACATGTGTAAAATGGCACATTGATATGAGTTGTAGCGTTTTAAAATCACTTTGATAGTCGATTAAAAGTTTAAAAATGGCGGCTAAAAAAAGAATGTCAGTATGGAAGTTCGTTGCCATGTCGTGTAAAGCTTGCCTGTCGTGTAAACCTCATGTTTATACGACAGGCCGATTTTGTACAAATAAAGCAGTGATGGTAGGATAAAATTCAAAATAGGCATGCTTATTTAAGTACAACCTATTTACAGCCTCTCTCTTGTGAGATTTCTGGAAAATTACAAAGATATTTGAAAACGGGAAAACCTACTTTCGTTTTTGAAAAGGCAAACTATAATTTATTAATTATTTAGTTAACCTCAAATTTTCAACACAATATGGTTACATTCGATGCAGTATTTCATATTTTTCTTTCTGAGAAGACGCCCGTAACGATTCCAGATTAAAACGAAAATTCGATTTGGTGTTAGTAATGGACCTTTCATCCTCGTCAATCCAGGCTATTCATTACCAAACTGAATACCCTGGGCAAATTGACTGAAGAAATCTCGTACTCATGAATAATTAATGAGGTAAATTCAAGCCTTTCGATTGGTTTCACCTGTATTGTACGAACAAGTAATTCAGTACACAGTGTACACACCTTCACGCGAATAATTTATGTTTCAATTTCCCCGAAATAATAATACGTCATATATTACACGGACATGATATATGTAAGGTTACCACAGATAACAATATACATTGTATATTGTTAAATCATTACATGTAGGACTTTTGAAATAGGTTCAGACATTAGCATACAGGAAAATTTTCCACAATTTCTTTGTATATGTGCTTTTTGGGTCCACCATTCTCGTTCGAGGCTTAAAGCAAGACGGACCCCCCCCCCCCCCCCTTGACATTTTTTCTCGACATTTTTTCTCAAGATTAACTATCCAATGAAATCGCGGCTCTCAAACCGTGTTAAATGGATATGATTAAAGTCTTCCATTAAAAATGGCAGCTCCATGCTTGTCATCGATGTAGTTTTGAATAGATTTTGTGCAGCACTCGTCTGGGATTGCAGATTTCTATATGATCGTTCCTTAATCGGGACAAAACAAATCAATCATTTTTTTCAACGTTCTGCATGGCAGTCATTATTTGAGGATACTCTTCATTGTGGAGGTGCTCTTATTTTTGTAAGCATCGATTTCATTGGATGAAAAATAGTCATGAATATTAATGCATTACGAAGTTTTGCCAGTCTATTTTCCCACGGTATATGATGGAGAGAAGCGGCAGGAATTAACCGTCGTTAAGATTGGAGTTTTTTTCTCTTGAAGTGTCAAAAATGTGTCTCAATCAATGTTCATATCAACAGATCAAGGGGAGGAGAAATTGTGATGATATTGTAAAATGTCTAGAAAAGACAGGAGGTAATGACACTAACGACTGATGCAAGTCTAGAATAACTTGCGGGAGAGTAACTGCTGCTGAACGATACAGTATTGACTATATTAGAAAATACCTATAGTAGGACGGTGGTTGCACGTTCGGTAAAGTGCGGTTTTCTAACCATAGCGATATGTACAGTCTTTTATATGTCGCATGTCAATGCCTTTTTTTCCAGCACTCCTACTGGCATGTTTTCAAATTGTGTTCTTATTTGTAACTTTAATTAACAAGAACATAATACCGCTCTCACAAGGCAGAAGTATTTTAAAAAGAGGAATAACTGATGAAAGTTAAAGTGAAAATAACTGTAAACTTGTGTTGAAAGTTAAAGGGACATACCCAATAACTGATGTCAAAATAAATAACTTTAAAACATAAATAATAGAATATTTAGAGGTATTAAGTTTGTACTTATTTATATACGACGGGTGGTCTGTTGAACCGTATATGTCCCGGAACGTATACATCACACGTGTGTGATATATTCGACCGTAAATATAACACGTGTTTAATGTGACATATTCGTTTGGTCATTTTGACAGTAAACACCGAAACGTATATGTATTTTCACACGCGTGATATATTCGGTCGAATTTTTCACACGTGTGATATATTCGTTCTGGTCATTTTGACAGTTTACACCGAAATTCATTTGTGATACTTTAGTGTATAAAACTACTAATTATACTTTTGTAGGAAGTGGGTGGCAACCCACCCGTCCCTGGGCCGTTTGCCGGAGCCGTTGTCACAATGTTTAGGAACCCCATAGAATAATGACCCTGGTCATTATTTTTTTGAAGAATAGTGACCCCCCTGGAACTATGACACAAAAGATATTGTAGCTGCAGGGAAATAAAAAGAGATACTATTGTTTCATTCACAATTTTGAATCCTGTGTTTGACCTTTAACCTCTGAGTGTGACCTTAGACCTAGGGACCTGGTTCTTGCACAATACACACTGTCTTATAATGGTATGAAATCCTTCAGTACAAAAACTCATTCTTCAATTTGACCTTTGACCTCAAACTGTGACCTTGACCGTAGACATAGGGATTTGTTCATCTGTATGACTCTTCGTCTCATTAAGGTAAACATTTATGCATTGTTACATCAATATCCCTTCAAGTATATAGAAGAAATGCTCCGGACAAAGTCATTCTTAATTCGACAAATGACACTCCTTCTCATTGAGGTTAACATTTATGCCAAATATAAACACGATTGCTCCTTGCATGTCATAGTTATGGTCCGGACAAAATCAGTCTGGACGGACGCCGGGCTCACAGACGCACGGATGCACATACACCGCTTGCTGTTCTGAGATAATTTCCTGTTAATAATCACCACTCAAGGACCACACGAACGCAGTCGATAACTTTCAAGAACACCCGATCGAAATTTGACCAAACATTATTTATACAAATTAAAGACATAATACAGACCACACCTTCTGGTGGGAATGTCTAGTTCCCATACAATGTGTACGGATAAATACCTATAAAATTCGAAGTCAAACGTATACATCACATATTATGTGCCATATACGTTTCACGCGAATACTATTTTCGACCGAATATATCACACGTGTGACATATGCGGTCGAATTTTTCTCTCGAGTGATATATACGTTCCGGGACATATACGGTTCAACAGTGGTCAATTTTGGAGAGGCCATACTTACATACGACGGATAGTCAGTTTATTAGAGGATACTGTACTCATATAAACGACGGATGGTCAGTTTATGAAGAGGTGCCGTATTTATATGCGACGGACGGTCAGTTTCGTAAACAGTTGTGTGTGCTCAGGTGAGCTACTTCTATCGAACGCTTGGAGACGAGGTCAAACCTAATCGATCTTTCACCGGTAGATGACATCGGCTGTTACTATATCTGGGTCTGCAGACGTACACGTATATCGACTCAGTGCTGCTAGAGCATTCTTTTGATGCAAGCTGTCTTTTTCCCAATAACAAACTCTGCTATTTGGAGACACATATATTTGGTTTTCGACCGATTAAAGTACGCGATTCGCGGTCAAAAACCTATTTTATCGGGTCAGGACGTATTGATTCTACAGATGTTGCACAGAACGTGGTTCATCCTGACATCATTATGCAAAAACGGTAAGCTAACATGTTGTTTAAAACAAGGTTTTTGTCGTTTTTTTCTGTTTGACCTGTATATGATGGAACACTGCAAATACATTTGTAACACAAGAAAACGTGCTGCCTGGAAAACGTACAAAATAATATCGACATTGGTCAATACTTTCCTATGGCACATAATTGTTTTGTAAATCAACGGCCAATAAACCCTGTCATTGCCAAAAATGACATTGTCTCAGCTACACATATTAAGTCGGTCTACATGCACTCCCCCATCCCTTAGATAAAAGAGAATGATCCGAATGGACATAGTCAACACCGAAAATACAATCTTTACTTCGGTTACCATGGAATTATATAATCAAGTAATGGCTATTTAAGTCAGAGATACGTTTTTACTTTTTGAATATACATTGTATGTTGAAACCGAAAGTGTCAATGTACATTATAGCAACACGACACCATGAACACCCAGTTTGATCAGATTGTTCCGATTCTAGCTAGGATATCTTTTACACAACAAGATATTCTTATGGAGGAGTGCTAATACAACAGTTACATAAACCCTTGCTTGCCGGCCGGTATTTCACTGAAACAAACCAAAAGCAAAACTATTACTAATAGGTAAATTTACTAAGATCCACGGATCTGTAAGAAATAAGTATTTACAATGATCAAGCGTACATGTAACACGCGGGGTTGAAAAATTCATACTGGTGACCATACCATACAATGGTGAAAATGATTAACTAGTAGGAGATCTCTTCAGTGTTTCATACAGTTTCGTTCCCTTTTCCATAGAACACTAACATGTACGTTAAACTCATATACATGTATATTATATTCAAATGAAAACAACTTCGTACAGAATCTGGTTTAATTAGAATCCAAGAGCTGATGCATATAACAACATTTCTTTACAAAATTCGCGAAATGACATTTTCGTGCATTTCACCCATTGAAGGAGACGATAATATTCATCACCAAATTCGTGAGAAAATGGATTGAATTAAAATATAACTACAGTAAACTCCGGATACATCAACTGCGGATATAAGGATTAATTTCCATTTTCTATATTTGATATGAAAACGATATATGGATATAACCTGATCCTATACGGAACACATTAAATGGTCGTAAGGATTTGTTTTGCACGGATTTTACTGTATTCTTCAAAATGGATTTAATGGTATGAGACGCCTAAATACATTTCCATAGACTTACATTATAAGGTTTTCTTCCGGTGTGACTACCCAAAATCTCACCGACTGCTGAAATGAACTTTACTTTGTAGAATCATCCTAGTACCACATAAAAATAACAAAATTTATACATGTGATCCAATACTTTATGCCAGTAATTTGGAGCTGAATGACACCACCCCCATTTTTGTGGCAGTTGTAGTGGTCACCGACCAAATATGTCAGTATTTTCAAATACCAAATATTTTGAATATAATTCATATCCAGATTTTTCTCTTCATATTTCATTTGTGATCTATCATCAAGCGATTAATTCAAAATATTTTTTTGTATGCATCCACTTCGTTTCAGCCAATCAGCAATCAAACACATAGTGTTAGGTCCGCAAGTTCCCTACACAAAATAACCTGCTTCCGGTTTTAACCGATTTAGGCTTCTCATACCTAATGAGTTAAAGTAGTCCGAGCATTCGTACTTTACAGGTAGAGTAATAGCTAAACACGTTATTTTTTTTCTGAATGTTATAAAAGGTTTATTTAAATTCAAGCTTGAATGATCAATTTTATAAAACACCTACAGCTCAATTAACGTGCAGCTACATGCTTTGGCAATTGTCAGTGTCTGCTTTGTTTTACGATGCCATAAATCCTACGCGTTGTTGTACGACTGTTCTACTGACCCAGTAGCCTTGTGTATGTACTTGTTCTTTATACTGTACACCAGCGTTCAAGGTTACCGCTTAAAACATTTACATAACTATGACATTTCATCAGACGTTATGAAGTACTTGAGGCAAAACACGTTGTCTTTAAAAATGCCCTGAACAGTCGCCTCTGATGTTTTTCGCCCACTTAATTACTGTTAAAGAATATTCAATACATTATTACCATTTCAGTATTTGAAGTTTATGGAAGTTCAACGGGAGTAAAAGAATATAATCTTAAGTTTATATGGGTAGTTTAAATATTGATTGAAAATGTTTATGCCTTTTGACAGACAATCTGATAAACTCTATCACTATAAGTGTTACTAAAGACTTTAGGAAAGACATAAAACGAACTGCGTAAAATGAGTGTAACCATTTTTAATGAATAAGAACTAGTTAATGGTCAACTGGTATCTAGGACTGTCTTTCAAATTCAAGTTTATTTACACTTTTATCTAATCTGATTTGAAAGTAGTGTTTGTATACCGATGGCTCATCGTAAAACAATGAAATAGAAGCAGATTGGAAAGTTTCGCGTTGTCACGAGTTGATCTTAATTTGGTACAGAATACTTTAAGTCTCGAAAAATCTCTCAATGAATCTAGAATTCGTCTCAATACAACAAAAGAAGATGTCGAAAACCACCTATTATAGTATTACTATAGAAGACGTAACTCTACGGAAGATTGACCACTCATCCTATTAAACACGTTGACGAGATGATGCGTGGAACAAATTTGCTACATCCACCGACGCGCATGCTGCAAGGTAATGAAGATAACCAACACCACTGGCGACAGAGTAATGAGCTTTCCTATACAGTAAACTCCGTATATAACGAACCCCTAAGACCATTTTAACGTGTTCTTTATATCCGGATTTTGTTATATCCATATTCCAATTTCATATTGAATAAAGAAGGTAAAAACACCGGGTCCAGAAAATTTGTTCCTTATATCAGAATTTCCGCTATATCCGGAGTCGTTATATACGGTGTTTACTGTAATTTAAAAAAGGCCCAACTATTTATCAAAATATTACTTCATTTACAAACCATAGTCAAAGAGAAATATTATGACTCATCCCTTGTGCACTGTTCTATAGTTCGTTACTCCGGTGCAGTGACCAAAATAGTACATCACGAGCTTAAATTAACAGATCATGATTATGGACTCATATAGAAACAATGTTCAAGATGTGTATATTTGGAAAGAAATTCTTGATCATCTCAATTAGCAAAACCTAGGACACGATGTATTCGTGTTAAATTATACAGGTTTACCAGACACTAAAAAGTTTGTGCACATTGTCCAAACTGTCACTTCTGTGTACACAGTCACCCCGGTCTCAACAACGATCGAAACATGCAGTCTTATTTAGGTCCTTCCGTCTGAAATAATTCTCTTCGATGGTGATCGACCCTGGCCACATACTTAACTTGAATGACTACATGCATTGTAGTTGACAAAACTGAAGTGTTCATCTGTTTTCTCAGCTTCAGTTTTATATGCCTTATGAACACTGAGCCTGAGACGCCAGAAGATTATATTTACACTGCTATATGTAAACTTTTCTCAACAGGGTGGCTCTAGTTCCCTGTTTGGCAATTTTGCAACGGCCATCTCATTGCCATGATCTCCACAGGAGTCGGTTAATTTCTTCTGCAAGTGGTAGTTTGACATCTCTTATTGAGATATATATCTGTTTGGACAATGTGCACACACTTTTCTGTGCCTCTTGACTCTCGCATGTATGATGGCTACTGCCCCTGCTTGTTATGCTGACTGTCTCGGTTGTGTCATTGTATGCATGAAGAAAATGCTAGCAGCGGTATCTTTATAGCAGCTGTTGCGGAGACCACCTGAGCACACATGGGTCCATGTCAGATAGCATCCCGATATCGTAGCCTATGTCACGGACGTTTTGATATGTTCATATTAGACTCTGTGCTCAGAAGTGTGGGATTGATGTTTAACAAATCGTATCTCTATGGCTACGGAAGTTTGCTCTTGCCAACATGCATTCATGTACGAAGTTACATCTTTTCAGACGAGTCTGACTGAGTTGTGGGAAGGCAGTGACTTCTTGCATGTGGTATGTACATGTACTACCAAAGTAATTAATCTTAAAAACGATAAATTACATTAAGTAACCCCTAAAACCCACCAAACACAGCACACAAGCCTGTCTCTTTACCATATACAAATGTACGGCGTTGGTTACCTTGCTTTGCAGGGCCATCCAAACTGCAAATTTGTGTCCAATGCTCCTTCTGACTGTTCCTAACCTTACTGCTTCAGTATCCTCATATCTGCTTCCTAGCGGACGACATCCAGTTTCAAGCAATCGGACATTGAGAGTGGATGACAGTACCTTGTCCTGTCAATATCGACTCTCTTAAAGGGGTAGAGGAGCTTGATCCATTTGTACAATGTGCCATAGTAACTTCACAATGGAATCGTTAGTCCCGCCTTCCATTTCTCCTGGTAGAGTTCTTCAGTCAAGTTTTCTATAAAACAAACGTTTCAACCAGCCTGTTGGTTTGGAAGAAATGCCACTTCATTCTCTGGTGGCAAGCCATATTTGAAACTTATTAACCCTTCGTTGTTAGTGGTTTTATTCGGTACATAAAGCCATACTAAGCTAATACATGTATAGAAAACAGTGTGATACATGTACAATGGTTCGATACTACAAATTACAAAGCAGTAAACGCTCAACTTGATTAGCTAACCATCTTAAAAAATAAAATACTGCTTCTCCGTTATGGTATACTGCTCTATGCTTCTATTAGTACTTGATATATAGATTTTGAATTATTGCATTTTGGGTTTTAAGTGGAAGGCAGACATAATGCACGTTTCTTGTGTTTTCTAGTATCCTTAAACATTGTGCATTTTCCACATTCGGTTTGTTCAGCAACAAACAGCTGATTAAGTCTTCGTCGTTTGATTCTGATGCAATTCATCTTTTTATAAATACCTCCTTAAAAAACTCTTAACTCTTTCCATCCGCTTCGATTCACCGTATACATGGTCTAACTTGGTACATTTGTCGATATCAAAATCACAAGTATTTCTATTTAATTCATGATCATTGCTGTTGTATAGTAAAATAACAGTAAGTTCATTGCTTTCGAAAACATATGTTACATTTTATAGATTTTGCTTTCATCATTTGATGTACTTTTATATATTTAAATATATTCAGAGTTACATGTAGTCATGCCAACACCCGGTGAGTCAGTTTGACATGTCATATTTATTAGCATACATGTATTTAAAGAAACATCGGTTTTATAGAGGATATGATACATAATGTATTTATCACGCAAACCTCGCAGCACTGGCGATCGTATCTGCTCGGTGATTTCCGGCAAGCATTCGAGATGTGTTGAAAATCACAGTGGTGATCCGATTGGTGTAGCGTATCTATTCGAGACTCATTTACCTTGGAACTTATTTCTTGACCACAGATGACAAATATAAACATTAAATAATCACACGAAGCAAGTATATGGGATTTAATAAGATCAAAATATGTTTCCGATGTAGATTTATGTATTTTTTTTCAGTACCAATGGTAACACAATACAGAGCAAGCTCTTATTGCTTGTAGATACATGAGACTGAAAGAAAGAAACCGGAAAGCTTCGATCTATACGTGTGAGTTAATGACGTTGTTCCTTTCCCATTAAAAACAAACTGTATGCTGTAAAGCATAAAAAATAATTGTACGCAAGTAGGCAGTACTGTATGCAAGAAACAAGTAGTGTATACCAGAGGCAATAGCCAGCACTGTATGGCAGTGGCAAGAACTGATCACAAGAAGCAAGTATTGTATACCAGAGGCGATCGGCTGTACTGTATGACAGTGACAATACTGTATGCAAGAAGCAAGTATTGTATACCAGAGGCAAGAGGCTGTACTGTATGACAGTGACAAATACTGTATGCTAGAAGCAAGTATTGTATACCAGATGCAAGCGGCTGTACTGTATGACAATGACATTACTGCATGCACGAAGCAAGTATTGTATACCAGAGGCAAGAGGCTGTACAGTATGACAGTGACAAGTACTGCATGCAAGAAGCAAGTATTGTATACCAGAGGGAAGCGGCTGTACTGTATGACAGTGGAATTACTGCATGCAAGAAGCAAGTATTGTATACCTGAGGCAAGCGGCTGTAATGTATGACAGTGACAATATTGTATGCAAGAAGCAAGTATTGTATACCAGAGGCAAGCAGCTGTACTATATGACAGTGACAAGTAATGTATGCAAGAAGCAAGTATTGTTTACCTGAGGCAAGAGGCTGTACTGTATGGCAGTGACAATACCGTATGCAAGAAGCAAGTATTATTTACCAGAGGCAAGAGGCTGTACTGTGTGACAGTGACATTACTGCATGCAAGAAGCAAGTATTGTATACCTAAGGCAAGCGGCTGCAATGTATGACAGTGACAATATTGTATGCAAGAAGCAAGTATTGTTTACCAGAGGCAAGAGGCTGTACTGTATGGCAGTGACAATACTGTATGCAAAGAGCAAGTATTGTTTACCAGAGACAAGAGGCTGTACTGTATGACAGTGACAAATACTATATGCTAGAAGCAAGTAATGTATACCAGAGACAAGCAGCTGCACTGTATGACAGTGACATTACTGTATGCAAGAAGCAAGTATTGTATACCAGAGGCAAGCGGCTGTACTGTATGACAGTGACATTACTACATGCAAGAAGCAAGTATTGTATACCTGAGGCAAGCGGCTGTAATATATGACAGTGACAATATTGTATGCAAGAAGCAAGTATTGTATACCAGAGGCAAGCAGCTGTACTGTATGACAGTGACAAGTAATGTATGCAAGAAGCAAGTATTGTATACCTGAGGCAAGAGGCTGTACTGTATGGCAGTGACAATACTGTATGCAAGAAGCAAGTATTGTTTACCAGAGGCGAGAAGCTGTACTGTATGACAGTGACATTACTGCATGCAAGAAGCAAGTATTGTATACCTGACGCAAGCGGCTGCAATGTATGACAGTGACAATATTGTATGCAAGAAGCAAGTATTGTTTACCAGAGGCAAGAGGCTGTACTGTATGACAGTGACAAATACTATATGCTAGAAGCAAGTAATGTATACCAGAGACAAGCGGCTGCACTGTATGACAGTGACAAATACTATATGCTAAACCCCCCCCCCCGCAAGCCGCACTTACGCCGCTCAAGTAATGTATACCAGAGACAAGCGGCTGCACTGTATGACAGTGACAAATACTGTATGCTAGAAGCAAGTAATGTATACCAGAGACAAGCGGCTGCACTGTATGACAGTGACAAATACTGTATGCTAGAAGCAAGTAATGTATACCAGAGAGAGACAAGCGGCTGCACTGTATGACAGTGACAAATACTATATGCTAGAAGCAAGTAATGTATACCAGAGACAAGCGGCTGCACTGTATGACAGTGACAAATACTGTATGCTAGAAGCAAGTAATGTATACCAGAGACAAGCGGCTGCACTGTATGACAGTGACAAATACTGTATGCTAGAAGCAAGTATTGCATACCAGAGACAAGCGGCTGTACTGTATGACAGTGACAAATACTGTATGCTGGAAGCAAGTAATGTATACCAGAGACAAGCAGCTGTACTGTATGACAGTGACAAGTACTGTAACAAGTATGCTAGAGGTAAGTACCGTATGTCATAGATAAGAGGCTAATTGTCATAAAACAACTATATATACCAGAAGTAAGTTCTGTATACCAGAGGTACGGCTTGTTTTGATTAAACAATACTTTTTACAAGAAGCAAGTCTAGTTGTTGTTTAGGATAAAACAGTACCATATGCTAGAAGCGAGTGGCTGTAGCCAAAATGCAAGATGTTGTTTGGATGACGTCTTCTTCTTCCTCAGCCAATCAGAGAACTCATAATCTTTCAATTACAACGTGCTGTTTGTTACATTGGCGCAACACTACAGTATCGTCCTTGAAAGATGTGTTTAGTGCTGTTGCAGTGCAGCCACGACGGTATTGTAGAAACAATAAAAAGCGTGATACGCACTTTGGAATCCCATTTCAAATTGACTTATTTTTTCAGGATCTCATTTAAATAGGGAAATATAGACTTTACTTTTGAACGCAAAGCTCTGATTGACTTGCATGAACGTGACCTTCTATCGGTCGTCCTCAGATCCTTGAAGATATGGTTTTATTCAGACAGAAGCAAATGGCTCTATCCCAAGTTTGGAACTTAAGAATATTGTACGTCAGGCGCAGGCTATCTTTAGCATTTAGCAATATTGTTTGTCAGGGTCAAGTGGCTGTTGCAGGTTTGACAGAGACAAATGGCATTTTAAGTGCTAAATGATACTGAAGAAACAAGTGACAGTTTCGGATTTATGTATGCCGGAAAGATTTACAAATACTGTATGCCAGTATGCTAATAGTAGATGATAATATACTTATTATACCAGAGTCAAGTTGCCAGATGAAAGTTGGTGTTACAATATTGTATGTCAGAAGCCAGTGGTTCTATGCTGGAGGCAAGTGGCCGATTGGGACCCTTTAGATAAAGGGAAATGAATATGTTATATTAAGCAATCAGAGGGACTTGCTGGTGGCTAATTTTGGGAATAATCAATCCTGTATAACCAAGCAAGCACTGTACGCCAAAGGCAAATGGCTGATTTTGTAGTGCCAAAGGAAAGTTGTCTTTTTAAATTAAACAATACTGTATGACACAGGAAGGTACAGAATGCTATAAGCAAGTGTTTGCTCGCCACAGGCGGCAAGTAGCTGTTTGGGACTAACCAAATATGTTTACCAGTGGCAAGCAGTCTTTGAGATTAAAAAATATAATATGCCAGCGGTTAGTTAATTAAACAATCTCGTAAGCCAGCTGCTAGACTTTTGTTTAAAAATGAGAACTTTGTGTAAGTACTGTATACCAGGCGGCTGTGTCGGATTGAACGATGTTGTCTGCTAGATGCAAAGGGCAATGTAGTCTTTGTAAATAAATAATACAGTACGCCAGAACTAGAAGGAAGTGACTTATTGAGATTATTATAAATGTCACAGACAGACAGACAGACAGACAGATACTGTATAGCTGAGGCAAGTGGTTGTTTCGGAATTAAAAATACAGAATGCGAGAGGGAAGTATTAATTGAACTATACTGTACTGTAAGTCTCAGGTAAGTACAGTATGTCAGAGGCAAAATGCTTTTTGATTGAACAATCCCAGAGGCATGTAGGTACTCAGTAAAGGTGATTACTAACTGGGCTACAATATCATATATTGTTATATACATGTATTTATGATGTATGTATTCAATTACCTATGAATCTGTGTGGCCATAGACTTTGGAATCATGTGACGTGATAACAGGCAAAATATATTAAATAATACAAGAAAACAAGGTAGTGTTTCACATTTTATATTTCACTGAATCAATTCGTGGTCAGATGCATAAATAAATAAATAAAATATAATACATTCATCATCATAGGATGTTAATACAGTAAATAACAACATGTTGTCTTCATTGTAAAAAGGGAATACACTTTTTTGTACGCAATATGTTTGCAGTATTGATTTCATTGTATGGGAAGAGTCCTACTTTTGTATTAACTGTATACAAAAAATACAACATTTTGTATTCACTGTACGCAAAGATACAACATTTTGTATTCACTGTACGCAAAGATACAACATTTTGTATTCACTGTATGGAAAGGACACAACATTTTGTTTTCATTGTATACAAAGAATGGAACATTTGGTTATTACTGTATGCAAAAAGAAAACAACATTTTGTTTTCACTGTATGCAAAAGATACAACATTTTGTTTTCACTGTATGTAAAAAATACAACATTTTGTTTTCACTATATGCAAAGAATACAACATTTTGTTTTTACTGTTTGCAATATAAGGTACAGTGTCTTGTATTCATAATGAGCAAGAAAATGTCATGAAACATACTTCAACACTTTTTCATTAAAAACATCTTATTTAATTTACTAATTACTGTAACGGCAAGAACTTTGCAAAAAAACCCGCCACTGTCATATATAGAAAATAAAAAGTTTCATCTTTCTGGTACCAGTGAAATTCATATAATTCGACACACTTTCACATAGTACATGGTAACTGGCAATACATTTTCCTCAGTAACAAGCCTGATCGTTATACCCTGTGTCAAATATAAATATCACTTATTCATTCATTGTTTTAATAGCGTTATTTTAGTAACCTTATATCTGATAATATTTCAAGTACAAAAATCCTTTCAAATTCTTTACAAACTTGAGTATCGTTTTTCATTTTTAATAGTATAACCTTGTAAATTTCTATTTTGTGTTATGACTGCACGTGTCGTATATTTTGTAAACGTTGACCGAGTTTTTCCTATCAGTAATTTTTCTATGACCTTGAATGTATTTACGAATGCGTTATTCCGAAATCGATGAGATAGAAATAAATGTTTAACGTGCTTAAGCATGCACGTCGTTTACATAATACAAACTATGTAGGTCAATTATGTAGATCAAGGTAAATATTCGGACTTCCAATAGTGATGTTGTTTTTAATAAAAACAGCCTACGTTGCTGCTACATCTGCATTTAATGTGTGGATTGTTAATGTTTCAATTGGTAATCAATACCTAAGCTGTACCTCATGAGATTATCGCAGCTGTCTGGAGGTATTTGAAGAGACATTAAAGGAATGTTTCCATATGCACTAATCAGACATCTAATCACAATCACAACTACAAGTTCTGTAACATTTCCTTCAATAAAACTTGCATGTCAGTGTTAATTCTTTTGCAGAAGAGATTTTCAACCATTCGACAGTTAATTCCATACAAAGATGGCAGAAGCATAAGAATTCGTGAATAATGCATGACGTCATCTGGGCGTGTTGAGGTCACGTGTTGTTGCAGTAACTGTTGCACGGCAGAATTGAGTTTCTCAACAAGTTCCGTATCGTCTAAACCAACATTCCCTGAAAACGAGAGTAAAAACTTGTGAATAAAATTGTACAACGTAACTATGGTATTTTACAATAATACAAGTGACGCATTGATTGAACGTTGTACTTTTGTTTTGTTCACAGCTGGTTGCTTGGTAAAAGTTATTATACGGTGTACTTTTGTTGTGAATAAACTCTCGTTTTTCTCGATAAAATACAATAGTGCTCTGCATAACGGTATCAATCCCATTAGAGGAATTCTCAAAGTCTAATTATAACTGTTCTGTTTCTTAAACTCGGAATGGTTACAAAAATAACCTTTTTTTAAATTCAACTTCAATCATCAGATAGAAATTATCGAAGGGTGAGGAAAAGGCCTTTGTCCTTCGCTCAGGACACTTGGTCAGTTTGCGGTCATATACTGACCATTAGAAGTCTTATATGACCTGACCTTGGCCGAAGTTCAGCTAGTGGTCAGTGAAGCAAGCACAAAGAAATTATTACTCGGAATGATTGACCACGCTAATTACTGTAGCATCTGACCACTAGTGACCATATGACCTTGGGTCCAGTGGTCAGTTCCGGACATTGACCAATTTCAACATTCTTTTTCCGGACGGCGCATTTTAGGAATAATATGTGTAGCAATTCATAAAATTCAATAGTTTTTCAAATAATTTAGCTAACAAATACTTCAATAATATCGTGTTAAATTAGCACCTTGCAGGAGTTAAGCAATTACTTATTGCCAGTAGTAGATTTCATATTGTTCAATACCCTGTCAGGCCGAGCGGAGTTTTTCAAAGTGCACTAACTACATGGTTAACGGCATTGCCACCCAGACAAAGGAACGGCTATGTTTTAATTCGTAATACAACCAGGGACACAATTTAATCTTTCGGAGCGCCTCGCAATTGACGTCACTTACTATGAAGTTGGCGGTGAAGTTGTCATAATAATTATGTATTAATTTCATATATTAATATACTGTTTCAACTCTATATTATAAAAGTAATATATGCAAAAACATATCTTTGCAAAAGAAATTCCCTAGTTTAATGAAGACACAAATGATAAACCTTTCTGTTTTTAGATCCCCCCGCCCGAGTCAATGAACTCGCTAAGGTCAGAGTGT
The DNA here is from genome assembly GCA_022818135.1 of Saxidomus purpurata. NCBI lineage: Eukaryota > Metazoa > Mollusca > Bivalvia > Venerida > Veneridae > Saxidomus > Saxidomus purpurata. The sequence continues at coordinate 55,482,894 of JAFMSR010000004.1, forward strand.
TTCACAATTCGCGAGGTTATTGACTCCTGTTTCAACGCTAGTTGAATGACTCGAGATCGACCAAATGTCGCAAATGGTAGACTAGTTACTAGTCTTTTTCTATATACTATATTTCAAGCACTATTTCCAGTCTTTTTATTGTATGATTTGCTTTGTACACTGGGGCAGTTTTAGTAGACTGGCTCTAGAACAAAACAGTGAAATATTAATTAGTAAAAGGGATATTTCAGGGCCTGTTGACCAGACTAGTCGAATGGAAACGGAAACATATCATTTAACAACTGTAACTATCAGTTGGAAAAAAATACAAAAATTGGAACAAAATGCCTTTACTCTATGAAATTTCTCGGTGAGATTTCGTGATGAACATCCGAAAATGCTTTATTATAATATTATAAGATTAAGTAAGAGTTTTGTTCAGTCTACGCCTTAGTTAGGTTTCAAGTTGAATACACCCCCTCCTTTACAAAAAGAAAATAACACAAAAGGACAGGAGCGTGGATACGTGGATATTACCCGGACAGGAATTTGGCTGAATCCTGATTTGACCTTACACCATATGCGACGGATTGTAACGGCTACATGGAATTAAAGCAGCTTTCACGGACAGCAAATGGCTATATTTGATAGAATTTCAAACTAACCTGAATTGAATAGGACAGCCATCCGCATCAGGGCGTACTCTTTCTGGTCCATGTTCATGTTTTTGCATTTCCTGATGAACGTTTGTAGGCCCTCTACTGATTTCATGGTTGGTTCGTCTTGGGACGGCGCTTGGTCGTTCGATACTCTGTAGTCACAATGCAACGGAGTAACTGCAAACTCATAATCGTTTTCCGCCATGAGAAGCAGAAGCATTCGAGTCCAGGAATTTAACAGTAGTGTTATTTTATCATTTTGAGACATGGTCTGAAATTCTGGAATAGATTTTGAGAACTGCACGATTTTAACGAGCCAGTCCGATACCCGAGATGTGATTGGATAAACCATCTTTTTGGCAAGAGTCACTCGCGTAGAGCCAACTACCGGCATATCCGGTTTGTAAACGTCAGATTCGGGAGATTCCCGGCCACTGTCCGAATTGCAGTCCGAGGTCATTTGTTTGCCTGGCCTAAGTAATGTACGTAAAAGAGATCCGCTACCCATGCCATCGTGAATTTCACTTTCATCTACAGATAACATTGTCCCATGCTTCGATTCCGATTTACATGATAAGTCTATAGGTTGATCCCCGTAACTTTCATGAGAACATCCATCAGTATTGTGAACAGGCGAACCCGTGCCGTCTGTTAATTGAGATCCTGAGTAGGGCGAACTGGAATTTTCAAAATATGTATATGGCGAGGTGACTGACCGCATTGAGGAGTACGGACTGTTTGTGTGGACTGAATGATGGTACGGACTTGCTGCGCGTCGTGGAGAGAATGGTGACCCGTCATTCCGATGAAATGAGTGTGGGGATCCTATATTTTGACTGGGTGAGTATGGTCGGCTTGGAGAGATGTAGTGTGGCGATGAGCCGATGAATGGTGACCCTGATTCTTGAAAAGGGGACGACCGTCCTTCATACGCCGGAGAGGCTCTGTCATATATATGTCCATTGTATTGCGACGACTCCTGATAATATGATCCGTTATTATAAATAGAATGTCTTTCCACGAATGGCGAATGAGTGCGTTTAGGTGACTTTGACATCGAATTTGACTGTGGAGAAGAAGCTGGCGCCTGGCGCATTGGGGAGCTACACTGGTATGGTGTGAATGAATGCTCATGTTCTCTATGGACATGGATATGCGGAACACCTGAGTCGGGGTCCGAGGTTCTACTCTCCCGCATCCTATAAGATGGTGATAAATGCATGTATGCAGTTGGAATTTCTCCACGTAAAACACTTTGAAGAGTATTTGAGTTTTTCATGTCTTCCGACGAACTTTGATTCATTTTATAACAGCTGTTTTGTTGCACATGTAAGGGACGATGAATATCACTCACTGCTGAATTTAAATTATGAGTTGGTGCCATTATATACACCTTTCACTTAGTCACTAAAATCGTCCTTCCTTTCTCCTGTCCTAAATGACAGTACGGCAAATATCTGAAAAGATAATAAAACAGTTAAATTTAGAATAGGACTGAATACTGAGCGGATATAAAACTAATTTGTTTCTCTCCCTCAAGTTCAGTTCATGTATCGATTTGACGCAAAATAACCGTAGCTTTAAAGCACTTATTATATATTTAATATATATACTTGCGCAACGAACGCTGGTCTAACCAGAGCGCACTTTGGCCAACCGAACTTCGATGTAACCAGAGTGCAGTTTGGTCACACGAACTGTGCGCACTTGCGTCAGAACGTGGCACAGGAATCAATATCTGTTAAAGCGCATTACTGGCCAGAAAAAAAAAGAATATAACATTCAATGAAAACAACAATGAAGCGTTTGCCTCTCGTCAGTAGTTAAAAATCATCGATAAAATCAGCCGACACTTGCGGCAGACGATACATGGCAGGAATTTAGGTTAGTAGTGTGATTCGGTGACCTTCAAATACGCAACGATCTATTTTAAGACGCACGCATACAAGTGGGTGACCTAGTGATCACTGATTTTTCTTTCATTCAGACACGCATCGGTTTCTCGTCTGCGTTACGTTATCTATAACTTATCCCGCTCGTGGTGGTTTTAACTTTTATTCTGATATTTTTTACTAACTTTAGACAAACTTTCAATATTTAAAAAACGGATAAATGTTTTCTTTCAAAGACACAATTCATTACAAAATTATCACAATAAAACTACTTCTATGTTTTACATAGCTAAACTTTCCGACTGTCGTTAGTGTATTAAATTTTCTCAACTAAAGGTAATGTTACATGAAAAGTTCTTCTTACACTAATGTTTGACTCCTTTTCAACGATTTTTCGATTAAAACGTCGTTATTTAGCCAGTAGACATAAGGCCACATAACGTATTTTTATATAATTGTATGTAATTACCACTTACACCAGACATCTTGTACACAAGCTTCGATTAAACATTTAAAAAGATATTACAAAATTAATAGGCACAAAGTGTATACAGTTTTAACTTAAAACATACATAGTTTCAAACGGTAGTTTACGTTTATATTATTATTATAATAATTCCTCCTATTAACATTTTCATGTCATTCACCACTAATTAAATTAATAGTAATCCTAAATAAAGTATGTAAATAACCAAAAAACTATATAAAAATCCATCTCTGTTATGAATTAAGATATCAATTACTTTCTAAACTGCCGAATCAGTTAAGTTATAAATTTTACGGAATTCACAAAATCAGTTAAATAACCCCCTAGCATTTTTATTAATTGAAAAATCAAAAATTTTAGGAAAAAAATATGAATCGCGAATCATTTGTCTAGATTAGAGTAAGGTAGTTCTACTAAATGGCAATTTTGTTAATTCATATTTCCAACTTTATAACATTCATGTATCTTCAATCGCCTGTCTCGACTTTTTTCCCTACCAAAACACGATTAATTGCTTACAATTAATTTGCTTACAATTAATTAATAAAAAATATTGGAAATAACTAAACATCACTTAGATCTAATCCATTATAACTTACTTTCAATATAATAAAATCCTGATAGTGATTTATCCTTGTATCAAACACATGTAATATTTTAGTACAATGTACTTAGTCTCCTGCGAACATTCTCTAGTCAATACTTTCTGTATAATGATCAGTTACGAAACGTACAAAATATGTGACCTTAAGTCGGATTTTTTTAGCCAATCAGATGATGCGTTGCAAATCGGTGAAGAAGAATGTAAACTAGTACACTTGACCTGGAGTGGCAGTAACGTGCAGTTTTCAGCCTTGTAGTCTCTAAACAAAGTAAATGCGTTTCTTTAATGATGTTTTATGGAAAAGGACATCTGTCTTTTAAAAAGTCATGAATGGAAAAAGTTTACGACTAGTAACTTAAACAAAATAATGGTATTAATGGAAAACCTTTTACTATAGTTTGTGTATAACTTACGCAAAATTGTCTATTCAATTTGTTTACGTTTAGAGATTATTCGTGACCTGCGATCTAAATTTAACCCATAAGTTAATGACGTCAGACGAAAGCGTTTAACCTTGAGCGAAAATAACACAAAAGAAATATATACGCAGTTAGCTTACAGAATTCGACAGGTCCCGCCCGGATTATTTCGGAATGATAATTCACATGTTTATCTTTGAAGGTCATGGAGAAGAGAGTGAAAAACTAGAAGATTTGTAGGCCTACAGGTTAAATACACTCAATTATGGGAAGGTTAAAAGATTTGTACACTAAAATAAAGGTAGAACGTAGGTTCTAATCTAAAAGCGATTTAAGTCGTGACTTGAGTCATGTATTAAAGTGCAGTAAGTGTAAAGAAAATTAAATGGAATAACGGCAAGTTATTCTCCAAGAGTGAATAGTAACATCTAACATATTTGAATAATCAGAACAGTTCTATTTTCATACAGTACTTTGCTTGATTATGTTTATGATTAGTTTTTTTCTGACATGTTGTGAAAGATAAGCAAATGCAGTGAGCTCAAACAAATGAGTCTATATATATATTAGTATAGTATATGTAGGTGATGGGTAAGTTTTTAATGTAACCCAAGAACAAACAGATAGAGTTCGGTAATACCTTTCGTTGAAATCCAATTCAAACTGCAACTTCTATTTCCTAGAGGAGACAATTCAGTTTCCTTCCGTCAAGAACGGTTAGTGGCACAGATACCTCTTCCAAGTTTTCGCTTGACTTTCTTATACACTCACAGACCTGAAAAATACAAATTAGTGAACATGCCTAATATGAAGGACTACCTAGCAGTTTTTCTTCTAAATATCCACATATCAGATATAGACCAAGCAACTATTTGTGTCTTCAAATATGTCAGCAGATTTCATACCTGCTTCTGATTCTATAATTTGACAGGGGCCACTTCAAAACTAGTGACAGGGAACTGTTCTGTGCCTTCAAAGATCATAACCACGTTTTTTCGCCCACTTTCAACTTTAGGCAAGTGTAAACAAACACTGCCGACGTTGAATGGTGAAAGATATGGTCAGGCTTTAAGTATGTACGTAAAACCAAAACAAAAAAATTGTACAATTGTGTTAAAATCGTAATGGTCAGGAAGATCGTACGCACGATGTCCATATCTGCTGCATATTGCAGAACTTTTAGAGGACAGAAAACAAATGCCCCAGTAAGAAAGTTAGCCGTTGCTCACGCTTTTAGCGGTTCTTTCCATGAATGATCGTTCAGTAAACTGTTTGAACGAGGTAACAAACAACAACAGCAGAAAATATGCGTCATGTTTGCGTCGCCAGAAAAAAATTGAACTCAGGGTTATAATACTATTATTTTGAAAACGTATAGCTTGCGACGATTTTTTTTAACAACTGTTCAAGGACGATCCCTCTGCGTAAACATCACATTAATTTGAGTGGATTACACTGACTCACATCGACTTGTTTACACGCCGATATGTGAATGACCGAGTTTTACTGAATAGAAACTGACCGCTGTTTTGTTTACTTCTATCATATACTTCGTTATAAGAAAAATAATTGACGCATGAGCGAAAATATTTTCTGTGATACGTGCGTTGTGTCTTGAATTTTAGAGAAAGATGATTTTCAAATAGATCTAGAAATAATTCGGAAATTTATTTTTCAAAGAAAAAAGTAGATATTTTACAGTAGTTCAAATGAATAATGTTGGCCTCTATTTGAAGTTTTAGTACCCATGGTATAGTACTCTTCAGTCGTGACACGCCGTGGGCAACCGAAATATTCCGAAGCTACACGAAACTGAAATCCGGAAACGAGGCATGATGATCCAAGGTATGACGTATGGAGAAAAATAATATGGACTTAATTTAAGTTGCTCCCAGTAATATTTTGATTTGGTCAGCATACACGTAAATGTGACGTCATACATTCAGTCAAAAATGGTATATAGAAAGTGATAATATTGTAATCCCTATAACCGCCCACGACAATTTGCATGCATATCGATCTACCAAGCTATTTCAAGATGTATTTAATCGACAAAACAGCACAAAAAAATATAACTAAGTTCAAAACACCCCTACACCAGTATTGTGTGTACCACATGTTCCTACAAATTGTTATTTGTACTGAACGCCATTGACTGAAAGATTAATCAAATTAAGATTTTATCACATAAATGTTAATGTTATTAGGGAATCAATGCAAAATGCTCACTTTAATATTTTTCTAAAGTTGGATTCTATAAACAGTTGAATGGTAGCGTACATACATGAACCAAATAAATCGAGGACGGACATGTACTAATCGTGATAAAGTACATTCGTCATGCGTAGTCATTTAAGCATGTAATATTCCTCATGTGACATTGCTGGGTGCAGGTGAACTCGTTACCCATATTCCAAATTTAGGTAATGCTTTATAATTATAATAGAAACAAATTATTTTGATTTTCTTTTTTTTATTAAAGTGTGTATAAATTTAACATGTATTACAAAGTTCACTTGATCGGTAATGTAAACAAATTACACATTTTATATGCGATCTTATGATAAATTGTAATCCCGATTGAGGGGAGGTAAATGCTACTTATGAAATATTTTTTGCTACAGAGTTGTTACTCTTTATGATAGTCAAGCACATTAGTGTTTTAAAGTATCGTATGTTTCTCACGGCTAAGCGAGACAGAAAGCGCTGGAACATTACGGATTCGTCGAGAAAAATGTAGAACAATTGTAAAATAGGGGTAAAAAGTACAGAAACTACAAAATTGAACTTCACGATAACGTTAAAGGTCCCCTACTAAGCAAAAATTAAGCGACAGTTATTTGAATGGCAAGTACATTACCTTATGCAAGACACTAAATAATGAAGATAGGCAGGTAGAAATTTACAGAAAGTGTTTGGAACACAAAGAAAAGTATGTGTACTGTATTGAAATCTCAATGAATGGACAAAATGACTACCCAGGTCTTTTTAACTTTCTTCTTAATGCATAGAAAAATAATTGTACATGTACTGTGATTTATTTAGAATTTCTACATACCAACTTTCTGTTTTTATTAAAAATAATTTATTTCTGTGCCTTTTAAGGTATATTTGAATTTTCGCTTTCCTTAGTATTGGACCTTTATATAAAGCGGCCATAAAGCGCTTAACTTTGGAAACGAGCTGTGTACTGTTTGTTTAGTACGTACACCTATGTGGGAAAACCCGAAACTTGGATGCGCTTGTATTTGCAAATGCTATTTCGATACAACAGTTGACTCAAACGAGCAAAATACAAATATTATCTATGAAGTTGTTTGTACAAATGGAAAGGGGGCATTGGAATGCATATTCAGACACACAATTTGAACTGCTTAGCAAAATGTATAACACAGCTTTTTGCATCTTTAATAGTGGCTTTTGAATTATTTATACCTAATAATTTCGAAGTCTGATCGATGGTTTCTAAGAGTGAAGGCTTTTGAATATGGTATAGACACACGGAGTCAGCAATAATTTTGTAAGTCAAAATCCTCCTAAACAATCAAGATATCGCGAGTGACCCGAAGCGGGGTCCATTTTGTAACCTAGTAGCCTTTTCACAAGACCATTTTGCAAATGCTAAAGACACAGAATAAGAAAAATTATCGGCATTGTGGTTAAAAAAAACATTGGTTTGGCTTGTATTAACTACAAGACACATTATTTGGATTAACAGGATGGACACCAAATATCTAATCCCTGGGTCTTGCAGTTTTGGCGAGAAAACGTTCAATGTTGTACCTTATTAAGTTCTTGGATTATATTATATTAATACATTTTAGTCAACAAATGGAGCATACTTCATCGAGGTAAACGTATCTAAGGAGCGGGTATGTGTGTACTTTCCCGGTAATGAAACCGATTGCCTTCTGGATGGTGTCTCTGGACCTCGAGTATTTTTGTATCCTGTAGACCATAAAAACACCAGCTAATCAACCTGCTTTGTCAGCATTAGCCACACGAGATGATGTCAACATTGGCCACACGAGATGATGTCAGCATTGGCCACACGAGATGATGTCAACATTGGCCACACGAGATGATGTCAGCATTGGCCACACGAGATGATGTCAACATTGGCCACACGCGATGATGTCAGCATTGGACACACGAGATGATGTCAACATTGGCCACACGCGATGATGTCAGCATTGGCCACACGAGATGATGTCAACATTGGCCACACGCGATGATGTCAGCATTGGACACACGAGATGATGTCAATATTGACCACACGCGATGATGTCAGCATTGGCCACACGAGATGATGTCAACATTTTTTAAAATACGATACGAAATAACAGGATGATTTTCACCAAGTTTGGCGAAATTCCACCAAAAGAAAATGTAATTTGAAGCAAATTCTAGAATACTGACATCTTGCAATTTAAAGAACTGGAAACATGGCAAATAAATCGCCACTTTCACTTTCTGCGTGCACGCACTGCCGTGGACGAACAGGTATGTGTATGCACGAGCATGAACTACCAGACTGATTCCAATACTAGTTCTTGAAACTCACAGTATCATCTCAATACATTATAGTCACTCAAGTCCAATTGAATTGATAATACGACTGAATAGCAGTTTACAGCCAGTGCATTCTAATATCCAAACTTATAGTTGGCATTTTTTTACATTTATTTGGCATTAAAATGTCCTTTCAAAGGAATGCGGTGAGATTAACCAGCTTCCGTATTAACCCAAGAACGATACACGTAGGTCTATCTTGTCCTTGACTGTCTAGAACACTGGAAGACACACAGGCAACACCGTGACCACATTGGATATATGCATGGCTTAATAACTCCCACACCGTTAGCAAGAGGCAGATACTTTACAAAGTCTCTGTGGTTCTATAGAATTAGTTTCAGTTAAATGATCAATTGTAAAAATCAAATGAGGAAAAAAAAAGTAATATTTTAATTACATGCATTAGTGATGTCCATGTGTGGGCCTCAAATCAAACTGAAAATAGGCAGTGGTGTGCCACAGAACGTAAAGTTACACAAAAACAATTTGATGAACTTTGCTGTTCTGGTCACTACACTATGCCATCTGTATTTAGCTTTTTTCAAGGCTTGCATTATGCATTAAATATATTTACAAAATACAATGTATACTTTTTATTGACGGAATATTCTTTTATTTTTTCTAGTTGGTATGTTGCTTCAGAAGGTTGTACACAGTTTTAACTAAGTTTGTACGTTACTTTAAAACTATTCAAGATTTCTGGGGGTTTACAAGAACATAAACTGCCTATAAGTGTAATGAAAACTTTCTGTCGTAATGGTGCCCATTTATAAACTGAAAATGCAACAATGGTTTCTGATTGTTTAAACATCTATATAGGCAATCTCCTTTGCAGAGTTACCGTTCCGTACACTCACTGATAGCCGATAGTGTAAGAGAGTGTTATATAGGATCTAAATGGCAAATGCAAAGGAAGCATACAATTAGAAATGACAAAGTCCTATTGATCAAACGGATGAAGCTGCAATTTTCTTAAATCATAAGACAAAGTCGAAATGTAATATTCAAATTTTAAGTGTATAGTTTTATGCTCAGTTGCATCAGAGCTTTTACAGGATAAAAAAAAATACTGAAGCTACAACCTAAATAGTAGTCAGCTATCTACGAAGCTGATACCCTCTGTAAATTGCGTTACTAATTGTGGCTATTCAGTACAATTCCTTTTTTTATTCCTACAACAAAATAAGATATTTGATGCTACAAATGTTCGTACATTTTGTATATCTTACCTCAGTCAAGGCAGCCTTTCTGTCTTTGACTTTTATCTGCTTTATAACATTTCATTGAATATAATCTGATCGTGGGCTTGGTCGGGCTTGGTCTTGTTAGCGCATGCAATTATTTCTGGGATGTTTGTTCCCAACACCACCTTCCTCCTTTCTATAAAAGGTATTTCATTTGATAAAATGTTACATTATCAGGGTTTGCAACGCCGCACCCACGCAAATTAAAAAGTACGTAAAGGGAAGTTTTCAGACTCAGAAAAGTTATTTGAGATCAATCGTACTGAGTAACTCTCACGTCCAAAAAGAAACATTACCAACGTCTGGTTTATAGTTTAGAGCTTGAACCAAAAAGCGTTGGATTATTTGCAAAAAAAAGAATTATCAACATCGTGCCACCTGCCTTTTTCATTCTTTATTTAATAATCGACCCTTCAAATATGTGCCAGCATATTTTATGCTATCCTGGCATGAAAACTATGTCTTGGGTTTATGAAGATATTGGGTTGATACTTAATTGACATGAATTTTCAAAATGACAGAGTGGTACAAATTTCATATGAAAGAGACGTTTAAGAACGGATTTCCCAAGGTAGAGCATCAAGGCAATAACCCATGCTAAGTGGAAGGAGGTTCAAGATTCCGCGGTCATTGACTTGGAGTATAAGTAAACCGGTGTGAAGCTACTCGAGAATATTTGTGTGAACAAAAGTACATTATACTATTAGTTCGTGTAATAAACAACTTTCTGTCGTTATGGTGACCAGTTATAAACTGAAAGTGCATCTCTACTGAATGATCTCTGATTGTTCAAACACCTACATGTATATAAGATCTATATGGCAGTTGGAAGGGTGCATACATGGTGGGCAAGGCCATTTGAAATGACACATTCCTAATGCTAACATGAATGAAGCAGAAATCCTGAAAACGAAAGATAATTTCTTATGGTGAAGGACAAATTTGAATTATTCAAAGTCTAAGTGTAATATCTCAGCAAGAAGACAATAGTGTTACATACTTATTTCTGATTAAGTTGCATCAGAGCTTTTACAAATTAAAAAAATTCTGAAGATCTAAAACTCTAAGTATACCGTAATGTTATTTAGCTAGCGACGAAGCAGATACACTGCAATTTCGTTATTTATTGTAACAGTTGTTATTTAGAATCATTCCTATTTAGAATCATTCCTGTTTCTATATTCCTACAACAAAATAAGATATTTGATGCTAGAAATAATCAAACTTTCTATATAACTTACCTCATTCAGGGATGCCTTTCTGTCTTTGAATGCTTCTTCTGAACTCCTATCTGCTCTAAATAACATCTCTTTGATTATACCATCCAATCACACGCTAGGATTTGTTAGCGCATGTATTTATTTCTGGGATAATTAACACCACCTTCCTTGTTTCTATAAAATGTCTTTCAGAATCTATTTCGTTGAAGTTACTCACTGTACACCTGCCCAAATTAGTACATACGTTCCCAAATTCTTGAAAAGGAAGTTTTCAGAATCCAAACGGTTATCTGAGATCCATTGTACTTAATAACTCTCGTCGAAAAAGAAAAAGTACTAAAATCTTGTTTATCCTCTAGAAACAAAGCGCGTTGGATAACAATTTTAAAAAAGAAAATTATACCAGCTCCTCCCGATCAATTTTTACTGTCGTTTTTTCTTTGCCGTTATTTTGATTTATCCAGAAAGGAAAATGGAAAATTTGCTTCATCTAGAACCTAAATTTAACTAACATTCTTTTGGGTGAAAAGGGGCTAGATTGTTCAGTTCTGTAGTAATCTAGGACAGAAATTCGAGCGAAACTCTTTTGTTACCCTGAAGTTCTGCTTTTTAAAAATGAAGACAGCCCTCTTCAAAGTTCAAAACTTACTGAACATAGACCTGGATTATATTTTATGGATCAGTTAACCGAAACAGAATTTGACTTGCTATGCCAAGGTACTTTGTTTCGTGTCCATCTGATATTACGTCTTGTGTTAAGGTTATATAAATACCAATTTTATATTGTATGTATTTGTTGTTTTACGCATTTTGTTGATACATTTAAAATGGCGGTTTGAGAATTTTTTAAACTGGCTTTTCTTTTGTGATGTTGCAATGTTAAAATGTGGTGATATGCTTGCATTTTAAATGTGGCCCATTTGTGTATGATATTTTTGTACGGTTCGCGTATTGACGACGGTAATTCTTAAAAGTCCATTACTGAGACCAAATCGAATTTTCAGGAAAGTACAGTTTGAATCTGGCTTCAAAAACTTTACAATAGCCGTGGAGTATTTCCCTGTTTGTAATACTGCTGCAGAAAAACGAGTGCCGAAGGTTTTTGTATTTCCTTAGATTGACCTGGATGGTCTTTTTGTCCTACGTTCGCTTTGTTGTATGTTGTAAACAGTCAGAGATATACGTTGCACATCATTGGCAGTAAAGCATTTTCAACTAAAATTCAAAATAGGCATGCTTATTCATGTCAAATCTATTTATAGCCTCTTTCTAGGAGACTTCTGAAAAATTACAAAGATATTTGAAAATTGGAAACCTACTTTCGTTTTTGAAAAGGCAAAATATAATTTATCAATTCTTTTGTTAAATACAAAATTCGATGCAGTATGTCATATTTTCCCTCTGAGAAGATACTTCTTACAATTCCAAAAAGAAAATTCGATTTAGTCTTAGTAATGGACCTTTAAATATTAGTTTTCGCAACTTACATGTAGTTTTACGATGATGAAATACTCTATACCTGTATATGTATATGAACACATTATTAGCAAACGTGTCTCATCGCTTTGTGAATGTGTCTTAGTATTTTGAATGAGTTAACACACCAGACGCAACGACCATTGGAATACTTTCTCCGACCTTAACTTATCTATTTCAATTATTTGTAAACTAAATTCGTTTACCTGATATTTCACTCAAATTTTAGCCTCATCTGGCCTGTTGTTACAAATTTTTTCTGTTACTTCATGTGAGCGATATAGAACCAGCATCAACAACTGTTGACAGTATAGAATTATCCAATGCGGAACTAATCAACGTCTTCAGCTTTGAACCACCGCAAAAAAAATTGTATAGGTATTTGATGAATCATGTATTTTATTCATATTCAAATAAAGCAAGGATAGACGTTTTCCTCTAAAAACCTTTAAGATTATTCAAATAATGTAGAGGCCGGTATTTGTAATTAACACGTAGATTTAATACAAATATATCTATTTTTAAAAATACACTTTTGAATAATATATGGTTCAATTCATAATTAAAGCCTAAGGTATACAGGTATTGCAAGTTAAAAACAGCACACACCTTCTGAATAAAACTGTATTAATCATCGAAATGTAAAATGGTCAAATATATTAATTTACTCGTATTTTTTTCGGTAGTTTGCACCATAGCATATGTCATATTTCAGAATCCATTTTATTACCCAATGCAAATATAATTTCAGGCTATATTTTACATAGTGCCTCCTGATATATATTTATGTTATTTAAATCATTATATTTAATAAACTATGTTGTATATTTAAATCGCAAAATACTGAACGAAAGAAAAAAAACGTAAAAAGAAAATGAACATTGGTTCAATCGTTCCAGTTAACATGATAAGTCAATCCAAACGTCATCTTCTTAAGCATTGAATTACGTTCTATCTCTACATTTGATTGTCAAGTTAGACATTCTCAATGTGAAGCTGTAATATTTATCCGAACATTCGCTTTATCTCGACTTTGGTTAATAAGTAAGACATTTTCAATCTCGACATTGTTCACCATTGTTATACAATCTCAATTTCAGGTTGCAATGTTCAACTTAAATCTCAGTGTAGTTCGACATTCGATTATCAAGTTTAATATTCTCGGTGCCGAGCTACAATGTTCCTCGGACTATTCGCCCTAGCTCGCTTTTCAGTCAATAAGTTTGACAAAAGTCGAGTTTCAGCTGAATATTGTAGTTAAGCATTAAAAAAAATCCAACGAAAATGTTAACGTTCAGCTGCGTTTCTGTGACCGAACCGTATTTCGGACGGATTTTAGCCTGACCTTTACGTATCTCGGACCGGAAATATTATTTGGATTTCTTCTGTTTGGTTCGTTATGCAGGTTTATTGTATTGGACATCTCTGATTGGTTAATCAGAGTGAGTTGTTATTTTCGCGGGCTTTGATTGGTGAGCAGGAATTCTCCTCACAACTCGAGGGAAATCTGAGTTTGTCAGATGGGTTTGACGAGAGAAGTCGTCTTGTATTTTATGTCTCTGGACAGGTTCTTCACTTTTATGGTATGTACAGTTGTGGGTTTCGTTGTTACTCTTCGTCAGCTTCTTTAGAATTGTGTATAATTATCTTTCGGCATTCTGCTTAAATTGTATTTACGGGTACTTGTAAAGTTCTCGTGTTTTTGTACATGTAAATGTGCAATGTTGAAATGGCGACATCATTCTTTTAACTGGTTTGTGGAAATACTTAAATAATCACATTTCTATCTTTGCACATTATCCACTTTAATTTACAGTTGCACTGACAGTTACTTCACGTGTGAATGGAGAGTGGGCGGAGGAAATACAGTCAGTACCATATATTGGTGAGTTACATATATAACTTGGATTGGATTATTGTATTTTTGTACATTTGCCCTTTTTGCAAGTGTAAGTGTTAAATCCAAGTCTTATGATTAAATATGTTGTTAAAGTGTACAAGAGCCATTAGTCACTTTGAGTTAAAGCTCAGTTGGTAATTACGAAGTAAAGTATTGTAACTTTGGTAACTGTTCTGGATAGTTTGGATCTCATATTTATGATTGTTAACATTTGTTAATTTCAGATTGTGTAGTTATTTCCTACCGTTTGTACAGATACTGAAGAAGTAATACTTGGAGTATAATAGATTATCGAAACCTGTGACCCATCTTGGTTTTACTTTATAATACCTTCTACCGTTTATAAAAGGGCCAAGTGTAACATTTCTGTTCAGCTATACATTGCAGCCGACCTTTAATCTTTTGCTATGTCGATCTGAAGTTACTGTCGAGCTAGACATTCCAGATAAAATATTAAGTTTTTCACTATATAAGTCGACTGTATAGCTAAGCAAAAGGTCGAGTTGAACGTAATACATGTACATGTATCCATACATTCGTGATACATTGGATAAATCTGAATGTCGATTGCCGATGGCCGTTATGTCGATTGCCGATGGCCGTTCACACATATTATAAAGTAATGTTGTACCGTTGCTTCGGTCATAAAAAAAGTTATCACTGCATTTACTTAAGGGTAACTATCGAAATGTGATGGCATAATCAAAATTCAACATAGAAATGTAAATTAAAACAATTACCCGTATATCTATCTTGTCTTATATAATCATTTAATTAATGTATCATATTTGATAAATGTATTGATCAGTTATAAAGTCTACGAGCGAGTCATATAAACGCTACACATGTTTCAAAATACATGTCATAGTCTGTAGATGTGGGTAATTCAATGCAAATACCCGGATATTTGTTACTGTTGGATGACCACGGAGGTATAGATTTGTCGAAATCAGTCGAGTGAAGACGATACAATGAATTTATAAATACGCGGGTTAAAACTGGTTTGTTTATTTGTAAATTTGATAATCGGTTAATCAAATATTGTAATAAAACCGTGTTATGTTTTGTACTAAAATTATTGGTGGAACATCATGCTTCTGTGGAAAATTTTACGAATAATTGTTTACAGTGGTGTTGTATCATATGGAAATTATGCACAGGCTGGTAAGCTTTACTGTTTACGATAATTGTGAGATTGAACATATGATAAAGAAATATTAGGAGAAAAACCAACCAAACAAACAGTCAACGTTACTAACTAAACATTAAATGTCTGCGTACCATCAAAAGAGTTATACTAAAACAGAGTCCGTATACTACATACTGACCCTGACTAAAACAAGCTCGAATATCATTTAAAATCGTCATCATTCTCAACTTATTATATTAATTATATGAATAGAGTATAGTAGGATTTTGACACGTGAGCTATAACTTGTTATATTATATATACACATAAAGGTGCAGTCGGGGCTCAATGCATAAAATCTTAACTATACTTCTTTTAATTCAGCTGTAACAGAACTGACCGACAGACAACATTTTGGTCATAATTCATAGAATGAACAGACGGATGAAATTGGTCACAATTTCCTGTTTTATATTAACCCAGGTTCATTGACAATTATTTTATACTGTCTATAACACAAAGAAATTCAGAGTATAGATGAGTTTTATTTGATATCACTAATCTAGTCATTATTCTATATATTTGACTAAAATTTACAAACACTACTAGACAAGAAAAATATAGTAGGTGAGAGAATGGGTAAAGGACCAGCCATTGACAGAAGGTAAACGTTACCTTAGACGTCTGCAGACTGGCCCCCCTTTGTACAAGGAGTGCTCAGCTTTTATAGCCAAAACTTCCCGCTCAAAATATGTGTTGTAGAAGGGTTGTTCACAAAAAACACGCATAATACAATTTATTGTATTAGATTTACCTTGTAATGACACAGGGATAAAACAGTATGAAACCATTGAACAACCCTGTTTCAATATAACTGTCACTAAAATTCAAAAAGGCATGAAAAGCAAGAAAAGAGAAAAGTACTTTACGTCTGCTAAATTAAAGGCCTATGTATACTAGTTTTTACCATCCGATATGAAACAAATTCTACAGAGTTATATCTATCACCTAAAACGCAGAATATGATAAATACTGTGAACAATGCATTATACTGTAAAACAAGATGAACAACATTCTTAATTCCAAAATTATAGTTGAAAAAGTAAGTCTAGGGTTCCAGTTATACACCGCAAAAAGAACCAAAATAGGGACAAGAGGCCTTTAATAGAAAAAAGATATACATGAGTGACTGTGCATGAAAATTTACTGTGTAAATGGGGAAAGCAAAAACTGGTTATACTGTGTTATAAAGCAAGAGATCACCATGTTCCAGAGTAACTGGACTAGTTGTGTAAAGTAATGAAAAAGGCATCCCTGCTACATTCCCCCAACCTTAAGACCTTAATTGATAAATTTAGTCATAAAATAGAGCTGACCCTTTGATATCAATCCAAGATTGAAGAAGCACGAAACATTTGATACAAGAAGTGAAAACCGATATTTTCTACAATGTAAATGTGTCAAAGTCAACTTATGATATTCATAAATTTGTTTCCATTATAAAAGTCAAATTCGTGTAAACCACAGAAGAAAATTTCTAAGAAACAAAACTGAATGTATTTCCACTACATATAACTTTATAAGTACAGTCATTTCCACAAAACTGATATAACAATCCGTATTCTAAACTTTTAATAGTGTTCATATCACTGTTTCTCTTGAATGTTACAGTTATTTTTCCATCCTGAAGATTAGCCTCCTGGTCCCTACACTCTTGGCCTCCACGGACGAGAATATTCCCCACACACTCCTCTGATGCTGTCCTTCGCTTCCGGGTCATCCTTTCTTTATGATTTAAGATATAGGGCAAAACATTGCCTGGATCCATAAATTTTGTGTTAGCCTCCATTCTGCATGTTATGTTACTAGTCATTTTATGTTGCTTCTTCTGATGAGACACAATGTGGTCTCTTCTTGCTGAGACTATCCTGCAATTTGGACAGTCATACACAGGTATGCTCTGTACATGTTTATTATCCCAGTGCCGTACGAATGACGTAAAAGAGTTGTACACTTGGTTGTTGCAGCCTTGGACCGGACATGCAGTGGGACAATTAGGCCAGTTTGGCCTTTCTGACACTGCCGGCTTCTCAAATAATTGCAGTTCTTCCTCGTATCCTTCGAGAATATCCAGCTAATTCATGCTGAAGAGGAAATTAATATAAACTTTGTTTAGTTATTCTGTAAGGAAAAGGAATAATTTCTTCGTGACTTCTTCCAGGAAATCAACCTGTACTTCAAGAAACAGTTTTCAAAATATTGAAAGAAAAATGTCTAAAACTGTGATTCGAGTAAAATCTCTCAGTCTGGATAAATAAGGTTCTCTGAGATAAACCCCATCGAAGGAATAATTTCCTAGGCTCTTGATATGAAGAGTCAACTGACTACAGATAGAGTTTGGCTACCTCTAAATGAGTATAACAGGTGATCTTCTCCATATGAGTTATTATCCGCATTTCATCATCGAAAGTACAGAATCATTCAAATATCTTACTACAATTTGTCTACTGTTCTTAAAGTACAGTCAGTTACTTATGAATACAATTACTTATAAAAAACTATAAAAAAAACAAGGAGAAAACAGGACCGAAACCCTTTCTCTCTCTCCTTTATTTTGGTCAGGCTCCTAAAACCTTTACATAGAATAGACAAAATGCACATTATATCATTTTAATGTAGATCTATTTACTCTGTTATTAAAAGTGCGAAACAAACAAAATATAGTAAGTAAAGTCATAATGTTTACTGTATTATAAAATCAAGGTCGGTCTTAATCAAGGCAAATTTGCCTTTAAAAATCTTTTCAAAACATTTTTTTTTTAATCATATACTACATAATCACTGTGGTGTAACCGAGACGGTTAACATTTTTTCGGAATTTCCAAGATGGCGGACGAGAGTGGATGTGAAAAGTAGGTGTCTTACTTTTTTCCTCGTAACTAGTTAAAAACGAATTTCAGAAATGAAATTCTTACACAGACCGATAGAAAAATGATTTTGCCATTCTTGGCTTTATCCGTTTCATTAAACAGTGTCTACTTTTCTAAATATCGTTGATAAAAGTGAACCAAATGCCGGTGCTCCGAAATGAAGCGAGAGGTCATGTGTGTTTTTACTCGGCAAAAGTTCATTCTTTGATGGATAAGTCCACCAAAACCACTCCTCAGTAGATTCTGTTGTTATCTTAAAGAACAAAATACTTTATGTTGATATATGTACAGGAAATGGACAAAAAAGCCACTTACACGAAATATGCTCTGTACGGTCCATATACATATGTTGAATCACACGTTTCTTTCCCTGTACGGTTCGTATGTGCATAAAAACTGTACGGTGCGTAGCAAAATTTGAACAAAATTGTAGATGAAACCGTACTGATGGGTTCTTGTAATATATAGTTTGAAGCTTACATGAACAAAAAGTGCTTACATGAGCGTATTGCGTAAGTTAATTCCGGAAATAACATCGGTAATGAAAATGATCATAATAATTAATATTTTTCAGGGATCACTCTTTCGATACAGAGGAGCGAAGGCGTGGTAAACGGATAAGGAAGTCTGGAAAGGTATCTTAGAACTTTAAACCAGCCAGGAATCCATTTTCAGTGCGAGAAAACCACAAAGCATGTGAAACAAAAATATTGCCGCATGTCCGTCATGGACTTAAACTTGACAATGTAGAAAGTTGAATACACACATGCAGAATAATCATTGAACGAAAACAATTTACGTATGATACGTCGACTCTTCTACTTGTTTGAACAGACTTTTCACTGAGTAGTTTATATACTAACAGCATTGTCAGTGTGGTGTATTGTCAGTGTGGTGTAAGAATATGAAGTTATCATCGACTGCAAAAAAAACCACCTGAAAATATGTGATTGTGGGTACTATGCCATGAGACAAACACAATAATATAATACGTATTATTTTATTCAACTAGAATGCTTTTTGCATGCATAATTTAAATGTATTTTTCCCCATTTCATATCCCGACTGGTTATTTTTAACTCAGAAATATGTCAGTAAGAAATTGGTACATGTTATGAAACTATATGATAATTATATGTTGCTGCTTATGTACACATTGTAGAAAAATCCTTTTTATATGTTTGAACCTTTTCATCATTTTCTTTTATATATGAATAAAAAATCAAGCCCGTCTAGGTACATAAAATTAGAAAATAAAACAAAAAAGAAGGCATAAATATTATAAAAAGATAAAAATATGCCAATCTTTGGTTATTAATTACAACGTAAAATATTCAATCATTGAATAATACATCTCCAATTCTGTAAATACCTTCATGTATAAAATAAACAAATCTAGAAAAGCAAACAGTATGTATAAAAGTGAACAATAATCACAAGGAAAGAGAAATATGGCTATATGTATTAGTACATATTCATATTAGAATAGAATATTATAATATTCACAACATAACAATAAGCAAATGAAAATAAATAATTTTAGAATAGAACGATATTGTTTATTTATGAAATAACGTCCGTTCCTCCAGTGTTCATTGTTTAAAATTCCGGCATTCGTGGCTAATAACTGCGTATCAGTACTCCAAATCATAGTTTATTAGACGATAACAACGCTGAAAGGGATGTTATTTCGGTTTTAACATGACCAGATATTACAAACGGTGAATAAATGCAAAGGGTTATTTTCTATGCGAACGCTGTTATCGACGTTTCTAACGCAGTACCGATGTAAGGTGTTACACCGGTCATTTTTGTCCCATTTGATTCTATCGTAATAAGAGCACTTTTGCACATTTCCTCTGGCTTTCACAACAAAATTCAAGCAATCAGCTGTCCATATTTCTCATCTTTATCACAGTCAATCTACACCAGAAAAGTTACATTGTCAACAATGAACTTTTTTGCTATCACTCAATATCTGGAGACACTGTACAAATTTCCAATACACAGCTGTCATGTATGCCGGCGCGTAGTAATATTTGAACTCTTCCATCACAAAATGTATTCCTGAAGACAAACAAAACAACTGTTAGAGAACAACAATAAATACAACTTATACATTTCATCAAGCCATCCACAGACAGCTCTAAAATTGAGACTTCAAATCTCCAAAGAACTACTTTCTAAGGTACAACGACCCGGAAGTACTTGTTGACCGGTGTCACACAGTAACGTCGTTTCTGATCGGTGACGTCGTTTAAATTTGCGACTATTAAATAACGTATATACAGTCGCAAGAATCCAACGACGTTTTAATTATCGCATTAAAACACATTCAATTTTTGCGTTAGAAAAGGGGCAACTATTTAGTGGTTTTGACATTTGCGACCGTAAATACGGTTTTAATTGTCGCAGTTTTAACAGCTCCGGCTAAGTACAACTGTATATATTTGTATAGATTAAATGATACTTCCGGGACATGCTTTTAAAATGAAGAAAACGAACATGAAGACAATATATAACGTTAATAAGAGATTTTGAATGATATGAATACTGTCAGAAATAAACTAGCATTCAATGTTCTTCTACATTTTGATGCCATGACTTGACTTCTAATGATCATGAAAGTTCAATGTGAAACTATATGTCAGTTTGTAGATATTGTATAAAAAAATTTTTTAGCGTAAATATTACAAAATAAACAAATCTACCAACTGATAAAGTAGCCTATGTGAATTAGATTTATTTGCAATTATTTATCATTACAGTGCAATACGCTCATGTAAGCTCTTTATGTTTATGTTAGCTTCAAACTATATGTTACAAAAACTCATCGTACTGTTTCATCTCGGTTTCATCTACGGACCGTACAGTAATTTTGTTCAAATTTTGCTACGCACCGTACAGTTTTATGCATATACGAACCGTACAGTGAAAGAAACGTGTGATTCAACATATGTATATGGACCGTACAGAGCATATTTCGTGTAAGTGGCTTTTTTGTCCATTTCCTGTACATATATCAACATATTTTGTTCTTTAAGATAACAACAGAATCTACTGAGGAGTGGTTTTGGTGGACTTATCCATCAAAGAATGAACTTTTGCCGAGTAAAAACACACATGACCTCTCGCTTCATTTCGGAGCACCGGCATTTGGTTCACTTTTATCAACGCTATTTAAAAAAGTAGACACTGTTTAATGAAACGGATAAAGCCTAGAATGGCAAAATCATTTTTCTATCGGTCTGTGTAAGAATTTCATTTCTGAAATTCGTTTTTAACTAGTTACGAGGAAAAAAGTAAGACAACTTCTTTTCACATCCACGATTGACCAACGATTGAATTAGCTGTTTGAGATCATGTTGGCCACTGTTCATAAAAAAATATGTGTTCTGCTATTCCGTTCTAAGGACAAAAGCTCTTGCATCGTCACAATCACCTATAAGCTAAGGAATTCTGCTCATAGACAGTCTTGTCTTATGTCACGGCCTGTAACATGGGCTCCACCTCGTTGTGGAAGTGGCTTGTAAACATTGGCTCCACCTCGTTTTGGAAGTGAAGCTCCACCTCGTTTTGGAAGTGGCGCTCCACCTCGGTTTTGAAGTGAAGCTCCACCTCGTTTTGGAAGTGAAGCTCCACCTCGTTTGGAAGTGAACTTAACAAAGAGCCAATGAAACTTCAGTGTCTGAATAGCAGTACAATTCTTACTGTCTTAAAAACGACCTAGAATAAATTGATTACATCTTGATATCTCAAAACAGCGGGATATTATATTTAATCTCTGAAAAATTAATGAGCATTGTCACCAACAGTTCTTAGCGCCACCTCCGTAACATTGACGTCGCATCGTATTGAAAAGCGGGTATGTACAGACGAAAATGATCAACAACCAAATCAACGTCTGTGAGCTATCAATTTTGCTCTCTATACGATGGACAGCTAAGATACGGCTAATTACATCTGATACTTTAATATCTAATGTTGTAGTTTACTGCAAAATGCTAAAGAATATGTAGATAATCATTAATGGGTACAAATGTATATAATAAATAACATTACCTTACACGTGTGACATTAAAATATAAATGCAATCAAACTAATATTCATGTAAAACTTATTGCAAAATATTTTGCTATTTATTAATACAGAAGAGCCATGTAATGTTCCGTTGACGGCAAATCTGCGAGACGATCAGTTCTCCGCTTCGTCTGAATATGACGTCACACATAATGCAAGTGCTGCTAGGAGCTCAGGCGGTAAGTCACCGTTTTACTTTTGTATTGAACTGAAATGTTTGGTACTTGTTGTACACGAAATAGTTTCCTCCTTTTGACAACGTTAGATGATAGTTGCATTGAACTCAGTTTGAGGTATGGACCGTTCTGGGTATTTCTGTCAAGAATAAATATTTGACTTTAGTCAACTACGCACCAATATGACGAGTACTGTAAGCACATGGTTTATAAGCACATGGTTTATAAGGATAGATTCTTGCATACCAGATCGGGATATCAATGGCTGCACGTGCAGATGAGAATATCTGGCTCTCTGGTAGCTGTAAAGGTAAAGCCTCGTTACCGCCAAAACAGTTACCCTCAAGCCAGATATTTCCATCTGCACGTGCAACTAGTGAAAAATTCATATAACATGGCACAGTCATAAGATAGATTTTTGAAAAGGATTAGAATTATATACATGACATGTATATTTGTAGAGGGCTGGAGCGCTGAACGAAGTGGTAGTAATGAATATCTTCAAATAGATCTGGACACAGAATGGCAACTTACCGCCCTTGATGTGC
Source organism: Saxidomus purpurata (assembly GCA_022818135.1). NCBI lineage: Eukaryota > Metazoa > Mollusca > Bivalvia > Venerida > Veneridae > Saxidomus > Saxidomus purpurata. The sequence goes on from JAFMSR010000004.1 coordinate 55,506,212, forward strand.
ACAGATCTAATATTGGCTGGTACGCCAAGGCCTTCAGGTAAGGGAACACAGTTTAGCCACTGAGACTGGCCATTTAGATTAAACAACAAATTGTCTTAAGCTATGTCTTGAAAAGGTGGCCCGTCTCTTACTCACATAATATTATATCAGTCCTGTATACACGTATTGTTTTATCAGAACATGCTTTTCTGTTATGTTGTCATCTTTTCTAATCAAAATGCTGCCATGTTTTATTCTAACGCTGCAGTGTAAGAATGTCTTTAACATTTCTCTTTCGCGTAGCCGGAGATAATCAAAATAGTAACTATGGATCTCCATGCACTGATTCTTATATAAAGGATAGTATTTCGTAATTCATTTACAAGACTATTTTGATAATGATTTACGTCCTCAGTTCTACCCTACGCGTTAATCAACTGACGTCAGGGTTTCAACAGTCAATGATTTTTGTTGCGGGTCTCAACGATGTAGTGAAAACGGAGTTCTACTAGTAACTTAGATCCCGTACTTGCCGCTTTACATGCGTCCTTTGACAATATATCCGATACCACATGTGCCTCTGTCCACCAAGCTGAAAATGCCCCGGCTGTTTGTGCAGGTAGGGTGTCTTCTCTTTCCTTCGAAATGCGCATTTTTCGTGTATTTTACAGCACACAATTTGTACTTTTTCAATTGCAATATTGGGCTATGTAATTGATCATTTCAAAATATCTTGCTGTACTCAGTAAAGACTCTAAACACGATTCAAATAAATGACAAGAAATATCTGAAGCAAATATACGGTAGTGTATTATAT